>OU026153.1:116870487-117220487 GCA_907269105.1 Volucella inanis | reverse complement strand
TCCAGTGCAGAGCTATCCAAGACGCGATTGCTAAAAGTCTCACTTCGTCAGCGGTGACGGAGGGTAAAAACAGGTCGGCGGAAGTGACACCCATAGCAACCAACCAACCTCACAGAACTGATTGATTTTCCGCGTAACATGCCCGGATGAAACCGGTGTGTGCTGCAACCAACAAAAGCTCAAGTTCCAGTGAACAAAAATCGTATGGATTAATTAAACCCATCGATAGTAACAAAATCAGCGGTGGTTTAACGAACACACATTTATCCGAATAAGGCCGGATAAGGCACCCTTTGCAAGTATTTTGAACTATCTACAAATATCATACAATCCTGCAGATCGCCCGTTCCGTGTTAGAATGCAGATTTGTTGCGACTTCGTAAAGGAACCAGGAAACTTGTTTACAGGTCATTTAGAGAGAATTTGGAGGTAGGGGGGATTCCTTACAGATTGAAGCAAAAAAAAGTATAAGAAGCTAACTTGGACTTTGGAAAGTTCCTAAAAAGACTTTTGCGACAAGATCGAAATCGTTCGTGACATCAATAGGTTAGTTAAGATCCAGATAAGGGAAATATCAACCAGGTTGGAATCACTCAAAAAATCTGATGGCACCTACCCAGTCGAAAGCAGACTTTCAATCTCATTATTGAGGCTCACTTCCAAGATTAACTAATCAGAACCAGCTCCTGTTAACGAAGCTGCTAGTGAGCTGAGAAGCAGAGCACTCCGAAGCTAGTATATCCCATTGGTTATGGTAACAGATAAAGCTGTTCAACATGTTGATGCTTGTTGCTTAGCACAAATAGCATATACTCAGTTATGTTAGCCAGTAACTCTGAACAGAATTTTCGCTTTTAGACTCGCGCTGGCATACGAGGTGCGTTCAAAATGTAAATTGGCTTTATATTTTTATAAAAAAAATCTTATTTATTCATCAATTTTAATGTTGTCCCTTTCAAAGTAATTCCTCTTAGATATAATACACTTGACTCAACGCTGTTTTCAATCCGCGAAACACTTCTCATAAGCACTTTTTGGTATAGCCTTAAGCTCTTCCAGCGATGAGTGCTTTTTTCGGTCTAGGCTCTCCTGGATGCTTTTACTTTAAGTAAGGTAGGATCATCATTGACGTCATTCAAGAGTTTCTTGGTCTTGCTCATGCGACGGTTCTCCTGACCAAAACAAAGAAGTTTCCAAACAAACTTCTCTGACACACGTCTCATGCAAAAAACATTCGAAAAAATTGCATGACGTGAGCCGACTGATGTGCCAACATCCTCAACAACTTCTTTTATGGTAATTTAATGATTTTTCAAAACAATTTCCTTCACAGTCTTTGTTGATGTGCCGGGGCGTCCAGAGCGAGGTTTGGTTCGAGCATTGTTGGGTTCAACAGGACAGAGCAACTGCTCACAAAGCTCGGACAATGATATAGATTTTGAATCACCAATACGCATGCTATGTGATCTGCCGTTTTGGCAATTAACAAGTTTGTGGCGGGTCCCGGCTTTGCTGCTGCAACTTAAATTCCAAAGCGCTCTATACCAAACGCCGAAATACTTTACGCAATATCAAAACATTTGGATCCGTTCCGGAAGTTGACAAAAAAAGCAAGATTTAGTGGGCTAACAACATCCTTAAACGGAGATTAGCCACTGCTCTCAAAAC
This sequence comes from Volucella inanis, assembly GCA_907269105.1. Lineage (NCBI taxonomy): Eukaryota > Metazoa > Arthropoda > Insecta > Diptera > Syrphidae > Volucella > Volucella inanis. The sequence goes on along the minus strand of OU026153.1, from coordinate 117,218,819 downwards.
GCTAAATGTCATAGGTAAGGAGGATATCCCTAGCAGACCTAGAACCTGTACCTGGGTCCCAGCCGTACCATCCTCCTTAGAAAGCATTCTAGAGATCACTAGGCTCAGCAGTCCGAACCTTTCAACTGATGACTGGAAAATTGGAAAACTGAACGAACTAAGGGGCCCTTAATTGTGATCAATAAGCAACCCTTTAAACCTCTTGTGCAGAAGGAAGGTATAATTCGACTTGGCTTCGACCATGTTCATCTAAGGGTTTTTGAAAAGGACGAGCTAGATGCTGATAAGTAACCTCCTCCTACCTTAACCAATGTTCTACATTCAACCACAGATCTTGGAGCGTCGATATCCTTTGCCAAAGTGGGTAGCGACGACTCCAATTTATCAGAGGCAGCAACTCAGCCTTCGACCTCCTCATTTGACATTCTGTTGGGAATATAAACTGATAACGAATTAAAAAGAGATTATTTACCATCAGATGATGAAGATGAGCTCTTAGCCATTCGTTCAGAATCGGAGGTGGTGAAACTTACTCTGGTAAATTCTAGCAATCATGCAGAATTGTCCTAATCCAGGAATCATGGATCGTAGAAGCCGTGGAGAACTTGTATGCGAACTTTGATGAGTACCCGGATTGGAAGAAATGTGGCGCTACTGAGCCAAAATTAATTTACCATAACCTCTTTTAGCCTGCCTGACAAAATTTGGTGATAATCTGATATCCATTTCATAACATCGTGTCAGTGTTTTTTGCGACTATGAAAAAAGAGCAGTATAGCTCCGTGATACGATTCTTGTTTTTGAGTGGCAAAGCCTACGAGGAAATCAAGCACATTCTCTATGGTGTGTACGGAACCTATTCACCTTCCCGTACAACAGTTTACTATTGGTTTGCACAGTTTCGCCGTGGCCGCACGTCGGTTTTTGATAAACTACGCCCACGTAGCACAGAAGTTCGATTTCGTAAAAAAAATGCCTAGATTTCTTGAAACGATGTAAGAAATATTTCACACTTACTGATCTGGCAACAATATATAAGGCATTCATCCGACCAAAATTTGAGTACAATCACCACACCTGGTCAAGTGCCCTTAAGACCCTATTGGACTTCCTAGATCCAAAACCGTGCGATGAAACCCACATATGATGCGAATACTTCACAGTCAAACGACGTAATGCGTCCTGCTTCACCGAGAGAACAATGTTATTTTTTCACCACCACGACACTTGTCTCTCTTAGAATCGTCATCAGTGTCATATGAACCCATATTCTAACGTACGCCGTACAACTACTTTTGGAATGCTATGTCGATCTCTTACAAACATTTAAAACCAATGTACATCAGTATCTCTATTTATTTCCTAATTATCTTTCGTTCGTCTGCGCTGTGAGCCAACATCTTAGGGGAACGCATCGCCCGCCAGTTACAAACAAAGAAAAAAGAACTATGTCGCTGACATACTTGACAATGTGGACAACGAAGCGGAGGCGATAAAGCAAGTAAGGGAAGTCCAATTTGTGAACTCCAGAGACGGATTTCCCATGCGCTACTGGGTATCAAACTCAAAGATTGTTTTATAAAACACCATCAGTTGAATCACGCAGTTTTAAAATAAACCCGCAAATGTCAATGGAAAAGATGCTTGAAACATGTTGGTCCGCCGCAGACACTCCCTTGAAGATGATGTCCGTACCAAAATTGGAGCTTCAGGCTGCCGTACTTGGAGGAAGATTAGCTTAGAATCTGATTGCAACTTCCTCGCTAAAAATTTTAAATCATAATGTTTAGTTAGACTCCAGCAGGGTTGCGCTTTGATCACCGTCGTTAACGCCAATTCATAACCTTCCGTCTGACTGACTTAGATAATTGGCGCTGGTGTTTTTGTATTTAGAAAATTAGAAAATATTATCTATGGTACATTCAACTTTGTGGAATTCTTATAAGTATATTTAAAATAAAAGACACGCAACCGTTTTGTGTTGACACTTCAAAATTTATAAAATTCGGTTTTTATTTTCTGTATTTTCTACTCTATTATGTTTCATCTATAGAATATTTCAGTTAAGTCACATGTTGCTAAACATTTTGTTTGACATTTGCTTAAGTTATGTTTATTTACATTGTTCTAAAAGCAATTATCATAACTATAACAATACAAGTATAATATTTAATACATGGACCGTTTCTAAGAGAGGGCACCACTTGAAATAAATTCATACCATTTTCAGTTAGTACCAACCTTCAAAAGATACTTGTATAAATTTGACATCCGTCGGAAGATTAGTTCTTGAGATATAGCGTTGTGAGTGAAGCAACTTTGGTTATTGTTAAAAAGAAAATGTATTCAAAGCGATTTCGTGTGTTGATTTATCATTTCTTTTTGATGGGAAAAAATGCAGCCGATGCAAAGAAATGGCTTGATAAGTGTTAACCGGACTCTGCATCAGCCGAACGAACAATTCGCAAGTGGATTTAAAAATTTAAAAGTGGTCATACAAGCACCGAAGATGATGCACGCATCTTTCCCATCTTTCCCATCCATGTTTCGGATGGGTGTTACTGTTTTATTCACGAAGCAGTCGATGAGGAATTGCCTATTCTTATAAGTGCTGTGTTTTGTTTAATTAACATGTGTGATCAAAATAATTGTTTTTTTTTATTTACATATTTATTTGTTTAATCATGTGTGCTATTTACCATATACGTAAGTTCGATATGTTTTTGCGTTTGAGCTTGCGTTTGAGTTTGGTTCAATTGCCTTGCATTGGTTGATCGGATGTAGATTCTCTATGGATTGTATGTTTGGGTATTCCCCTTTTTGTTTTGGTTTTTTTTTTTTTGCTTCATGTTGCCAATGTATTCTTTGTTACTTTGTTGGATTAGTAATATGTATATATGAGCAATTTTTTGATTATTTTTCGACAATATGTGATATTATTTTGAAATCAATACTCGTGTTGTTACATCTTATCTGTGTGCTGTGTTAAATATTTTGAATCCTGTGTTGAATTAGGTTTTAAGTTGATTGTCGTATATGCATGTTGCGGAAGCGATTGCCTCTCTGAGCTCCTGCGCTATGAGTGGTATGTATAGACAAATTTTTGTAATCTGTCTTTTGAGTTCGGTCGTTGTTGTTTTTAGGATGACGACTCTCACCAAACTATCCGGTCCTTGGTTTAATTTATTACTCGAGCTATGGACCATTTCAGCGGCGCTAGTCGTTTATCTTTGATCAATACTAAATTGTCTTCTATGATTTTATGTTGCGTTGTGTTTGTCCACTTTGGTCGTTACTGCAATCGAGAAAGATATTCGCTTTTCCAAAATGTCTGCACAAGGGTTTGCACTCTCTTTCATCGATCGAGATGCTATGCGCTGGAGTTAGTGGCTAAATGTCGTTGATGTCCTCGGATTGTTGGCATAGAGGTCTCGTGTTTAAACACGCTTTCACTTGAGTTCGAAGAGTGAAGAGCTTTTCGTAGGTGAGCATTTGATTACCCGCCGCACGTTTGAGGTGAAACTTTACGGACTTTACCCCCGCTTTCCATAATACTCCAAGGTGAGGGGAAGCCGGAGGAAAGAAACTCTACCTCGTTTCCTCGTTGGTGAATTTTTCTGCCACGCTTTTCCAACTGAACAGCGCCTCTCGTAGCAAGTTTTGCAGGTCGCAAGTCGCCTCCAATAAAGTTTCGTCCGCAATCGCTGCGTACTTCTCGACATAGTCCTCTCCGAGCAACGAATCGTCAAACGCACCATACAGACAAAAATGGCCAGATATCCCTTAAGCGTTTTGGCGTTGCAGCCTCTCCAAGTCCTTTTCTCGACGGGTCCGGTGTAGACTATGCTGAGTGTTGAAATGGTTTTGATATAGTTTTTCTTACTGCCAGAAGATTGCGCAATTATTGTGATGGATATTTTGCCCTGGAACCAAAACAGGGATCAACCTGTTGTTGATTATTGCAGATGGTAATGGGCCACGTGATGAAATGTCTGCTGGATTCATCTCCGATGGGATATGTTTCCACATATATAAGCTAGAAGTGTTGCTTCGCATTATTCCAGACAAGACAACGTGTTCGTTATTAGTGAGACCACCTTCGTTTTGGATATTAGTAAATGCATATGTACTTGTTTGTCTTGATCTTGAATCGGAAGATACACCGTGGCCGCATAAGCACTTTCGGATGCGTCACTGGAATTCAACAAACCTGGAGCTAGAAAGAGTGTTTATCCAACCTGGGATTCGATTTTTTTTATCATTGGCAGGTCTCAGCAAAATTTTAGCCATTCGATCTGCAGCTCCGTTGTTAGTGCGCTATCCCAGTCAATACCTCTCCCTCATAACTGCTGCATTATGATCTTTGCCTTCACGATACATGGCGAGATCTATCCCACCGGATCGGAGAGTTTTGCAACTGCAACTCCCAATCCTGCGTAACCTGAAAAGAAAGATATATTAAATGGTATTGCTCTTGATCCCTATTGTTTTAACTCTGACGTCTTGAAATTTTCATTGCGTTATTCGGCATGAATAATTGTGTCGAGTGGCATAAAGGAAGAATTGCCGCTCCGATGTCAGGCAAGAATGTGGAGTTTGCATTAAGGTCAGAGTCCTTTGCAACAGAGGAAAAGGTAATCTGCTATAGAGATACTCAGGTTGATGTGTCTGTCATGCAGGCAAGGTAAGGATCGAAGCACTAGCACTATCGAGCAGCCGATAATACATTTTGGGTACGCGGACAGGTGATCATACTTTCGGAGGCCATAGATATATCGAACAATATTGTTGTATACAACATTAAGCTTTATTTTAGTAATTGATAATAATAATAATACCTTAAAATAGACTTCACACTCACACAGTAAAATTGGCAGTATGAGCATATACAAAGGCCTTCATAAACCTTGCGAATAGTAGTGTTTATATGGTCAGTCTATGTTAGCGCGTCGTGAAAAATAAGTCCGAAATTTCATATAGTATGAATATAAGAGATGATTTCTTCACCAAGTTTTATCGGTGGAAAGGAAGACAGGTTCTGTGTTTTCCTATAGATCACGAAAGCTTTCGACTTTGACGGATTCAAACATAGAAAGTTAGGTTGATTTCGGAGTAAAATATTGTCCAACGACTTGATCTCAGACATTAATATTTCCAATTGGACATCATAGACATACATGCGGATCAGACACCGTTGCACAGTTTGTGACAAGTCATTGATGCACATAGAAAAAAGGTATTAATCCTTGAGGAACTCCACTCGGTACTTTTAGAAAGCTCGAAGTTTTATTGTTGACCACAACACATTGCTGCCTATCTACTAGGTAGGAATAAATAAACTTTTCTGATTCTTTGGAGAAATTGTACATGGTCTAAAGTTTTCGGCGAAGAAGAACACAGTAAACAGTGACTTTTGAAAAGTCTAAGAGAATTAGAAAAGTAACATATTTTTTGTCCAACGACTTCCTAATGTCATCGACTACTGATAATAATGCTGTTTTGCAGCGGTGTTTTTGGGACGAAAACCGGACTGACAACTTCTTACTAGCTTATTTATGTTCGCATTTCCTTCAAAATTACTTTTTCCAACAATTTACCTAAAAACGATAGAATCGCTATGGGTCTATAATCGTCATTTCCTTTTTTAGGGATTGAGATAACTTTTGCCCTTTTGCATTCCCATAGATAATCGGAAACTGTTATTATGCTGTTGAAAATATGGGTAATGGAAGGAGCAATGTAAGGAAAGAGAAATTTTACGAACCGGGAATCAACACCGTCGATGCCAGTTTCGTTCGACTTTATTGATAGAACCGCTTCGATAACCTCTTGATCAGTGATACATACGAAACCCAAAGATTCATTGAGGACGGAGTTGTCTGAAGAATCAAATGTATGTACTGTACTGTTAGTTTTAAGTTTTCTTTAATTTTTCTTAAATAAATATAAGTAAGTAAATAGGGCTACAGCTTGGCGTGGGCCAAGGCCTAAATTCTTGCACTCATTTGTGTTTCTCACTTTGTGAATTTTTACACTCCTGATCAGGGCCAACTTTTTATTGCCGGTTCCGAACGGCTCTTCTGAGAAGGTTTTTCATAGGCAGAATTTGACTTTCGGAGGTTTGCCATTGCCCACCGAGAGGGTGATGACGATTTTGGAAAATTTGCTGTTGTGCTCCTACCGGGATTGGAACTCAGGTTGGTGGTGTGACAGCCAATGAGTCAACCATTACGGCATCGCCACCACCATATATGAATCTAAGCTACTACAATTTTGGTTGTCCAGACCGCGGCAAGGTAAGGTAACAAACTCCCTTCTTTCTTCATATTAACTCAGCTTAACACCTTCGGTCCCTTCTCACAACAGCGACCAGATATTTAACCCGCTGAGTAGAGTATACCAGGCCCATGCCTTGGTAATCCATGACCATACCGCTCTAGCCACAAATATGACAGCAAACAGTAACGTGAGCTTCCTCCAGTTGGTCATCTTCGCTTGATTGCTTTTCATTACTCCATGTTCCACTGTTTATATTCGACTGTACACTGGGTCAACTAGCTTCATGTTCAAAGGATCGCTACTCGATCAAGTGGATTCGCGTTCGGCAGGTCTTTACTCATCGATTGAAGGCCCAATTGTGTCATCTAGCTGGCGACATATTCTTCGTCATCGCAACAGAAGTTAATTCCCCGAGAATGGTCAATAAAATATAAACAATGAACATAATAAAAATTTGAAGCAATGAGTCGTCGACGGCCTGGAAATTAAATAATTACATGGAGAATAAATTAATAAAAAAATGAAGCGTCACTTGGCTTTTCTACATGTATTACATTCGTTTTCATTTGTGAAAGAGGATGGTTTTGTGACAAAGTAAGTATTAAAGAGTTCACAATCAATATTATCGACTATTTTTGGAATCCCTTTTCCAACCCCAAGTTCCTTAACAGCTCTAAATTTTTTTTTCTGACGAACAACTTTGGCTTGACTTATTTTCGTAGTAAATCGTCTTTGCGGACCTGATGTCTACCACCACTTTGGTCCGCAAACGGGTCAGCACGGTCTCCAAAGATAATAAGCTGTATTGCGTTGCTTTTGGATAGCTTTTGTTTTTAATGGGAAAAAGGTATCTGATCTGCTCTTAAAAAAATACAACTTTATCGTTAACTGCATGCACCTCAAACTGTTCTAATCAGTTCATTGAATGTCATATGAACACCCACTGTGGTTCATATTTTTAAAGTCTCGAAAGTGAGAGCTGATCTCTTTTGGCCTGTTTTTAAAATCTAAGGTTAAATAAGTGAGATCGTGTTCCGAGAAACCAGAAGCTTGAGCCTGACTATAAAGTAGGATCTTACTTACATCACTAGCAAATAATTGATCAACCATAGTACTTGAATCACATTTGAAATGAGAAGGACTTTCTATATATAGAGGAAATAAATTCAGTGAGCTTTAAAGCTATTTAGCAATTGAAAAGGAACATTCACATCTAACAAATTGCAGTTAAGGTTACTGCATAGAACAACATAGGAGCTACTATAGGAAAGTTGCTCTAGAATGGTTGCTAACGGCATGTAGTCGTCAGTTGGATTTACTCTGTAAGCAGTACCTAATAGAATTCTTTGACTTTTACATACAATTTTGACGAAGCAATAGTCTAGCCCTGTGTCCTGTTTAAAATTACAAACAGGTGTACAATGCAACCCTTCGCACACATAAATAGCAGATTTTCCACCTACTCGACCCACTCGGTCACCACGGAAAACACTAAAACCAGGCACTTTATGCAATTTGTTTTCGACATCCGAATGAAGTTCCAACTTCCAAACACACAAACAATATCAACCTGAGATCGTACAAATAGATATTTGAACTCCTCTAGTTTCCATGCATTTTGTAAATTTTGTGCATTCAGATGATAGCTTTTTAACCCATTCTTCTGTGCATAGAGCATACGGATCACACTGTGCAAATTCTCGTTCCCCGCCACGCCAATGATACTCCCATAAGTGTTATCCATATGGCTGTTTATTAATAAAAAAAAGTCAGAAAGAGCAAGTCACAAAAAAAAAAGAGAATTATGAAAGAAAAAAAGAAAACTAAAAAAATACGAAATAGTTACATAGAATAGATGTGTTGTTATTAAGTTGTCTCAGCAGCAGTAAGCAGGTTATCAGAGCTTTCGATAAGAAAGCCTATTAAATTCGCCGACTTTTTTACATAGCCACACCCACACTGTGTATTCTATGATAAGATCGTTGATAAATAATTGTGATGCATTTTGTTTTTGATAAATTTCAGCAGAGACAAGCACAGAATTCCTTTCTTGCGGGCTGCCGAATTTTGGCATGTTTGGGGATGGTGTGGTATCATTGTTGTTTGTGTGAGCGTGGAAAGCAGTAATTGAAGCAGGGGGCTTGCAATTAACTTTGTAATAGATGGTTGAATAGGGTTTTTAGACTTTCGTTTGGTAATGTGGGTACTCCAAGGAACGTAGCGTCACGAGCGGATTCTTTTCTCTCTAACGCGTTTATTGGTTGCTGAATGACTGTAATCTCGGCATTATGCATTTTTACGGCTATTTTGGTGACTTCTTCAATGCTGAACCTTCTCTTCAGTGAGGTGGGATATTACTTTGTTGACAGCATCAAATCGTCGACACCAACTGTCCTTAATTTCTTCAACTTGTTGAAGAAAATCTCTCCGCATTTTGGAAATTTCTTCTGCAAAGCCAAGTCTTATTGACTTGCTTAGTAAGATGTTCCTCCAAGATTTTTGCAGTGAGTGTGTTCTCATTTTGATTTTCCTTCACAACGGGAGAAGAGACAGAACAGACAGACTGCATAGATGGAAGGCCCTTTGTGGGAGCAGCGTCTGAGCGTAGTTTTACAGCTGACATCATTTTTTGAGAGGAGAGAAACTTTAATGTAGACACTGGGTGTAGGACAAAGTTAATTGTATTCAAACGAAATATTCTAAGCTCCTGCCAGGAGTCCTCTCTCCAGGCTATCAGCTGATATTTTGCATCAGACACCGTAACCCGGACTGGGCGGTACATTTTTTCGACGTCACCCGTAAAGGTATGTTTATATTTACGCCATCCTAAAATGATATCCCTAACGTTAGTTTATATTTTAGGTATAACATCAGTATGTTATTCAACGAAGAGCCAAAAAATATTTTAAAGGTTCCGTCGAAGACGACCAGCAACTTCGTAATGGTACTGCATTCTTTGATAACAGAATGATGTGTGTTATAGTAGTGGAATGAACTACTCAGTCCATCAGTTAATCCGAACTTTCTATTGGAGTCATATGACCAATCCCAATGTACTCCGCCATACATTTCAAATACTCCTTGTGTTGGGTTGGGTTGGAATGAAGTCAATTTTCCAATTATGCAAATCCTTTGACTAGGCCGTAGTATGTGTCACCCATGTTGGGAAACTCTCTACCCTTGAAAAGCAGTGTAACTTGAACACGCCCGTCAGGTAAGTGTACTGTGTTGATTAGAAAATGTTCTTTGCAGAGTTTATCTTTTCATCTGTTTCATTTTTCTATAAGGCATTCCTTAAGGTTACGAAGCTGTGTGCTGTATTCGGTTGTCTGCATGTAATTCCAATAAGTAACCATACTGATTGAGTCCTCTGGGCTATCGGACCTGCTGGACTGTCTCACTCATAACGATCTCGCTATAGACGTCATTACCCAGTAGTAAGTCGATTCTTGCTAGCATATGGAATGTGGGGCCTGACAACTGTAAACCCCCCAGATAAGACCATTTGTCAAAGCCAATCCGTTGGGGCGGAAGAAGTCCAGTCAAAGTTTTTAGTATTATGGCTTGCATTTCACCTTTAAAGGTCGTATCGAGCGATCGTATGCTAAGATCTATCATACAGTCTTACTTGATGTACCTTGACTACACTCCCCAACCCATTAACTGTAACAAAAGTTCGTCGTGTTTTTAAGCTTAGTCGTTGCACCGCTGTTTCGGTGATAAATGGTGCTTCTGGCTCTGCGTCAACCAAAGCTCTCAAAGTCAAATATCCACCCTATGCGTTCCGCACACTAATTAAGACTGTGGCCAGAAAGACTTGATATCTGGTGTTTGTGAGAAAATTTGCGACCTGCGTTGTACTCGCCTGGTGACCTGCTGACTGTGACTGAAACTCCGCTGCATTGGCGTTGATGGTTGATTTTTTTCGGACACTGTATTAAGTGCCATACAATCGTCGATTCTTCCGTAATTGGACAGAGCGGCGTGAATTCAAGCTTGGTTCCACTTGCGCTATTATCGTCAATAACTGTCACGTAGTACCATTTGCCTGCAACTGATTTGCGATGTTTTTAGTCTAATGCTTTGTAAGCTGTGATCGCTCCTGCTCGATGCTGCGTGCCACTCCCTTAGAATTGGTCCCATGGGGGTGGAAGTGGTGTAGTGGTATATGCATACACTCCTTAAGCAGAGGGTCGCGGGTTCGAATCCCGTGCGAGGCAATTCTCTAAAAAAGTCTTTTCGTAGAATTTGCATGTAGTTATATGAGAATCCCATCGGCGTCAACTCTGATATGAAGGCATAACACTGATGTTGGAGTGGTTGCTGGCTGAGCTAAGTGTAACGAACTAACAACTAGCACGTACTGAGACCCACGGGTTGAGGATGCACTTGCTCGTCCCGTCCAGTTTGACAACTACCTCTGGGAAAAATATCGAGTGGTTGCTGGCTGGGCTAAGTGTAACGAAATAACAACTAGCACGTACTGAGACCCACGGGTTGAGGATGCACTTGCTCGTCCCGTCCAGTTTGACAACTACCTCTGGGAAAAATATCGAAACCTAATACACCTGAGTTTCAAACTATTATAAAAAAAAAAACAATCGCTATAAAGTTTCGTGCTGCAGGTGTTCTATAAATTATATTTATAGTTTTCTTTCTTTGTTATTCTATTACAACGACCTTTCCATGCCTCTAATTGCACAGGGTCTGCGTAATCCACATCCGAACTCTGAAATGAACGAGCCTGGTTTCAAGACGGGTAGGTTTCGCATTCGTTCTTGCATTTGAGTCGCGTTATTCCTATAGAATTTAAGACAATTGTGACAAAAACTTTAACGTTAGATTTCAGATACAAAATCCAATACTGTGTTCGGAGAGTAGCCATCATGAGTTATTGACCTCGGTGTAATGTCTTCGTACTTTTATGTGTTTCATGGGTTATCAACGTTTACAAATTGTTATTAATTAGTAAAATTATAGGACGACGTTGTTTATCGCAGATCGGCATCTTGTCAGCTCACAATATCAATTTTTTTACTTTCCAATTGCCAATTTGCATGCCTTAGCAACCGTTTCACCCTTTGATACAAGCCGAATACTATCACTGAATAATTCCTGTTGGACGGTCCAATGATACGTAGAATTTTTTTTTAATGTAAAACGGTCGATAGCAAGCTGTTGCCATACTTACCGTTTGTTTTATAGAAAGTAATTAAACAATTTGTTCCCGTCTAAAATAATAACGTGAATGCAGACGTATGAGTAAAAAATACTTTTTAGCGGATTACTTTGCTTTATTAGGTATATTAATTGATGAATGGCAAGCCAGGTTGTCATTAATAAAAGTATATTAATTGATGGATGACATACCAGGTCAAACGTTTGTAAAAAAAATTAGACTATGCTACCACTGGCTATTTTTGATGATATATGCTGGCGACAATCCTCTTGATGCTGTGTCTGCTGCATTGTCCTTATATGGCACGTAGTTACAACAGTTTTTCACCCTCAGTTCCTGGATATCAGGGTTAAATGTGGTTGGAAACCGCAAACGTTTTTTGCGAACCGCACCAAGTTAATATTTTTGGGGTTTCCAACTCCCTTTTTCTGACTGTATGTACTAACAGTTTAGCTAGAAGTAATGCTCCACACAGCTTTAATCAGGGTTACGATTTATTTTTTACCGGTGCTACTCGCGTTTTAGAAAGATGAAGTCTTATGAATTGTGTGCCTCCATCGACAAATCGAATATATAGATGGTCGCGAAATGCATCGCAGACTTCGTGAATTTTAGTCCGTGTGGCATTACTACTCGTAAGACCTATCCGGCAAACTATTTGCAGAGTGTTGATACTGGTTAAATCATCCATTAAACAACGCCAATTACATATGGTATTATTTTTGGACATAGATTGCTGTCCCATGGCTTCTGTCCAGATTTTTTGCATTAATTTCTTTTTGATGATAACTATTCACCATCTCAGTGGTGAATAGAGGCGGGCGATGTCACTTAAAATTTTACGCCTTATAGTGCTCTTTATATTTTGAGGACTTATGTTAAATTTGAAGATATCCATTTCAGGATAGCGTCCAATCAGTATGGTTTACATTGAATTTTCGTCTTCGAATGAAGTTGTTAACTGCATCACTCTATCGTTCTCTGGAACAGCTGCCAAGAATGTTTTGCTATTACTTGCCCATTTTCGTAATGGAAAGCCTCTGCAGTGTAGCATATGAATTAGTTTAGATTGCGTTTCCATAGCCCCCCAGAGTTGGGTCAATCAGTATAATACTTTGAAGGTGACTTTAGTTGGTATAAGGCAATTTTTGTGTTGGAAGTATAGCTGTTAATTTGAGTAGTGCCTGTTATTAGCTAAAATTGTTGCTAAAATTGTGGTATATCGTAAGTGAGAATTTGTGCTTGGAAACACCTGTATTGGTTCTTCTACACCCACAAAATCTGCACGTAGCCTATTTTTCTCTTCAAGTTTCACTATTGTGCTGCAGATTCAGATATAAATGACTTCTCTGATCCAGGTTCAAAAAAGGCTCGCAGCATCACCGGTTGGCCAGCGGTTTAAGAAACATTAACGAGCGCGGTTTCCAGAAAAAATAGTTTGCAGATTTATAGGTGTGCAGCTATATAGGTGGAGTGAGCTGAAGTTCTTCAAATAATTTCGATTGTGGTGGTTGGACGGGGGAAGATTTATTTGTTTATTTTTTTTTTATAATTAGCGCGCGTTTAAGCGATTTGAATACCCTTAAAATGTTCTTATAAAGCGTGAGCGAATAGTGACTGAATAGGTGTCACCGTTCTTGGTTCATTCGCTTGCTTTGCTGATGATGGTGTGTGAATATGCAATAGTGAATTGTGTCTCCGCTCGCAACAGGAGCAAGGGAATGCTCTTGTACAAACCTCTGAATATGAAATAGTTTCGGATTGAATGTTATCCATGACACATAGAACATTTTGAGATTGTGGAGTTGTGAGATTGGACTGCAGCTTAAATTTTTGTGGCTTTAGCTTAAGGGCAGATAGATGATTTTTGTTCCAATACATCTAAAGTGTTGAACCTCATTAATGAAAAATCTTACAGTAGAGAGTACGATGGATAATCTGCATATGTAGAAATGTGTAATTGCTAAATGGGCTGGGAAGGAAAAGGTAGTTTCTGCACGTGCACAGTGTGACGAATAGCTGATTTTGCGGAATGAAATTAATAACGCTCACAAACAAATGTTTTTGTTCAGGTTTTTTTTTTTTTAAATGAAATTGTTCACAGAATAGAACATAACAAATTTTTTTAACATATTACTACAAATTTCAAGACAAAACAATACATAAAAAACCAGCTAATTTTATTTTTTTTTAATAATTTTGTACATCTAAAAGTTGCAAGACTTCATGTTTCATGACAATTTTCTTTCTTCTCGGAAAGAATCTTACGAGTTGCTGAGAATGGATCTGAGGCTATAAGCAATCGATCTACGAGGTCAGTATTTGTATCTACACTTGATATTTTTCTAGTAAATAGTTCCCTAAAACTTCTATTTTTGCCTCTTGCGCTTCTTCTGACAAGTAGAAATTAATTGTTTTCCATGAAACACGACCTTATGCACACTTACTGGCATAATTTTAAAGATATAGTTCCCTTGTTTCTTTTGCATATTTCTCAAAAGCATCTGCATCTATTTGGAAGCCAGACCCAAGAGCTTCTAAGATGATATGAAACTTTTTGATAATTTCTTTATCTATCCCTGTAATTTGAGCAGTCTTTTCCCCATATCTAAGGAATTTTCTAGCCCTGTTTCCGTCATCAGTATTACCAGTTTGTTGAGTTGGCCTATCTACCAATAACCCTGTTTCTCTTCTAAATTTATCTTGGATTAGTTTTTTTCTGGCTTTGACTTTTTCTTAACTGCCTTGATCTCTTACCTGCCACACCTTGACATCTAATCTATACGCTATGTAAAGGATGCATTCCATAAATCTTATCCATGAGTGAAGGATACGTCCAAAGGATATTGCTTCTTGGTTCACATGCCTAGTTGAAAGATTAGTTAAATTGTTCATTTCGGAGAGTTTGACACTGCAAATGTAACTCGTTTGTGATGAAGATGTTATAGGTGATAAAGCAGTACAATTTTTTCCGTCAGTCATAGTTAACAAAAAGACCGGTTTAATTATGATATGCAAAATGTCAATGTTAAATTCTATAGAAAGTAGTGTTTTAATTTGATCTTGAATTGATTCTACCTCTGATTTGATCAGTTATGTGGTTTCCTTAGCAAAATTTAATTTTATTGGTCGACAATATCGGGTTGATGATGGGGTAGGGTTTTGCCAAAGTACTTGCTTAATTTCATCTCTAAAAAAACATCTGGGTGGGAACCATTGAGATACAAAAAAAAATTTTCATCCCAATTATCACCAGCAGAAAATTTTTGTTTGTATGATTTTTGTTAAGCATCATCACAGCCCCATTTTATTACCAAGGATAGTTATTTTAGGTCAGCAACGGAACTTAAAACGTCTTTTTGAGCTAAACATAAACGTTGAAAGCTGTGATTTATTGAACTTTGCAATCCACATTCTGAAGAAGTTTTGCTCACAGTTTTATCATTTGGGTAGCATTTTGTCTTAGCTTCCTTAATTTTGTATTTTGAAGGTAATAAATTGGGTACTTTGTTGTTAATTTTAAGGCATATTATTTTGTACTGTTGAGTTGAAAGCTGAATTTCCTTGATTAATGCTAGTGCATCATCTACAGTTATTGGTAAAAATCTAGGAGCAGGTGTTTTTAGCGTTTTCCTTACAATAGAACTTTTATAACAAAATTTAACGTACAAAAATATTAAAAAACAAAACAATCAAACCTCGATTCGGAGAACTTTCAGATAATTTTTTCACTGCAATAGCAGTATTTCTTTTTCCGTCTTGTCTAAGTATTTTTCATGAGCCATTGCAATTTCTTCAGCGCTAAAAGATCTAAAATGGTTTTAACTTTTCTCTTCTTGTTTTTCTCACAGCACTTATCAAAACTTTTTCTCGGTCTCACTACTCTAAATGAAGAAGGTATTTCATCTAAGATATGTTGCGGTAATGTTAGATTTTCATTTAGCCACAGAGAATTTGAATTTTGGAAGCGCTCTCTATGCCGACTACTTTGGGCCCATCTCAGAACCACAAGAAAAGCAGAAACAGCATCTAAGCGCTTAATTTTGACTTAAAAAATCCAAAATTCAAAAATTTGCTTTTTCGTGATTTCGATGGGCATCCTAAAAAACGAAAAATTTAGTATGAGTGTCGCACCTGTGCGCAAGAAGTTAAAACACATTTTAGCAGTGCATATGCAATGCTTTAGAACAAACACGGTCTCCAACTTGAACAACACTGAACAACTATACTTTTCGTCTAATGAATACAAAAAACACATTTTTTATCTATAAATTTTGCTTTCATTTACCTCTTATATCAAACAAAATCTCTAATTATTTAAGAAAAACCTACTTTTATGTTAACTAACTATTGTTGTTGCACAGAACTACAACAACAAAAAATTGCACCGTCAATATGTAGGAGGCTTACTCTCTAAGAGAAACCGGTTTTTAATTTTGTCCATGTCATTTTCTTAATTAAATCAAGCTAAATCAGCGATTCCTCACACAGTGCGGTGTGGGGTATTTAAATGTCTTCCCTAGACTTAACAGTTACGCCAAGATTATCTAAAGATTTGATCGTAATTTGATATCGTGTGGCAGCTCCTTAGAAAGATTCGGTTGAGCAAACGCAGCAAACGTTCGACTAATGTTGCCCAAACAGATTCAAAACAACTATCGGTTATTGCTTTATTCCACAGTAATCGTTCAGTTTCGCAACTTAAATTAGTCTTTAAATAGCACAATTTTTAAACATCGGAAAGAGACTTACTTTTATTAAGCAAGTTTTTAAATAAACTTCTAAATTCTGGCCACATTTAGAATGATTTAGAATAAGCAGGAATTGTTATTGTGGAAGCTTATGTTTGACAGACGTCACTAATAAAATGTCAAGATTTTGTGTTTGATTTCGGCTAACTGTGGCTTTTAAATCTGAAGAATATAATACAACTCCTTAAATTCATGCAGGGTTAACCCTTCCATGTATTTAATCTTAGCTTCTACACTAAGTGCAGCAACAGTTTTCTGATGCAATCTTCTTGCTTCTATATCGGTTTTTCTAACTTGTTTAATGAAGCCTCACTTATGTGAATCGATACCTTTGATGGTTCTAGCCCTAAGTACGCCTTGAAATCGGCACCTAACTCAAGTGAAATACTTTGAATAAATTCAATTAAACTCGAAACCTTGCTTTTACTCATTGTGAGTATATAATATTGTAAGTGGCCAAAGACGATAATGATTACATCAAAATGATCGGTAAATTAAATAATAAAGATTATAAGTGCTTACTTAAGATTATAAGTACTGCGCTAAACCAGTAGACTTCGAATTTCAACAAAGAATTATACAAGCAGCAACTCCCACAGCAAATCCCACAGCAACTTAACGCAAAATTCACACGTTCTAGCTGAGTTAATTTTTTTTTTGTTTTTAATAAAACGCTTTAAATTCGAATAGAAGGATCATATGTATCGCGAGGACACTTGCAAAAATATTTTAAATTTTTATCCTCGATCAATTAGCATCGAATCGACTACGATAATATAAGAACAAAAGACTGTTTCTATAAAAATTACATTTTATTTGTTCCGAAAACTGTCTTAATGTCATATATACTTGACTATGATTTTGATTTTCCTGTTTGCCATTATGTAAACTCGTCTGGGGTTGGCCTTGATAACATTCCCGGGTCGCTGAACCATTTTTTGCGGATCGGAAATCAACCTCTTATTTTGCCTAAAACCGAGTATGTTATTCTCGATCACCTTTCAAGTCGTCTTCGAAACTCGACACTAAACAACTTAATGTAGAGCTATCTGTTCTACAAAATTATTAATGCTCAACCTTCACCACGGAGAACAGAACAGAACTTCCTTCAATGAGATTTTTATCGTCCTTCAGGCTCTACACTCATGTACGTGTAATTTTGTTTGTGGCGGTGAGTCGAAGCAGATAAAAGGCACGGTGTAATTCTAATATGCCTTTCTACGGGATCGATATATTTAGAAGTGGCCCACCACCCACTCGTTCATCATCTCCATTTGTAATTTTGTGGTACGCCGTGGTTCTCCCCTGGAAATGCGGGGCGAAATAGCACCAACTTCGAAGTCGCGAAACTGAATTATCGGAAGCATTCATCTTATTGAATCAAAACAAGTTGGTCTAAACATTTACAAGTCCATCTGTGAAATGCCAATTAATATAGCCGATCTCACCTCACATGGGAGAAGCTTAGGAACGCCTTGTTCAATCTGTCAAGACCACACTTTTTAAAATATTTTCTTCCCAGTATCCAACTTACGAACTCTTGCGTAGGTACTCATGGAGGTGGAAATGATTGTCAACTCATTATCACTCACATGCATACCGATCTCTCACGAGAATGGTGAAGTCCTAACATGTTAGGTAGTTCCAGGGGTTTGAAATTTCTTTCTGGGCCAGTGGATGGCATTCAACCATAAGAAAACTGGCCGATAACGCAGCAGCTTGAAAATATATTTTAGAATATATCGGTCCGGGACTACCTTCCTATCATTTCTTGACGCTGTAAGTCGGAGAAATTCTTGGTGTAAGGGTACGGTTATTCCTGTGAATAAAAACAGAGATGGACGCTTGAGGAGCGCATTGGTGAAAACAGTGGCGAATTGTCGTGCTGGATGTATGTCTGTGCGCGCACGAAGTAGCTCCTGGAAGAGAATGCCATGGGGTTACAATCGATCTGGGAGCACGCATATTAAATACGACGTCTGTAAATGCGTAAACCAAACTACAAGCTGAGGCAAAAGTAGTGGTATGATGTTAACGTGCCATAATTTTTGCAAATGGCGCGAATCACTGTGCTTTGACATATGTGTTGTAGACGGATAAAGAGTTATTCGGCATCAAGCAATGGAGCACACCTGAAGAACGCGCAATTATTGTCACTGCTTTTGTGATTAATTTCCGGTAAATTTTTCCGACACAGCAAGAATTTTATCCTCGTTTTTATCGTCGTCTTGCACTATGTGTGCGAACAATTAAGAATTTGGGTGAGTGTCTTTTGCAAACTGGGTCCATTAGACATGTCGCAAGAAGTGGTCGGCCCCGTATTCCTTGTTCGACCGGAATATCACTGCTTCAGACGTCCCAAATATTCTACAAACATTGACTAGACATCGATGCACACAATTTGGCATCAGTAGGCATCGGAACTAAGGAAAAGAGAAAGGAAATTAAGGAACGAGAATAAGAACGAAAACAAAAACGGGAACGAGGACGAAAATATGAACGAGAACCCGAGCAAAAAAATTAAAGCAGCTGACGAGAAACACACCAACGTAGAAACTAGACAAAAAAAAAAAAACTACTACATCCAAAGAACGTACTACAAAAAAGTGATTGTGGCGGGTATGGCCTTCCCTCCGCCAGCAGCAGAAAACTCAGCTGGAGAGCGACTCCGGATAGGTAGGAAAACTCTAAACCAGCTAAGTACCCCTTTTCCAAATTATATTTGCGTATTTGAATATATTTAGAGTAAGAACCTTTTAATTTTTAGAACTGCACGACTTGTTAACTCTGCCTTTTTGGCAACACTGAACTATGAACCTTCCGTTGTTCAACCCTTTAACATAACGTACAATTACGTACGTACGTATCCTTACCATCAGGGTAAGGATAATTTGTACGTTTTTTTTTTCCATTAGTTTTTTTTTTTTGCATTAAGAATTAGGTGGTGTCTACCTTCTGTGCTTGCTATCAGTTTTTTTCATTTTGATCAGTCTTGGTGAACCCAGCTTAAATGAGCAACCAGTGTATGCATCTTCCTCACAGCTGTTTGTTGCAATCACCCTGTGCGAATACCTTTTGCGTCCTTTCGCCTATTTTCTGATTTTCGTCATTCGTTTCATATCCACCATAGGTGGGCCGTGGTGTAGTGGTATATGCATAGACTCCTCAAACAGAAGGTCGCGGGTTCGAATCCTGTGCGAGGCAATTCTCTGAAAAAGTCTTTTCATGGAATTTGTATGTGGTTATATGTAAATCCCGTCGCGTTAACTCTCACATGAAGGCATAACACTGATGTTGAAGTGGTTGCTGGCTGGGCTAAATGTAACGAACTAACAACAACCATGTACTAAGACCCACTGGTTGAGGATGCACTGGCTCCAGTTTGACAACCACCTCTGGAAAAATATCGAAACCTAACACCTGAGTTTCAAAACTACTACACCATCCGCCCGCGCCCTGGAGACAAGCCAGTAAAAGGGTGTTAATAACCCCTTGGTGCGCGCGCAGAATCATATAAAAAATTGGTTTGGTTTCAGTCCCCTTTTTTCCCCAAATTTCTTGTTTGGTTAGTAGTCTGGGAGTCGTGAATTTGTGACTTACTCTGAAACTGTTCTCCCTCAGTATTCGCATTAAATTGGAGCCCAACGTAGGGCCAGAAGAAAATAAATTCTTAAATATGTACCAAAGAGGTACATAGTGATTTACGAGAAGTGTCTTTTTTCCTAAATGTAACTAACCTTTGTTGTTTTTTTTTATAGATCTAGACTAGTGGGAAATGTTTTTTTTTTGAAAAAATTAATGTCGTGGTTTAATATTGAAGTTGACTTAAAAGTCACAACCATTCACATTCGACCATACATACATACACATTTGCGTCGTTGGAATTGAAAATCTCAGCTCGTATTAACCCGGAGTCCTAAGTAGGTTTTTGCCTTGATGTTTACTACAGCCATATATTGTACCAGGTGACACCAGAAGGCAACGATAGTTTTTCAAATTATTATGTTCCAAAAGCTGTCAAGGCTACTTATCACATCCAGCCGCAAAAATATTCAGTAAGATTTGCCATTTCATCACGCATGGCTCTTTTTATAATGAGCGCGAGTTAATAACGTAGGTTCTCTACCTGCCTATCTCTTTGTTATCCCTCACTACAAACGTAAACAACGACAACGTGTTCGTTATCTCTCACTACAAACGTAAACAACGACATGTTTCAACAAGCACAAACAGTAATTTGCAATTCGAAAACACGTAAACAACGATAATATGCTTTATTATCTTTCAATACAAAAGCACACTTCAACACAATAATCCGATGCGTTTGCATTATCGACATAAACAACAATACGATAACAACCGCATCCTAGTTAGTATAAATAGCATTAAGATCGATTGTAATTGTAAGATTGTAATGAGTCTTAAGAATATAAATAACTGCACACATTTTGCCGAAGCAAAAAGAAAAAGAAATTTTTTTTGATTCAAAACAAAGAATATACATCAACTGGGGGCTCAAGCCGGTCTAATTCCTGACTGCAGCCACATATCCTTATAAAATAGGATAAAAGTAAAAATTCCACGGGAAGGAAGACTTCCAACACTAAATGGTTGAAAGAAGTGAAAATTAAATACCACAAAAAACAAATACTTCAAGAAAAAATCAGATCCTGAAACAGCGGACGGCAATTTTTTAGTGGAAAAAGTGTCAAAAAAAACGAAAGATTTTTTCCACACTGGATTCACCCACCAGAAGACAAAGCCTATACAACTACTTACGACCAACAGGAAAAAAAGAACACACAATGGAAGACATTGTAGCACTAAAAGCACAAATTGAGATTCTCACACGAACTCTGGAGGACACTCAAACAAAGGTCAACACTTTAGAAGCATAACGATCGTTCCAAAATATAACAACTGTAGAACAACATGAAGACTTCACACCCAATATCACTGATGCCAACCAAATAAACCTCAAAAAATTCAAAGCCATACCATGTTTTTATGGGTACAAAAACCAATAAAGATCCTGGAGAAAAGGGCGTGGGCATTCATGGAGAACATCAAACAATTCTCCAACCATGCGAATTATTATACAGCATTCACAATTTACCATTTAAAAATTGTTGGAGAAGCTGCAGATATACTAATCAACCGTAACACAAAGCTAAACTTCTATGCAATCATCAATAGACTCGACTATACATATGCCGACCAAAGGTCATTATATGTACTTCTAGAGAAGATGAAAAAAATAACGCAAGAAAGACGAACACTGTCAGAATTCCACAGTGAAGTCAGCAAAGCCTTAAATTTGGCGTTATCCAAAATAGAAATGTCAGGTGATCGGGGATCTGAAGCAATGGCAAACTACGCAAACCAGGAAGCAGTCCGCACTTTCATCACATGACTCAACAGCAAATATACGAGCGGTACACTATACAGCCACCAGCCAAGAGATCTCGAAACTTTATATGCAATTTTCAGCACCATATACCACGACAACACAAATATGCAGTTTGATGCCAAAATATCACCACAAATAAGGTACAATCAACGACAAAACCCTCCGTCACAAACTTACAAGTTCAACAGGAGATACAACCCAAATATACGTGTCGAATATACCCATCAATTACCACAAAGATATGTGTACAACAGAAGGTACAACCCAAACGTACATAATCATCACCCACCAACACAACCAAAGAGAAAACCAGCATACAACAAAACGTGAACAATTACCGTCATCAAAAAACTCAACGAGTAAACCAAACTACAGAGGAAGACCTACAATTACTCACCTCACACGCCGATGATACCTTCAAAACAGGAAGTGTTTCTTTAGGAGAATAAACGGATTGCCATACCTACAAAGACGCTGCCAAGAAACAGATACATCCGTTTATATTTTAATAGATACAGGCGCGACAAATAATTATATTAGCTCAAAGTGTAAATTAGGAATATCTATAAGGCCAGCAGAAATCAAAACGATTCATGGTTACTCTTTCATCAAAGCTTTAGAAGAGCTGAACAAGGTCTTAAAGTAATAAAAGAAGAAATTAATCTTTTTGAGTATAAACTTACGTATAAATATAAAACAAATGAGAGTAGCGAACAAAAAGTAAATTATACAGTTAATAATGACAAATATATTATTGAAAATATTATGCGAATTAATAAATGATACAAACGAAGTCTTACTGCACAACTATGATACAAGGTACAATTAGGACAAAATCTAAAGATCCTATTTGGGTGAAGCAATACCCGTATCCAATCGCAGATAACGAATTTATAAATAATGAAATATAAAAATTATTGAACAATCAGATTTTACAACCTAGTAAAAGTCCATATAACTCTCCAATCTGGACCGTCGCAAAAAAGGGTACCGACGGGTAGGCTGCCAATTTGACGGGTAGGCTGCCAATTTACCATAGCGAAACATGAAGTGAAGTGCTTACCAAAATGATTTCCTAATTTCAGGAAGCACATAGTCCGTTAACATGGTGCGATAAAGGTTACCATTGACGGTAACATTCTGATTTGCCTCATTTTTGAAGAAATATGGAGCTATGATTCCACCAGCCCATAAACCACACCATACCGTTGCTCTTAATGGATGTAATGGTACCACTTGGTACTCTTGGGGTTGCTCAATCGCAGATAACGAATTTATAAATAATGAAATATAAAAATTATTGAACAATCAGATTTTACAACCTAGTAAAAGTCCATATAACTCTCCAATCTGGACCGTCGCAAAAAAAGGTACCGACGGGTAGGCTGCCAATTTACCATAGCGAAACATGAAGTGAAGTGCTTACCAAAATGATTTCCTAATTTCAGGAAGCACATAGTCCGTTAACATGGTGCGATAAAGGTTACCATTGACGGTAACATTCTGATTTGCCTCATTTTTGAAGAAATATGGAGCTATGATTCCACCAGCCCATAAACCACACCATATCGTTGCTCTTAATGGATGTAATGGTAGCACTTGGTACTCTTGGGGTTGCTCATCAGCCCAAATATGGCAATTTTGTTTATTAACGTATCCATTGAGCCAGAAATGGGCTTCATCACTTAACAAAATTCCACGATAAAACATCGGATTTTAATTGAGTTTTTTCAGAGCCCATTCACTAAAAATATGGTATGACATAAATTCAAGTCGCCTGGCTTCAATTCTTGTACAAGTTGAATTTTGTCCGCTTTTAAACCGAGATCCTCACGTAAAATACGCCAAGTTGTCGAATACACTAAGCCAAGCTGCTGAAAACAACGACGAATCGGTTCGTCACGGTCTTCGCGTACACTCTCAGCTACAGCTGCTATAGTCTCTTCACTACGTGCTGGATGTGGCTTAACCGGTCGAGTATCATCCACTTATATAAACTGGGACTAAAGTTTGGGAATGGTATTAACAATGGTGGTTTCAGTAAGTCGATTATGCGCACCGTAAATTCCTTGAATCGTACGAAAAACATTTCTCACAAAACGCTGATTTTCGAAATAGAGCTGAATAACTTAGAGACGCTTTTGTTGTATGGGTGTGCGTATCATGATGACTTAACAGACAATACTAAACAAAAGTGACAAAGCAATGTGTTTAGAGCCATGCGTGATCTCTCAAAAAAAGCCTATTGAAAATCAAACCTCACGATGAATCACCCCTTAGTTGTACTGCAAGGATCCGTTCTTGACTCTATTTTGTTCCTAATATATGCCAACTCTATTTTTATAATTACATTTATAGGTAATGTAAAGCCCTTTACCGACGATTTTTCATTTGCATCTGGATCAACCAATCTAGTTGCTGACATAAACCACGACGTTCACTTGCTAAGACTTTGGTTCACCAAACACAATTAGTAGTAAGCAATAAGATTAGTTGATGTATTTCAGTTTGATAGTGAAAGATTCCCCAGACTGAACTGTCTTAGTGATGTGCAAAATACCAATGTCCTATATGACGAAAATATTAGCTACATCTTGAATTGCTTCAAAATAGAATTAGTTAAGCACTATAAGTATTGTATCTTGGTGTTATTATGGATCGAAATTTGAGTTGGAGGAACACATCTGCAATCTTATCTACGCAACTTACACAGACCCTACACACAATTTACTTTGTGATATTTACAGCAACCTTTAAGAACTTCTTCTCAATTGTTTCCTGCAAGCTATTTAATTTTCTACCCGGGAATATACGAATTAGTAGAACTGCGTCCGTATTTCTAAAAAAAGTAAAATCGTGGCTTCTTGCGATTACTATATTCACAATGTAATCGAAATTTTGTTACGTTTCATTATTTGAGTTCTTTCTTAACTTTTAACTTTTGATTTTTGAATTTATGTTAGCTCTTATTGATATATATATATAAATTTTGAACTGGCATTTCTCTCTATTTTTTTCACTAATTAAAAAATGTCACTATCTATGTATTCTCCAAATTAGGATACATATGCATATATATATAGTACACATCAGTAAGAATTGATAAGAACGAAAACAAAAACGGGAACGAGGACGAAAATATGAACGAGAACCCGAGCAAAAAAATTAAAGCAGCTGACGAGAAACACACCAACGTAGAAACTAGACAAAAAAGAAACTACTACATCCAACGAACGTACTACAAAAAAGTGATTGTGGCGGGTATGGCCTTCCCTCCGCCAGCAGCAGAAAACTCAGCTGGAGAGCGACTCCGGATAGGTAGGAAAACTCTAAACCAGCTAAGTACCCCTTTTCCAAATTATATTTGCGTATTTGAATATATTTAGAGTAAGAACCTTTTAATTTTTAGAACTGCACGACTTGTTAACTCTGCCTTTTTGGCAACACTGAACTATGAGCCTTCCGTTGTTCAACCCTTTAACATAACGTACAATTACGTACGTACGTATCCTTACCATCAGGGTAAGGATAATTTGTACGTTTTTTTTCCCATTAGGTTACATGAAGGCATAACACTGATGTTGGAGTGGTTGCTGGCTGGGCTAAATGTAACGAACTAACAACAACCATGTACTAAGACCCACTGGTTGAGCATGCACTGGCTCCAGTTTGACAACCACCTCTGGAAAAATATCGAAACCTAACACCTGAGTTTCAAAACTACTACACCATCCGCCCGCGCCCTGAAGAAAAGCCAGTAAAAGGGTATTAATAACCCCTTGGTGCGCGCGCAGAATCATAAAAAAACAGTCCCCTTTTTTCCCCAAATTTCTTGTTTGGTTAGTAGTCTGGGAGTCGTGAATTTGTGACTTACTCTGAAATTGTTCTCCCTCAGTATTCGCATTAAATTGGAGCCCAACGTAGGGCCAGAAGAAAATAAATTCTTAAATATGTACCAAAGAGATACATAGTGATTTACGAGAAGTGTCTTTTTTCCCAAATGTAACTAACCTTTGTTGTTTTTTTTATAGATCTAGACTAGTGGGAAATGTTTTTTTTTTTGAAAAAATTAATGTCTTGGTTTAATATTGAAGTTGACTTAAAAGTCACAACCATTCACATTCGACCATACATACATACACATTTGCGTCGTTGGAATTGAAAATCTCAGCTCGTATTAACCCGGAGTCCTAAGTAGGTTTTTGCCTTGATGTTTATTACTGCCATATATTGTACCAGGTGACACCAGAAGGCAATGATAGTTTTTCAAATTATTATGTTCCAAAAGCTGTCAAGGCTATTTATCACATCCAGCCGCCAAAATATTCAGTAAGATTTGCCATTTCTTTGTTATCCCTCACTACAAACGTAAACAACGACAACGTGTTCGTTATCTCTCACTACAAACGTAAACAACGACATGTTTCAACAAGCAAAAACAGTAATTTGCAATTCGAAAACACGTAAACAACGATAAAAACACACTTCAACTTCAACACAATAATCCGGTGCGTTTGCATTATCGACATAAACAACAATACGATAACAACCGCATCCTAGATAGTATAAATAGCATTAAGATCGATTGTAATTGTAAGATTGTAATGAGTCTTAAGAATATAAATAACTGCACACATTTCGCCGAAGCAAAAAGAAAAAGAAAATTTGTTTGATTCAAAACAAAGAATATACATCAACTGGGGACTCAAGCCGGTTTAATTCCTGACTGCAGCCACATATCCTTATAAAATAGGATAAAAGTAAAAATTCCACGGGAAGGAAGAATTCCAACACTAAATGGTTGAAAGAAGTGAAAATTAAATACCATAAAAAAAAATACTTCAAGAAAAAAGCAGATCCTGAAACAGCGGACGGCAATTTTTTAGTGGAAAAAGTGTCAAAAAAAAAAACGAAAGATTTTTTGCACACTGGATTCACCCACCAGAAGACAAAGCCTATACAACTACTTACGACCAACAGGAAAAAAAGAACACACAATGGAAGACATTGTAGCACTAAAAGCACAAATTGAGATTCTCACACGAACTCTGGAGAACACTCAAACAAAGGTCAACACTTTAGAAGCACAACGATCGTTCCAAAATATAACAACAGTAGAACAACATGAAGACTTCACACCCAATATCACTGATGCCAACCAAATAAACTTCAAAAAATTCAAAGCCATACCATGTTTTTATGGGTACAAAAACCAATAAAGATCCTGGAGAAAAAATTTTGAAAAAAATTACGCAAGAAAGACGAATACTGTCAGAATTCCACAGTGAAGTCAGCAAAGCCTTAAATTTGGCGTTATCCAAAATAGAAATGTCAGGTGATCGGGGATCTGAAGCAATGGCAAACTACGCAAACCAGGAAGCAGTCCGCACTTTCATCACATGACTCAACAGCAAATATACGAGCGGTACACTATACAGCCACCATCCAAGAGATCTCGAAACTTTGTATGCAATTTTCAGCACCATATACCACGACAACACAAATATGCAGTTTGATGCCAAAATATCACCACAAATAAGGTACAATCAACGACAAAACCCTCCGTCACAAACTTACAAGTTTAACAGGAGATACAACCCATATATACGTGTCGAATATAACCATCAACCACCACAAAGATATGTGTACAACAGAAGGTACAACCCAAACGAATATAATCATCACCCACCACCACAACCAATGAAAGTCTTGAACACTTTCAAGAAACACAACAGCGCCACAATCGATTCAGAGAAAACCAGCATACAACAAAACGTGAACGATTACCGTCATCAAAAAACTCAACGAGTAAACCAAACCACAGAGGAAGACCTACAATTACTCACCTCACACGCCGATGATACCTTCAAAACAGGAAGTGTTTTTTTAGGAGAATAAACGGATTGCCATACCTACAAAGACGCTGCCAAGAAACAGATACATCCGTTTATATTTTAATAAATACAGGCGCGACAAATAATTAGCTCAAAGTGTAAATTAGGAATATCTATAAGGCCAGCAGAAATCAAAACAATTCATTGTTACTCTTTCATCAAAGCTTTAGAAGAGTTCGATATGCTTTTAAGTGAACACGGTCTTAGAGTAATAAAAGAAGAAATTAATCTTTTTGAGTATAAACTTACGTATAAATATAAAACAAATGAGAGTAGCGAACAAAAAGTATATTATACAGTTAATAATGACAAATATATTATTGAAAATATTATGCGAATTAATAAATGATACAAACGAAGTCTTACTGCACAACTATGATACAAGGTGCAATTAGGACAAAATCTAAAGATCCTATTTGGGTGAAGCAATACCCGTATCCAATCGCAGATAACGAATTTATAAATAATGAAATATAAAAATTATTGAACAATCAGATTTTACAACCTAGTAAAAGTCCATATAACTCT
The DNA here is from genome assembly GCA_907269105.1 of Volucella inanis. NCBI lineage: Eukaryota > Metazoa > Arthropoda > Insecta > Diptera > Syrphidae > Volucella > Volucella inanis. Next base: position 117,190,778 of record OU026153.1, on the reverse strand, counting down.
CCAATCTGGACCGTCGCAAAAAAAGGTACCGACGGGTAGGCTGCCAATTTGACGGGTAGGCTGCCAATTTACCATAGCGAAACATGAAGTGAGGTGCTTACCAAAATGATTTCCTAATTTCAGGAAGCACATAGTCCGTTAACATGGTGCGATAAAGGTTACCATTGACGGTAACATTCTGATTTGCCTCATTTTTGAAGAAATATGGAGCTATGATTCCACCAGCCCATAAACCACACCATACCGTTGCTCTTAATGGATGTAATGGTAGCACTTGGTACTCTTGGGGTTGCTCAATCGCAGATAACGAATTTATAAATAATGAAATATAAAAATTATTGAACAATCAGATTTTACAACCTAGTAAAAGTCCATATAACTCTCCAATCTGGACCGTCGCAAAAAAAGGTACCGACGGGTAGGCTGCCAATTTACCATAGCGAAGCATGAAGTGAAGTGCTTACCAAAATGATTTCCTAATTTCAGGAAGCACATAGTCCGTTAACATGGTGCGATAAAGGTTACCATTGACGGTAACATTCTGATTTGCCTCATTTTTGAAGAAATATGGAGCTATGATTCCACCAGCCCATAAACCACACCATACCGTTGCTCTTAATGGATGTAATGGTAGCACTTGGTACTCTTGGGGTTGCTCATCAGCTCAAATATGGCAATTTTGTTTATTAACGTATCCATTGAGCCAGAAATGGGCTTCATCACTTAACAAAATTCCACGATAAAACATCGGATTTTAATTGAGTTTTTTCAGAGCCCATTCACTAAAAATATGGTATGACATAAATTCAAGTCGCCTGGCTTCAATTCTTGTACAAGTTGAATTTTGTCCGCTTTTAGGCCGAGATCCTCACGTAGAATACGCCAAGTTGTCGAATACACTAAGCCAAGCTGCTGAAAACAATGACGAATCGGTTCGTCACGGTCCTCGCGTACACTCTCAGCTACAGCTGCTATAGTCTCTTCACTACGTGCTGGATGTGGCTTAACCGGTCGAGTATCATCCACTTATATAAACTGGGACTAAAGTTTGGGAATGGTATTAACAATGGTGGTTTCAGTAAGTCGATTATGCGCACCGTAAATTCCTTGAATCGTACGAAAAACATTTCTCACAAAACGCTGATTTTCGTAATAGAGCTGAATAACTTAGAGACGCTTTTGTTGTATGGGTGTGTGAATCATGATGACTTGACAGACAATACTAAACAAAAGTGACAAAGCAATTTGTTTAGAGCCATGCGTGATCTCTCAAAAAAAGCCTATTGAAAATTAAACCTCACTATGAATCACCCCTTAGTTGTACTCCAAGGATCCGTCCTTGACCCTATTTTGTTCCTAATATATGCCAACTCTATTTTTATAATTACATTTATAGGTAATGTAAAGCCCTTTACCGACGATTTTTCATTTGAATCTGGATCAACCAATCTAGTTGCTGACATAAACCACGACGTTCACTTGCTAAGACTTTGGTTCACCAAACACAATTAGTAGTAAGCAATAAGATTAGTTGATGTATTTCAGTTTGATAGTGAAAGATTCCCCAGACTTAACTGTGTTAGTGATGTGCAAAATACTAATGTCCTATATGACGAAAATATTAGCTACATCTTGAATTGCTTCAAAATAGAATTAGTTAAGCACTATAAGTATTGTATCTTGGTGTTATTATGGATCGAAATTTGAGTTGGAGGAACACATCTGCAATCTTATCTACGCAACTTACACAGACCCTACAAACAATTTACTTTGTGATATTTACAGCAACCTTTAAGAACTTCTTCTCAATTGTTTCCTGCAAGCCATTTAATTTTCTACCCGGGAATATACGAATTAGTAGAACTGCGTCCGTATTTCTAAAAAAAGTAAAATCGTGGCTTCTTGCGATTACTATATTCACAATGTAATCGAAATTTTGTTACGTTTTATTATTTGAGTTCTTTCTTAACTTTTAACTTTTGATTTTTGAATTTATGTTAGCTCTAATTGATATATATATATTTCTTTGTAAACAATTGAACACTTAAAAAAATGTAATGTTTATACACAGAAATGCTTGTCCACCGCACAGTGTAAATTTTGAACTGGCTTTTTTCTCTATTTTTTTCACTAATTAAAAAATTTCACTATCTATGTATTATCCAAATTAGGATACATATGCATATATATATAGTACACATCAGTAAGAGTTGTTAAGCAACTTAAAATAGATTTCCGAATTGAGAATAGAGAATTAAAAAAAAAAAAAAAAAAAAAGTAAGGTCTTCAAAGGGCAATTATTATCATCTTAGGGCGTTAGTCGATCCTGGATCGGAAGCAACGTTCGTTACTGAATCTGCTGTTCAGTTATGAGGGCTTTATCAGCAACGAACGTTCATTGAAGTACCTGGATTGGGAAAGGTCAGCAGTGGTTCATGTAAGTCTTACCTTTGGGTCACTGGTAACACCGTCCGAGACGAAAACCCGAGCATATGTTTTCAACTTACTTACCGGTCTTTGCCATTCAAGCCCTAAAGATGTGTAAAACTGGGAACATATCCAGGGGTTGAAATTGGCTGATCCCCAGTTCAAAAAGCCAGCCACTGTTTATCTGCTCCTGGGAAGCTATGTTTATTGTAAGTTCATTCGATCAGCGATTATGCGTGGCATAGATGAAAGGTCTCTAATCGCACAAGAATCCGAGCTAGATTGGCTTCTACTTGAGAAGGTCATTTCGCGAACTCAGGAAGCCATTCACAGCTTTTTATTGATTTGAAGACGGCTGTAAGCCTAGGTTTGGTGCCTCGAGGTTACCTAACGTAGGTTTCATCAATTGGAGAAACGATTTCAGCAATACTCCGCACTGTATAAGGAGTATTCCAAGTGTCTAAGCAAATATAAAGAGCTTGGTCAGTTGACAGAAGTTGACGAACAGAATCCCGTACCTTACACTATACAGCACACCATTTCTTTATTCTTTATAATGCGGTATTCAAAGAGTCACGCACAACTACCAAGCTTCGTGTCGTTATCGATGCTGCAGCAAATTGTTCATTAAATTCCCATTTAATTGCTGGTCTTAAAATTCAAAGCAATCCTTTTGGCCTAATGCCAAAATGGCGATTATATAAATTTATATTTACAGCGGACGTTGAAAAGATGTATCGGCAAATGCAGTTCCCACTCATCGATTCAAATTACCAGCTGATATTTAGGCGCAATCATACGACGCAAAAATTAAGGGCTTTAAGACTTGAAACAGTGACGTTTGGCACGACCAGTGCTCCATACTTGGCCGTTTGTTTACCCAGGCTTGAGCATTGTGGAGCGGTTATTCTAGCCACTGTACTTGATTATATCAAGAAAGCATTGGAGCTGATGAATTTGGAGATACATGCGTGGATAAACTCGACAATTGCTCTCGCTTGGATTATCTTAGCTCCGAACCGATGGAAAACATTCGTTGCCAACCGTGTAGCAGAAATTCAACACCTGACGCACTGCAGCTCTAGTAAACATATTCCGGCTCAACATAATCCAGCTGATTTCAATTCTGGGGGTATATTTCTACAGGAATTAAACAAAATTAATTATATAGTGTGCAAGCTTCCTCCGATAGAATTGGAACTTTGAAATTCCCATTCAACAGGAAAGGATTAACCCTGACTTGGAGCAACGAAAGGAGAACACATACAATATTTTCCATGTCACGCAACAACTCGATGAACGCAGAGTTGTTCATCAATAAATGGCATCAATATTGTATTAGTTTTGTGTTGAACTGCCGGCCAAAAGCTATAAATATGTATAAAGGTTCATTGAAAGTCAACGAAATTGACAAAGCTATGAAATTTTATATAAAAATCTCCCTAAAGCAAACGCTTTCTGAAATGAATATAGAAAAAAGGGTGTATCCCAAACGTATCTTGAATTTGAATCCTTTTATAGACGCTGACGGCATCCTACATGTTGGAGGGAGACTTTGTAAATAAATTAACATTGTGAGTATTTGATTGATACTGATTTATTTTGCCTTATGATAGATCTTATATACTATTTTCGATTACATATGGTACATATATGTTACATTATTATCTTAAATATTGAGGGACTCGAGAACTGAGATAAAAAAGGTGAACAATTTTATGATGGTTTTCTAACTTTAGATAAAACGACTACTGAGTATGTGAAGTGCTGAATCAACCGCTGATAATGAAGGTATCAAATGGCGTCTCGATAAAGATAGTTTGGGTGCAGCTGTAATATAATCGATGACCTTATGCTTCTGACCTATCGCTTCTGCTTTATCACGTCTGCGTTATCATACATATGTCGCGACTTGCTGCCTGCTCTAGTTCTCCGTCGACCCTCCTGTATTTTATGTTTCGATTATCTCTAAACATTTTGCCACCCCGAAACTGGTGGCGGAATTGCAAAGTCAATTTGAACATGATTTGATGACCCGCAACATTTTCGCCCTATATAGAACCCAACAAATATTAGTAGTTCTATAAAAACTAATATCAGTGCAAAATGCCCGCTAGTTATATGTTATTTTAGTGCTCGCAGCTCTATTTGAGATGACTCCAACTAATTTAGTTGTTTGGTGATTTTATCAATCAATTGGGAATTATTGATTATTGCAGTGTCGAATCGCTTGATGTTTGTCTTAGGTAAAAGGCTGAAATTGTTGCTCCAGAATGAAGCTTGTAACTCAAGTACGCCTTGACATGAAATCCTTAACCAGTCCTGCTGACCGGAGCTGCAATCTATTTTTAACACGCTTATGTCAAATACCTTAAAAAGCCAATAATTTTCCTTCGACAGGTTGTTCACAAATCTTGCTTTCTTATTTCTTTAAAGAGACATTCTACTTTGTTTGACCTTTTTAGAGCTGCGATTTCACAGGACGTTTCTGTTGCTGGTTTCCCTGGCCAGTTTTCCTGGCACATGAATTGGTCTTCCTTTATTTTTTTACATCTATTTAGCTAGGATTGCATTAGTTAGGTATAGACACTCCCTTCCATATGTTATGCATTGGTATTACGAGTAATGTACAGGGTGTCTCAAAAAAAGTTCACATTTAAAAAAAATATTAAAAAAAAGTTAGAAGTTTATTGAAAAAATGTTTATTATATATTAACAGTGTTTTTGAATTTATTTTTTAAAAATGACATCGTCCATTAACCGCATTCATTTAATCGAGCACTAAAATTGCCTATGGCGGCTCGGCAGGTATTCTCCATGATTGCTGCCATTTCGTGACGGATATTTTCTTTTAATTGTGCCAGGGAAGTCGGTTTGTTGGCGTAAACTTTGGATTTGACATAACCCCACAGGAAAAAGTCCATACGTGTCAAATCAGGACTACGTGGAGGCCAATTTAGAGATCAATTTGCCAGGGAAAATTTCACGAACTCTTAGCAGAGACCTGTTGGACGTGTGTGAAGTTGCCCCATCCTGCTGGAACCATGTTCTTTGGTTATAACCAGGAAAATTTTGCAACTCAGGCACAAAGAAGTTGTCTAACATCTCCACATAATGCTCTAAATTCACCTTAACTGTGCGTCCTCTTTCATCTTCAAAAAAGTAAGGGCCGATTATTCCTCGCGCCGACATTGCGGCTCATACGGTCACTTTAGGCGAATGTAGGGGTTTCTGAGGTTTTTGTTTTGGATTGGTTGCACACCAGTAGCGGCAATTTTGCTTGTTAACGTGTCCATTAAGATGAAAATGGACTTCATCTGAAAACAAGATGTTGTTAAACTTCGGAAAACTCTCAATCATCTGGTTTACGAAGTCAAGCCTCTGACCTGCATACTGAGGCTTTAATTCTTGCACCAACTGATTTTTGTGGGGCTGAAGTTTTAAATCTTTATGCAAAATGCACAATAATGACGATCTGTGCACGCTTAAGGCCACAGCACGCTTCCGAATTGAAAGGTTTGGATCGTCTCGAATAGACTGGGTGACACTGTCAACGTTTTCGACGGTTCTTGAAGATCTTGGACGCCCGAATTTTAGTTTTTCCAGTGTTGAACCGGTCTCTTCAAACTTCTTTACCCATTTTGCAATGATTCGAGTACTTGGCGCATCATTCATGTGACGAATATGTCGAATGTTTCAGAATTTTCTTCGCGCTACAGTCGCCGAATTACCGTTTTTATAAAACCTGCGTCCCACGAAATAGTTGCGTTCACGCAATAACCAAAACAAATGTGAACTTTCTTTTAAGACACCTTGTTCGATTGGCTTTATTAATGGGATCATTCAATATAGTTCGGTTGTGAGCGAGTGGTATTTAAGCCTTTATTATTAGACGGTGGTCCATTATAGTTCCCTTAACCTTCATGAAGGAACAAACGTACTTTAGCTCAACGTTTGAATCTCCTCCAAATATAGTCAGTTTACTAGGAATTTGTCCTTTAATATAATCTGTTTCACTTTTCAATTGGGCTGGTGTGAGAAGGTTTGGATTCACATGACCGTGATTTATATCTATAAGAATATCGATAACTGATGTGTGTACTGTGTAGCATTCCTCGATCATCATATTTAATCGTGCCGCCAATACTTGAAAGCATAACATCATTCTTTCTTCATTTTGTTGCTGAGCAATTTTTTCTTAAAATGATCCACTATTCTGTAAAAATTCCTGTTTACATCATCGGTCGTCTTTTAATATATTTACGGTAGTGTCAATTACAGAGGTCTGATGTTCAGATAAATGCTTTAAATCCTTCTGATTTTTGAATACATTTTTTATATTCTCGTGCATTTTAATTCTGTCGTCCGCGTCCATCATGCCAAAAGACATGTGATAGAGTGACTCAACGAATTCGAATGGTACTCTGAGTTTTCTATTCTTATTTATAAGAATATCGTTGTTTGGTTTCAACGTATATATCGCTGATTCATTGCAGCTACCATTTCTTCGCAAATTCCTCCATAATCTCTTAATTCGGCAGATTGTTTTCGCAAGTTTTCTATTAATGATTGTATTCTGGTTAACTTATGCGAATATGGCTTCAAGTCATAACGTATATTATGGTTTCAATATGAGTTCATTACGGTTACTCCCATTGTGTCGTATTCTGTTTCTGCTTTTGATTGTCCTAATAACATAAGTTATATAATGAAGAGCCAACATTTATAACTAGGTTTCTGTTTTAGGTTTTTGTCACCTATTTGTAATGTTGTTAAGTGAACTCTGCTTTTTCTTTCTCTTCGGAATCGAATTATTTAGATGGTTGCAGAGGAACTAGCTTATGAATCGGGCGTTTCATAACACTGTCCTCTTATTTAATTGTGACGACTCTGATCTTCTTATCCTTTTTTTCGTTGGTCTCTATTACTCGTACAAGTGGCCATTTACATGTATGGGTCTTTTCATTTTTCAGCAATACAATTTGATCTTTTTGCAGATTATTTTGTTGAGATCACCACTTATATTTTTGCTTTGAGATGGTAAGATACTCCTCCTTCCAAGGTTTCAAAAAATCTCTTCTTATTTTTTGGAGTAATTTCCATTTATCTTGCGATAATATGCACTCATCTTCTGATTCGGGACAGTCGGTCATTGGTTTCCCAATCAGAAAGTGACCCGGCGTCAAAACATCATCAATTTTAATATTGAGACCTTCAAGCGCCTGGACACATTCATTTGTTGTGTCTAATAACTGTTTAATCCTTGACGCTGATTCGCGGTTTACCATAGGATGATCTAACATCAGCCTTCTGAGTATTGTTTATTTCTGACAGGGCATTATTTAACAATTCCTGAAGATAAAGTTTATATTTTTGAATTTTTGTTATATTATTTTGTTAATGTCACTATTTCCTGGTAGATTTCTAAGCGTTGATTTGGTTTTCTCACTTTCACATACCACGCTACTTGGATGGGGGCTGTTATCGACGTCAATTTTCTCGTCGAGTCTTTTTAAAGCATCTTCTAGCATTTCTGAAATTGCTCCAAAATAACTGTCTCCAAAGTATGTTTCTTTTGTGACTCATTTAGCTTATAACCTGCTATGATTATCTTCTACTTGCAGTTTAATCCGCCCTAAGCGTTTCTCGGTTTCTTCCAATTGGGCTGATCGGATTCTGCCTGCAAAATTTGTATTCTTTATGGATATAACTTCTTTGCCGAGCTCCTTTTGCTTCTCTAGCAGTTGTTGTTTTTCCTCCGGCATTTTTATCTGTATATATATATTAAAGTATATTTACATATATTATATTATATTATTACTATACGCCTGTTAAGCTGTTTAAAGCAGTGAAATAAGCTTTATTTATTGGGTATGTAATTTAATTCGTGCGGGTTTTTTTTTCAAAATTTTAACGTTTATTTAAGAAAAACATGTACAATAGTATTATTCAAAGTATTGCCTATCTGAGGATATGACTTTTTCCCATCTTTCTGGCAATTTGTGGATCCCATCCTAAAAGAAATGCGTCGGCTTGGCAGCCAAGAATGAATCAAGCCAATTTTTGATATTCTGCTCTGATGTGAACCGTATTTCAGTAAGGGCGTTCTGCATCGGCCGAAACAAATGGTAGTCAGAAGGTGCAAGGTCTGGGCTATAACGCGGGTGGGGTAAGACTTCCCATTCACTGTTTTCCTAATAGTTCTTAACCGGAATAGCAACGTGGGGCCGAGCGTTGTCCTGATGGAAAATTATTGCCTCGCATCTGGTCGCATATTCCGGGCATTTTTCGGCTAGTGCTCTCTTCAAACTGATTAATTGTGTTCGGTAGCGTTGTGCATTGATGGTTTCACCCGGTTTTAGCAGTTCATAATACAGCACACCCATCTCATCCCACCTAATACAGAGCATTACCTTCGCGCCATGGATATTCGGCTTTGCCGTTAATTTGGATAGTTGGCCGGGTTTCATATATGAATTTTTGCGCTTGGGGTTGTCGTAATGGATCCATTTTTCATCATCAGTAACAATACGACTTTTTTTGTGGCGTTCCAGCAGCATTTCGGACATGCAAAACCGCCTTTCGACGTCTATCTGCTTGAATTCATGTGGAACCCAATTTCCTTGCTTTTGAATATATCCAGCTGCTTTTAAACGTTTTGAAATGGCTGCTTGAGTGTCACCCAAAGATTCTGCGAGCTCTTCTTGTGTTTGGCAACATTCGTCATAGACTAATGCTTCCAGTTCTTCATCTTCAAACTTTTTTGGATGCCCAGGACGTTCATCGTCTTCCAAGCCAAAATCACTACTTTTAAATCATGCAAACCACTTTTGCCACTTTCGCTCAGCTAGCGCATGTTCATCTTAAACTGCCATCAAAATACGATGACTTTCGGCAGCAGTTTTCTTCATATTAAAGTCATGAAGAAGAACCCTTCGCAAAAACACTTTTTCAGGCACAAAGTTCGACATATTTGAGTGAAAAAAAAATATTATTGTTGTTTACGCTTCAAATGAATGACATAGAACTGTGAACGCTACTTACTCAGGTTGAAGCCTTCCTCCATTCCAGACCTTTGTGCCCATTGTTGGACGACTTCGAGGACTTCGAAACGCTAACAGCAGCAAATTGTTTAATCTCCTCAAGGAGACACTGCCTTGGAAAGTGCAAATTACCTTGAGCGCTAAAAGTCGATAAACTGAAAGACCAACTATTAAAGACGAGAGACTACCACCTCTGCAATGGCAACTCGGACGAATCATAGCTATACATCCCGGAAACGACGGACTTATTCGAATGGTCACTTTGAAAACAAGTACCGCAGAACTTAAACGATCAATTGAAAAAATCTGCTGTTTACCAAGCAACACTAAGAAAATACAAAATACTCAAACAACACAAAACAAGGACTTCGAACACAAAAATAACGATAAGCATATATAGGGTTTTCTCATAACGACTTCACAATTTTTTCTTTTGGAATAAAAAGCCAACCATTTGAGATATTTCAAAAACTTTATGATTGGCTTGAAGTACAATCAAAACATTTATGAATGGAATTTGACTTCGTTCAATACGCTATTTCGCATTCAATGTTGGCTCTGAGCTCTTCCAACGTCGTCGGCGTGTTGGCATAAGCCAATGACTTGACGTATCCTCACAGAAAATAGTCAAGCGGCGTTAAATCGCACGAACGAGGCGGCCAATCCACTAGCCCATGTCTTGAGATAACACGCTCACTAAACTTAATCTTCAATAGATCGATTGTAGCGTGTGCTGTGTGGCTTGCGGCACTATCCTGTTGAAACCACATGTCGTCCAAGTCCATATCTTTCAATTCGGGCCAAAAATAATCGGTGATCATGGCGCGATAGCGCTGACCATTCATAGTAACGTGACGATCGCTATCGTCATGCAAACCGCACCAAACAGTTTTTTTTTGTGGATGAAGTGGTGACTCATGAAGCACATGTGGGTTTTCACCCGACCAATAAAGCATACTTTGCTTATTGACGAACCCATTGAGCCAAAAATGAGCTTCGTCAGTGAGGATGATTTTGCAATGAAATTCATCATCTCGGCGCATCTTCTCCAGAACACAATTGGAGAACGTACGTCGCTTCAAATTGTCCATCGGCTTCAATTCTTGAGTCAGCTTGATCTTGTGTATAAACCAATATCCATACGCCATAATGTGGTCTGAGCGATACCCAATTCTTCAGAACGCCGTGGAATTGACTGATTTGGATCGCTTGCTACGGACGTCTGAACGGCACTGACGGCACGGATACTGACACGGCAATATCACACAACGAATATGTAGACTCAAATTTCTGCACTAAACTTGTTATTGCCTGTCTACTAGGGCGAGAATTACGACCGAAAATTGGAGTTAACGCTCTTAAAGTTTCAGTTACCGACTCCGAATATCTGTAGAAAATTAAATTTAAAGTTGTCAAGTCAATATTGGAAAACCCTATACTAATTTTCCCTTATTTCTACACAACACAAAACAGCACTACACATATACAGTCCACTCTCTATCTAATTCATATCCACTTTATCTCCAAATATCAATCATTTACAGAATTTTTTCAAAAAGTTAAAATCCCGATGGGATACCCAGGCTTGAGTTTGTGGAGCGGTTATTCTTGCCACTTTACTTGACTTTACCAAGAAAGCGCTGGATCTGATGAATTTGGAGATACACGCGTGAATATACCGATGGAAAACCTTCGTTGCCAATCGTGTAGCAGAAATTCAACGCCTGACGCACTGCAGCTCTTGGAAACATATTTCTACTCAACACAATCCAACTGATTTCGATTCTTAACAAAATTAATTATATAGGGCGCAAGCTTCCTCCGAGAGAATTGGAACTTTGAAATTCCCATTTAACCCAAAAGGATTAACCCTGACTTGGAACAACGAAAGGAGAACAGATACAACATTTTCCATGTCCCGCAACAACTCGATGAACGCAATGAAGTCATCAATCTTACGCTTAAGCAAATTTCGTTATAAAGGCTCCGTTACATTTTATAACATTGTATTAGTTTTGTGTTGAACTGCAGGGCAAAAGCTGTAAAAAGGTATAAGGTTCATTGAAGGTCAGCGAAATTGACAAAGCTATGAAATTGTTAATAAGAATCTCACAAAAACAAATGCTTTCTGAAATGAATATAGAAGAAAAGGTGTATCCTAAACGTATCTTGAATTTGAATCCTTTTATAGACGCTGACGGCATCTTACGTCGGGAGACTTCAACACTCAAACATATAATACGAGCAAAAGCATCCATCTATTTTGACACGAAATCATCATCTCACACATCTGATAATAAGAGATGCACACGAAAACAAGATCCATAGTGGTGTTTCTCTAATGATGGCGTTAATCCGCACAGCGTTCTGGATTTTTGCTTAAAGAAGAATGGTGAAGAAGATGGTGCATGAGTGTATAACTTGTTTCCGTCACAAAGCGACGTCAATACAAAAACTCATGGAAAACTTACCTGAGCCAGATCGGGTGTAGACTTTGCACGATCCTTTAACATCAAAACCTGGAAAAAACGTAAATGGGATATTTTTCAATATTCAATTGCCTTCAATTGCCACTGCAGTTAAGGCAGTGCATTTGGAAAACGTGTCAGACTTTACGATATAGGGTTGCTTATCAGTCCAAATACGGCAATTTCGTTTACTAAAGTATTTATCGAGCCAGAAATGGGCTCCATCACTGAACAAAATTTCTCGATAAAACACCGGATTTTCATTGAATTTTTCTAGAGCCCATTCACTGAAAATTCTTCAATTCACCACAATTCTTGCACAAGTTAATTTTGTACGCTTTTAGGCCGAGATCCTGACGTAAAATAAGCCAAGTTGTCGAATACGCATAGCCAAGCTGCTGAGAACAACGACGAATCGATTCGTCACGGTCTTCGCATACACCCTCAGTCATGCGTGATCTGTCAAAAAAGGCCTACTGAAATTCAAACCCCACGATGAATCTATACATATGCAAACAATGCAATTTTCATTGTTTTGTCTTGTTCTCTTGTTAACGTCCATCAATCTGAAAAGTAAATGTAACTGACATTTTGTTGTCGTTCTTATTTCCAAGTAAAGTATCCAAAGTTGGCACTATGACAGCATTCAGTAAAAGAAAATTACAATTGCGAACGATAGATTACAGTTGTTCGTGGAGGGGAGAATGTTGGAGTATTATTCTATGTAAAAACTTGTTATACCATAAAAAAAAGAAAGGTTAAAATTATTTATATATCAAACAAAACTCTTGGCATATCTAGTACAAAAGTAGTTATTCTACACACAAAATGTCAATGTCAAACAGAACAAAGGAATAAAGTTCGGACAATTTTAAAACATTTAACACAACAGTAAGCAATGGACGTGTTTCATTTTGACCCGTAAATTTATCCGTCTTTGCTAACAGTTTTATCAAAAAATTTTCCTTTTAAGAATTCAAAAAAAAAAAAAAAAAAAAAAAAAAAAAAGCTCGAAAAACTAGTTATTCCAGAGAAACCTTAGCACATAATTCATGTTGATATTTATAGCATGCTCGTTCCAACAAACAATTAGTAATTCTCTCGAGGGACGCATGCACTCAACACTAACGAAAATCTATAGAATAATATATATCAAACGAAAGGAAAGAGACCACAATGATATATTAAGCGAAACAATGTATACCTAAAATAGCGCCACTCATTCTAGCACTAAGTTTACGCCTTAAGAATTATTTTACGGTAGAACTTATAACTTTGATAAGGAAGCAAAATTTAATAACGAACACGAGTATATTAAGAAACTAAATGAATTTTAAGAAAAACTATACCCAGCTATAAAAGAACATATCGAAAAAGTAGTATCTAAGTGTATAGAAAAACTAAACGAGAACATCATGGAACCAAATGAATACAAAGAAAGCTCCGTTATATTTAAGAAAGAATTTAGAAAGAATGAGTTAACAATTAGGTTTAGCAAACATAGAATTAGTTCAAACAGTAAATTACAATTATTACGACAGATAATAAAAAAATTATACAAATCTAAAAGTAAAAATAAACGAAAGTTTCAGGTTAATAACACTAACAATAATGACGACAATAACCAACGGACTGTGTTGGGGTGTTTAGGGTTTTAAATTTTTGATTTATATGTGTAGGGTAAAAAAGAGGGGTCGGCAAAATGCGGTTTTAAATGAAATACGTCCTTTCTTGTTGAACAGTCACAGCCAAGAGCGTCTTTATTCGTCCGGTAATTGCTTCTATCTCCAACGTTTACAGTAAGTGTCATACAATAGCAAAAATAGAACTTTACGTTAGGTTTAATCGTGTAGTTTAGATTAAGTTTCAATTAATTTAGCTTTGTTTTAATATAGATTAAAATTTTAATATTGAAAAACAATAATTATATAAACTAGAATATATGTATTTTATTTATACTCCGGTTCGGATTCAAGGCAATACACCTTAGGGTCTACAAAAAGTATGAGCTGGATGCTGATAAGCAAACTCCTCCTCCTTTAAACGAAAATTCAAATTCAGCCTTGGATCTGGAAGCGTCGGTATCCACGTCCACCACGCTACTTGGATGGGGGCTGTTATCGACGTCAATTTTCTCGTCGAGTCTTTTTAAAGCATCTTCTAGCATTTCTGAAATTGCTTCAAAATAACTGTCTCCAAAGTATATTTCTTTTGTGACTCATTTAGCTTATAACCTGCTATGATTATTTGCTACTTGCAGCTTAATCCGCCCTAAGCGTTTCTCGGTTTCTTCCAATTGGGCTGATCGGATTCTGCCTGCAAAATTTGTATCCTTTATGGATATAACTTCTTTGCCGAGCTCCTTTTGCTTCTCTAGCAGTTGTTGTTTTTCCTCCGGCATTTTTATCTGTATATATATATTAAAGTATATTTATATATATTATATTATATTATTATTATACGCCTATTAAGCTGTTTAAAGCAGTGAAATAAGCTTTATTTATTGGGTATGTAATTTAATTCGTGCGGGTTTTTTTTCAAAATTTGAACGTTTATTTAAGAAAAACATGTACAATATGCGTCGGCTTGGCAGCCAAGAATGAATCAAGCCAATTTTTGATATTCTGCTTTGATGTGAACCGTATTTCAGTAAGGGCGTTCTGCATCGGCCGAAACAAATGGTAGTCAGAAGGTGCAAGGTCTGGGCTATAAGGCGGGTGGGGTAAGACTTCCCATTCACTGTTTTCCAAATAGTTCTTAACCGGAATAGCAACGTGGGGCCGAGCGTTGTCCTGATGGAAAATTATTGCCTCGCATCTGGTCGCATATTCCGGGCATTTTTCGGCTAGTGCTCTCTTCAAACGGATTAATTGTGTTCGGTAGCGCTGTGCATTGATGGTTTCACCCAGTTTTAGCAGCTCATAATACAGCACACCCATCTCATCCCACCTAATACAGAGCATTACCTTCGCGCCATGGATATTCGGCTTTGCCGTTGATTTGGATAGTTGGCCGGGTTTCATATATGAATTTTTGCGCTTGGGGTTGTCGTAATGGATCCATTTTTCATCACCAGTAACAATACGACTTTTTTTGTGGCGTTCCAGCAGCATTTCGGACATGCAAAACCGCCTTTCGACGTCTATCTGCTTGAATTCATGTGGAACCCAATTTCCTTGCTTTTGAATATATCCAGCTGCTTTTAAACGTTTTGAAATGGCGAGCTCTTCTTGTGTTTGGCAACATTCGTCATAGACTAATGCTTCCAGTTCTTCATCTTCAAACTTTTTTGGATGCCCAGGACGTTCATCGTCTTCCAAGCCAAAATCACTACTTTTAAATCATGCAAACCACTTTTGCCACTTTCGCTCAGCTAGCGCATGTTCATCATTTCGTATTGACACTTTTTCAGGCACAAAGTTCGACATATTTGAGTGAAAAAAAAATTATTGTTGTTTACGCTTCAAATGAATGACATAGAACTGTGAACGCTACTTACTCAGGTTGAAGCCTTCCTCCATTCCAGACCTTTCTGCCCATTGTTGGACGACTTCGAGGACTTTGAAACGCTAACAGCAGCAAATTGTTTAATCTCCTCAAGGAGACACTGCCTTGGAAAGTGCAAATTACCTTGAGCGCTAAAAGTCGATAAACTGAAAGACCAACTATTAAAGACGAGAGACTACCACCTCTGCAATGGCAACTCGGACGAATCATAGCTATACATCCCGGAAACGACGGACTTATTCGAATGGTCACTTTGAAAACAAGTACCGCAGAACTTAAACGATCAATTGAAAAAATCTGCTGTTTACCAAGCAACACTAAGAAAATACAAAATACTCAAACAACACAAAACAAGGACTTCGAACACAAAAATAACGATAAGCATATATAGGGTTTTCTCATAACGACTTCACAATTTTTTCTTTTGGAATAAAAAGCCAACCATTTGAGATATTTCAAAAACTTTATGATTGGCTTGAAGTACAATCAAAACATTTATGAATGGAATTTGACTTCGTTCAATACGCTATTTCGCATTCAATGTTGGCTCTGAGCTCTTCCAACGTCGTCGGCGTGTTGGCATAAGCCAATGACTTGACGTATCCTCACAGAAAATAGTCAAGCGGCGTTAAATCGCACGAACGAGGCGGCCAATCCACTAGCCCATGTCTTGAGATAACACGCTCACTAAACTTAATCTTCAATAGATCGATTGTAGCGTGTGCTGTGTGGCTTGCGGCACTATCCTGTTGAAACCACATGTCGTCCAAGTCCATATCTTTCAATTCGGGCCAAAAATAATCGGTGATCATGGCGCGATAGCGCTGACCATTCATAGTAACGTGACGATCGCTATCGTCATGCAAACCGCACCAAACAGTTTTTTTTTGTGGATGAAGTGCTGACTCATGAAGCACATGTGGGTTTTCACCCGACCAATAAAGCATACTTTGCTTATTGACGAACCCATTGAGCCAAAAATGAGCTTCGTCAGTGAGGATGATTTTGCAATGAAATTCATCATCTCGGCGCATCTTCTCCAGAACACAATTGGAGAACGTACGTCGCTTCAAATTTTCCATCGGCTTCAATTCTTGAGTCAGCTTGATCTTGTGTATAAACCAATATCCATACGCCATAATGTGGTCTGAGCGATACCCAATTCTTCAGAACGCCGTGGAATTGACTGATTTGGATCGCTTGCTACGGACGTCTGAACGGCACTGACGGCACGGATACTGACACGGCAATATCACACAACGAATATGTAGACTCAAATTTCTGCACTAAACTTGTTATTGCCTGTCTACTAGGGCGAGAATTACGACCGAAAATTGGAGTTAACGCTCTTAAAGTTTCAGTTACCGACTCCGAATATCTGTAGAAAATTAAATTTAAAGTTGTCAAGTCCCTATTGGAAAACCCTATACTAATTTTCCCTTATTTCTACACAACACAAAACAGCACTACACATATACAGTCCACTCTCTATCTAATTCATATCCACTTTATCTCCAAATATCAATCATTTACAGAATTTTTTCAAAAAGTTAAAATCCCGATGGGATACCCAGGCTTGAGTTTGTGGAGCGGTTATTCTTGCCACTTTACTTGACTTTACCAAGAAAGCGCTGGATCTGATGAATTTGGAGATACACGCGTGAATATACCGATGGAAAACCTTCGTTGCCAATCGTGTAGCAGAAATTCAACGTCTGACGCACTGCAGCTCTTGGAAACATATTCCTACTCAACGCAATCCAACTGATTTCGATTCTTAACAAAATTAATTATATAGGGCGCAAGCTTCCTCCGAGAGAATTGGAACTTTGAAATTCCCATTTAACCCAAAAGGATTAACCCTGACTTGGAACAACGAAAGGAGAACAGATACAACATTTTCCATGTCCCGCAACAACTCGATGAACGCAATGAAGTCATCAATCTTACGCTTAAGCAAATTTCGTTATAAAGGCTCCGTTACATTTTATAACATTGTATTAGTTTTGTGTTGAACTGCAGGGCAAAAGCTGTAAAAAGGTATAAGGTTCATTGAAGGTCAGCGAAATTGACAAAGCTATGAAATTGTTGATAAGAATCTCACAAAAACAAATGCTTTCTGAAATGAATATAGAAGAAAAGGTGTATCCTAAACGTATCTTGAATTTGAATCCTTTTATAGACGCTGACGGCATCTTACGTCGGGAGACTTCAACACTCAAACATATAATACGAGCAAAAGCATCCATCTATTTTGACACGAAATCATCATCTCACACATCTGATAATAAGAGATGCACACGAAAACAAGATCCATAGTGGTGTTTCTCTAATGATGGCGTTAATCCGCACAGCGTTCTGGATTTTTGCTTAAAGAAGAATGGTGAAGAAGATGGTGCATGAGTGTATAACTTGTTTCCGTCACAAAGCGACGTCAATACAAAAACTCATGGAAAACTTACCTGAGCCAGATCGGGTGTAGACTTTGCACGATCCTTTAACATCAAAACCTGTTAAGTACGAGGAGAAAAAACGTAAATGGGATATTTTTCAATATTCAATTGCCTTCAATTGCCACTGCAGTTAAGGCAGTGCATTTGGAAAACGTGTCAGACTTTACGATATAGGGTTGCTTATCAGTCCAAATACGGCAATTTCGTTTACTAAAGTATTTATCGAGCCAGAAATGGGCTCCATCACTGAACAAAATTTCTCGATAAAACACCGGATTTTCATTGAATTTTTCTAGAGCCCATTCACTGAAAATTCTTCAATTCATCACAATTCTTGCACAAGTTAATTTTGTACGCTTTTAGGCCGAGATCCTGACGTAAAATAAGCCAAGTTGTCGAATACGCATAGCCAAGCTGCTGAGAACGACGACGAATCGATTCGTCACGGTCTTCGCATACACCCTCAGCTACAGCTGCTATAGTCTCTTCACTACGTACTGGATGTGGTCTAACCGGTCGAGTATCAGCCGCTTATGTAAACTGGGACTCAAATTTGCAAATGGTAATGGCAATAGTGGTTTTATTAGGTCGATTATGAGCACCATAAATTCCTCGAATCGCACGAAAAACCTTTTTCACAGATCGCTGATTTTCGTCTTTCCAGGATGACTTCCCAAACGAAACTGAATAAAAATAACAAAGCAGTTTGATCGGAGTCATGCGTGATCTGTCAAAAAAGGCCTACTGAAATTCAAACCCCACGATGAATCTATACATATGCAAACAATGCAATTTTCATTGTTTTGTTTTGTTCTCTTGTTAACGTCCATCAACCTGAAAAGTAAATGTAACTGACATTTTGTTGTCGTTCTTATTTCCAAGTAAAGTATCCAAAGTTGGCACTATGACAGCAGTCAGCAAAAGAAAATTACAATTGCGAACGATAGATTACAGTTGTTCGTGGAGGGGAGAATGTTGGAGTATTATTCTATGTAAAAACTTATTATACCATAAAAAAAGAAAGGTTAAAATTATTTATATATCAAACAAAACTCTTGGCATATCTAGTACAAAAGTAGTTATTCTACACACAAAATGTCAATGTCAAACAGAACAAAGGAATAAAGTTCGGACAATTTTAAAACATTTAACACAACAGTAAGCAATGGACGTGTTTCATTTTGACCCGTAAATTTATCCGTCTTTGCTAACAGTTTTATCAAAAAATTTTCCTTTTAAGAATTCAAAAAAAAAAAAAAAAAAAAAAAAAAATAAGCTCGAAAAACTAGTTATTCCAGAGAAACCTTAGCACATAATTCATGTTGATATTTATAGCATGCTCGTTCCAACAAACAATTAGTAATTCTCTCGAGGGACGCATGCACTCAACACTTACGAAAATCTATAGAATAATATATATCAAACGAAAGGAAAGAGACCACAATGATATATTAAGCGAAACAATGTATACCTAAAATAGCGCCACTCATTCTAGCACTAAGTTTACGCCTTAAGAATTATTTTACGGTAGAACCTATAACTTTGATAAGGAAGCAAAATTTAATAACGAACACGAGTATATTAAGAAACTAAATGAATTTTAAGAAAAACTATACCCAGCTATAAAAGAACATATCGAAAAAGTAGTATCTAAGTGTATAGAAAAACTAAACGAGAACATCATGGAACCAAATGAATACAAAGAAAGCTCCGTTATATTTAAGAAAGAATTTAGAAAGAATGAGTTAACACCTAGGTTTAGCAAACATAGAATTAGTTCAAACAGTAAATTACAATTATTACGACAGATAATAAAAAAATTATACAAATCTAAAAGTAAAAATAAACGAAAGTTTCAGGTTAATAACACTAACAATAATGACGACAATAACCAACGGACTGTGTTGGGGTGTTTAGGGTTTTAAATTTTTGATTTATATGTGTAGGGTAAAAAAGAGGGGTCGGAAAAATGCGGTTTTAAATGAAATACGTCCTTTCTTGTTGAACAGTCACAGCCAAGAGCGTCTTCATTCGTCCGGTAATTACTTCCATCTCCAACGTTTACAGTAAGTGTCATACAATAGCAAAAATAGAACTTTACGTTAGGTTTAATCGTGTAGTTTAGATTAAGTTTCAATTAATTTAGCTTTGTTTTAATATAGAATAAAATTTTAATATTGAAAAACAATAATTATATAAACTAGAATATATGTATATTATTTATACTCCGGTTCGGATTCAAGGCAATACACCTTAGGGTCTACAAAAAGTATGAGCTGGATGCTGATAAGCAAACTCCTCCTCCTTTAAACGAAAATTCAAATTCAGCCTTGGATCTGGGAGCGTCGGTATCCTTTGTGTAATAGACAGCAACAATTCCAATTCATCCGAGGTGACTATCAAACCGTCGGTCCCCTCTTTTGACATTCTGTCGGAAATGGAAACCGACGTCGAAATAAGGAGAGATCCTACATGATCAGAGGATGAAGATGAGCTCTTGAGCTCATTTTCGGAATCGGAGGACTCAAATAAAACCGTGGTGGAGACCACTCTGGGAAACTTTAGCAATGATATGGTTTCTCCATTAATTTCCACTACTTCAAAAGTGTTTTGGCCGCACTCATTTTGCGTCTGCAGAAGATATCATCCTAATTCAGGAACCGAGGGTGATGCTCCTTCCGGTCAAACAGCATTCCGAAGCTATCGGAAAACTGATTGGCTGAAATACAGAGGAATACTGTCAAAAACACTATCATCTGAACTTCCAAGTCCAGCGCGAAACACCAATGAGCTTGACACGAAAGACAGGGAATTCATTCAACCGGGCCATGGCTTCTTCCTGCCCTCTGATTCAACCTTGGAGCAAGAAAAAGCCACACTGGTGGACTTCAGCACTAGGACCGCTTAGAAACATCTGCAAACAACTTTTTAACCTTGCACCTCTTACAAAGAATCCCTCAAAATATATAAAAAAGAACTGAGGAAAGCAAAGTGGAGATCATTCTGTGACAAAATCACAGAAACATTTGAGGCATCGCGGCTAAGAAAAATCCCTTCTACAAATCCTATAATGCCTAGTTGTTTGAAAAAAAACCGATGGCTCCTGGACAACCTCAAGTGACGAATCACTCAACTTGATACTGGACACCTAATTTCTAGGTAGCTCCCCATTCGCGGTTAACAGTAACCAAGACAGGACTACTGCAACCGTGAACAAAATTCATGGTCTTATTACAAGAACACGGATTACACCATACCTACACTTTGGTTTGACAAAGTCTTTCATACCAGCTTTTCCTCTAGATCCTTATGGGAAGAAGATGTCTTCATGGAGCACAAGTCTATCCATTTCTATACAGATGGATCTAAAACTGATAGCGGGGTTGGTGGAGGTGTTTTCTCAGACAAGCTAAATTTAAACCTCTCCTTCCGATTTTCAAATCACTATAGCGTGTTCCAGGTGGAAATTTTGGTGATTAAAGAAGCTCTCTTCTGTCTGAAGAAAGACGTGATATCTGCAAAGCATATCCGCATCTTCCGATAGTCAGGCCGTTATCAAGTCCCTAGACTCGGTCTCACTAAATTCTAAGACCGCCCTTAAATGCCGATCATCTCTTACGGAAATTTAAAACTTCGCCTTTGTTGGGTGCCGGGCCACAGAGACATTCCAGAGAATTGTAGGGCTGAAGAACTCTCGTCTGATTCTTTTAAAAAGGAAACATCTCAGCGCCATTACAGATGCCATAACAATACACTGCCTTATAGGCAAGTTTGCAAGAAGGCTTGGAGCTTTTACAAATCAAATTTTCAATAAGATATAGAGAGAACTTTTGATTTGGCTGGGTTAAGCAACAATCCGCCCAGTCATATATTTTTGATAAGTCTTCATTCAACGTTAACGCAAGTTCAGCGATCAAATTTATGGAACGAAACAGATATAGCTGAACGTCGTCAGCGTATAAGTGGTCGCTTACATGTTGGCATACTGTAATAATAATTGCAATTTTCCAGGACTGTGGAAATGTTGATGTCAATATTTAGTGGTTAAGAACATGAGTCAGATGGGTTATAATTTCGCATAAAAAAGTTTAATGATGGGTACAACGTCCACACCAAGACGAGTTAGATTTTATAGCCTTAAAAAAATCAACAGCTTCACCTTCGGTAGCCACTTTAAAATCACCCGACATATGAGCAATTGGACCAGAAATTTTATTTAGATGAAGTCAGACGTGTCGGGGTTACTTCCCAGGAAAAAATTATTAAGGACATCAAGATCTTCACACTACAAGGAATACAAATTTGATGCAATTTAGTTCAGAATTGTTGTGATAAGCTCAACTTAGAACTATAACAGATTCGCTTGGCTGTCATGATGACTAGGGTTGCATTTGCAAACTTCAATTCTGGCCGGGTGAATGCCTTATATATTGATGCCAAAACATTACGCAGCATATTTGACGACATCAATTATGTGGTCATTCTAACGTAAGTCGTCACTGACACACATAAGGAGAATGAAACAGCTTCACATAGGCCGCCGATCCTGTTCTACAGCCGAAGAACACGGAACGAACATGAAAAGCAGAGAGTACTGTCAGCAGAAAAGGAACATATTGGATTAGAAGCAACAGAAAAGAGATCATAAATGAACATGAAAAAGATTATCGGAGACAGAACGGAGCCCTGTGACCTGCTGCTACGAAAAACTGAGAAAACTTCATGTTTTAAGATTATTCATGACTTGACGGTTTATCAGCGTTTACATGACCTTGGAAAGAAAGGTTCTAAGTACAATGGGTCTGTAAGAAGAGAAAGAAGATGATCCGCCTTTTTGGGGTCGGGCTGGACAAAAGCTGTTTGCCATTTACTCGGAAAGAGTCCTCAAAAGTAGGACTGTTGAGAAAGCTTACGCAGTGAATTTGCCAGCGAGGAAGAACTTCTTTTCAGAAGAAGATGATGTGTATATTAAGATATCCATTGGGACGGATTCCATTTCACACTTACTTAGCAAGAGGTACACTCAAGTGTTGGCGGGACAAAACACAATATGGAAGTGTTGAGAAAAGTGTATAGCAAGTGGTTTGGCCTTGAACAAAGCACTGACAGCTGTAATGTCATTATAAATGAGTGTTTTGATGGAGGATAAGGGGGAATTTTTAATGTTTTTAAAAACCGACAAAAATGTTTACTACCTTAGGGACAATGTGTGTGTACTCCTTTATTACCGGGCGGTAATACGGTCCCTGGATTGACTACTGACAGGGCATCACAAGTGGCGCTGGCTGGTACCAGGGCCACGTCAAGCTGATCGCTTGCACCAGAGATCCCTATAAAAAAAGCTAGAGTTCTGGTCAGGTGCTAGGCTCAAGGTCGTGGCAAAGGAGGGTATCTCTAGCAGACCTAGAATCCGCGCCTGGATCCCAGCTGAACCCTCCTCAACAGAAGACATTCTGTGGATAATTAGGTTCAGTAACCCGACCCTTCCGACTCATGAATGGAAGGTCGCGAAACTAGAGGAACTAAAGGGCCCTTACAGATGCGCGTTAATTGTGTTCAATAAGGAATCCCTTAACCATCTAGCGCAGACCAAAAGCATGATTCGGTTTGGCTTCAAGTCTATTTACCTAGCTTTTACAAGAAGGACGAGCTGGATGCTGATAAGCAATCGGCTCCTCTCTTAACAGATAGTACAAACCTAGACTCGGACATTGGAGCGATGATATCCTTCCTTGGACAGCGACGACTCCAACTATTCCGGGGCGACTAACAAGATGTCTACATCCATCTCTAGTCTCACGTCGAAGATAAATACCGACGACGAAACAAACAGAGTTCCTTTACGATCAGACTCGGGGAATGAGTTTTTGGGCTCGCATTCGCCTTCGACTCCTGATGCTACGATTTTCCAAATAAACCTCCACCACTCAAGAAAGGCCTCGGCCGCACTCATTCTACGTCTATCCAAAAGCACAGATGACATTATCTTAATACAAGAACCATGGATTCTTGAAGGCGTGGTTGGTGGGCTAAAGACACTTCTGTATAATCCGCTATACATCAAAGACAAAGGCAAGATCATAACTTGTATATTAGTGAAACGTAGCCTAAATTAATTTCTTCTTTCTAACCTCGACTTAACTGTTGCCAGGCTAGAAACGGCCAAAGACAGTTTCTGGATAGCATCAGCGTATCTGGGTCATGACCAAATGGGCCCTCTCCCTGGTGAAAATTTGGAGAGGCTGTTAATGGAAGCAGAAATACACAATACTGACCTCATCATAGGATGCGATGCCAACGCGCATCACACAATATGGGGCTGCACCCATACCAACGATAGAGGTGAGTCAATTTTTGAATACATTATTAGTAATAGCCTCACGGTATGTAACACCGGTAATAAGCCAACATTCATAACAAGAAACCGATAAGAAGTGCTTGACATCACTCTTGTCTCCGAATGCATTGATCATTTAAAAAGGAGTTGATGGTATCGTTTGAACACTCCTTTTCAATTTAGTGAATGCTCCCCTCGCCAAACAGCATTTCGTAACTATCGGACTAACTCAAATACAGTTAAATACTTTCAAAAAGTATCTCTCCCGAATTTCAAGCCCCCAAACAACACCAAATAACTTTACTCGAAAGTCGATGCTCTAACATGGGCTCTCAACCGAGAACTGTCCGTCACCTGTCCTCTAATTAAGCCTAGAGGCAAGAAAAAGTCATATTGGCGGACATCCACACTGGAGCTACTTAGACCCGCTTATAGGAAATTTTTCAACAAAGCAAAAACCTCAAGGAAAGCGTCGGATTGGGACTCATACAAAGAATCCCTTAAAACATATCAAAAAGAATTAAGGACGGCAAAGCGTGAATCTTGAAGTTCTTTTTGTTATAAGATCACTGAAGCCTTTGATTGGCCGGATGGTATAATTCACGCCGAGCAACAAAGTTCCTCAGATATAATATAGATATAATATAGCCATCTCTTAAAAATATTATGAGGTACTGCGTAGAACCATCCCTCATACCACTGTCATGGAGAGAAGTAAATGTTGTTTTCATTCCCAAAAGCGGTAAATCTTCTCATGTTGTCCCAAAGGACCTAAGACTTTTTAGTCTATCATCTTTCCTTCTAAAAAACTCTAGAACGACTGATTGATATCCATATACGATTTATCTTAAATCCTAGACTCCTATCCACGGCACAACATAAATACTGCAAAGTAAAGCCTGTGAAAACGGCTCTATACTCACTTACAAGCCATATCGAACGATCCTTACATTAAAGAGAATGTACAATAGTAACTTTCCTGGACATAGAAGAACGTCAAAACATCCACCATCATGACGGGCTGTTAGATCTGAAGGTAAATGATTCATTTAAGGACTTGATCAATCTCATGCTTAGGAGCAGGATTATCAACTCCAAGCTGGGTGGGTCCTCTATCAAAAGAAGTGTTGGCAGAGGTACGCTGCAGGGCGGTGTTCTCTCACCCCTTCTCAGGAACTTAGTGGTTAACGAACTGCTGATATACCTGGAAGAGGGTGGTAGCAGGGTGGTTGCGTATGCGGATGACAGGAAAACACCTACACACAATTAAAGAGCTACTTTAATATATAATATCAACACATTAACAAGCTGAGCGGATCGCTGTGGACTATGAATAAAATCCCATAAAACCGATCTTCTCTAGGAAATACAAAATTCCGACTATAGACCCTCCCTCAATTAACGGTACCAGCTTGGTCTTCTCCGATGCAGCGAAATATCTGGGTCTAATTTTCGACCGGAAACAAGGCTGGAAACTTCTTCTTCTCTTGCCAAAAATCCATTGGGAACGAATGGGACCTCCAATCTCGCATTACCCATTATCTATATATCTCGGTCATAAGACCAATACTTGCCCTCGGGGTGGTTGTGTTGTGAACGGCCTTAGACAAAGCAGTGAACTGCATGATGCTTAGTAAAGTTTAGAGAACATTATGTCTGGGCAAAAATGGCATAGATCATAGAACAAACCATAGATGGGTGGTTGAATCGACATGTTTAGCGACCAAACAAATCTGGCCAAAGCTAGTTCTGAATCGCTCCAGGGGTTTAACTCTTCTAAATAGAAAACATCTTAGCGCCATTATAGGTGTCATCACTGGACACTGCCTCATAGGTAAACATGCAAGAAGGCTTGGCATGTTTACTAACGACTTTTGCAAAAGCTGCATGGATGAGGAGGAAAAGGAGACAATTCCTCACCTCCTTTGTACATGTCCAGCCCTCTCCCAAAGAAGAAATCTCTACCTAGGGGCCTTCTTCCTTAAGGACTTAAGTGATTTAAGTGTCCCACGCTATGCTAAGAGCTCCAAATGGTTTCTGGAGTAGGAAGATCACAGGCATCACAATGGGCCAATAGGAATAAGTGGGTTGGTTTTTCAACAACCGCTTATACCTAATCTAACCTAGGGACATTGTAGTATTGTTTGCCTCAGTTTTGATCGTATTGAAATTTTACGTTGCAGTCATTCCTGGCTCGTTTGACCCCTTCTTTTTTTGCTCTGTCGAGTTGGGTTTGTAGGACCGAAAAAGCATTTCTTTACCGCTGACAGTCTCTTTACAGCTTGTGTCGTATCAAGCTTTTTCTCATGGTTTGACACTCTTCATCCGATAAGGAATAAAGCATCGTATTTTAAAACATAGACATTTAAGCAACCTAGACATTAAAAGTCTCCCACGCTATGCTAAGAGCTCCAAATGGTTTCTGGAGTAGGAAGATCACAGGCATCACAATGGGCCAATAGGAATAAGTGGGTTGGTTTTTCAACAACCACTTAAACCTTACCTAACCTAGGGACATTGTAGTATTGTTTGCCTCAGTTTTGATCGTACTGAAATTTTAAGTTGCAGTCATTCCTGGCTCGTTTGACCCCTTTTTTTTGTGCTCTATTGAGTTGGGTTTGTAGGACCGAAAAAACATTTCTTTACCGCTGACAGTCTCTTTACAGCTTGTGTCGTATCAAGCTTTTTCTCATGGTTTGACACTCTTCATCCCATAAGGGATAAAGCATCGTATTCCAAAGAGAATAATATCTGTGATCGTATCAGCAGCGGGACCCACGTCGTTATCGAGAAAACATAACGACCAGTTGAAATTCCTAAAGAAGCTGTTAAGTCCAATCTTTTTCATACTGCCATATAATTCTTTTCGAAATCTTTTCTCTAACTGTGTGGTGGGTGTACGAGAAAGTAGCTGATATGACACAATGGTGGGGCGAGCTCAGAATTGATGTCTTACGTTTATAGACAACGCCGTAAGTTCGCTAATTTGGCGCTGTAAGTGTTGACCGGGGATCCGAATAGTCTCAGCGGCTTTGTCAACAAGCAAAATTGCCGTTATTGGAGCAAACACAATCCACAAGTTTTGGGCTAAGTATCAATACATCCACAAAGATTGACTGTTTGGTGCGGTTTATGGCATGGCGGTATCATCGGAGACACCGTTAATGGTCTCAAGTATAGAGTGAAATTACCCGACTTTCTGCGGTTTGAGCTCGCCTACATTCATACATCCGAGCTGTGGTTTCAACAAGACGGCGCCTCATGCCATACAAGCGACGCAACCTTTGAAATTGTTAAGGAAAATATTATATTGGATCATCTTACGGCGAGCGTTCATCAATTAGCCGCCGCGATGAGCTATTTGACACCTCTTGATTATTTTCTCTGGGGCTACGTCAAGTTTTTAGTCTACGTTAACAAGCGAGCCACTTTAGACGAGCTCGAGATCAGCACACACTATTATCGGAATAACGCCGCACATATTGGTCCGACCGCTTAAGGCACTGCCAGCGAAGTCGAGACGGCCATTGATAATTTTGCGATCCTTTTTGATTTTTCTTTTCGTGCTACAGTCTTGCCGTGTTTATATTCAGTATTACTACTTTTAGTTTGCGAGGGTAAGTAATATTCGTTTTTTTGTGTTCTTTTGCACAAGAAGTGCGTTTTTAATTCGGTTTAACTAAAACGTGAAACTTTTAAAGATGGAAATATATAAATTGGGTCAGGACCAGCTGGCCTATAAAGTTCAGTGTAGGGGCTTGTGACTTGACACCGTCGATTAAATGAGGATGTAGTTACGAGCTGCGCGTGCGCTTGAGCGATGTGGGTCCTTCAAACCAGGCGAATACCTTTTATCATTTCCGACCAGTAGAGAAGCCGTCGAACGAAAAGTTGTGGAAATTGAAAAGCTGCTGGAGAACACTCCAGCTCTCCAGTCTTCGGAGTACTGCAAAGTACTAACAAAACTGTAATGAGCCACTTTACAGGTTGAGCGATTCCAGCCTACCACCGACGAAGGACTGAGTCAGAAGAAGAATCTGACTGATCTTATGCTTCTAATGACCTCACTGGAAGAGGAAGAAGACGATCTGTGAAAGAAGGTGCATAACTTGGTTGGGGAATTCAGCACATCCATTCCCTTTCCTAGGTCATCGATTCGTCGAAGGACCCAAGGGAAGGAAGCAAGAGTCCATTGGATTATACGTTGAAGTAATAAAAGGCATGATCGGTAGGTTGATGGGGCCACTTCCAGTGCGACGGAAGCTAAAAATTGTGCAAAGAAACCTCGCACCTTTCTACCCAACTCAATTAGGGTTGACAGATCCCAAGTCTATCCGAGATTTGTTCGCTCTGGGGCGTAAACATCCCCTACTCGCTCACGCCACATCTTGGAACCTGATTTGGTATACTTGACAGTCGTGGAACCGAGTTTAAGAGTGCGCAGGGTGGACGAGAGCGAATTCAACTAGGTTTTTGGTAGTTGATCTGCCTTTTAGAAAGCCTGGGCGAAATAAAGAAACTTGCATATGAAGGATAAGGCTTCGTATAAAATGCTCGCTCTATACGCGATAAACGAAATAGGTAGGAAAGGTGGTAAGATAGGTTGGAAGACCATTCCATAAAAAATCTTGGCGAAGTAGAAAATCATCTTTAAGTTTTAATAACTTTTCTTCGGTAACTGCAGGATCAAAATTTTCAGTGAGAAAGGGAGCAACAAAGAAATTTGGATGGTCATTGAAGTAAGGGAAATTTGATACGTAGAAGTTGTTGGCAAATGATGATTTGAAGATTTCGTTCTGAAAACCAAAGAGGAGGGATGACATTCCTTCTTACTTGTGCAATAAAGAAACTGAAAAAAAGAACTTAGAGTTATTTATTTAACTGGTTTGCCCACTTAAAGGTAGCATTGATAGAGGAAGTTGTAGAGTTCAAATGAATGAATATGTGTACCTATATAATTTGAATAAGTAAAATAGTTGTGGGTGCGAAGGAATACTGCCCATAACGTGTTTCTTTTGTTTTGTAGAGGGCGGAGAATACGATTATATCAAGGAGAGGATGTAGAAGATGTTTCATGGCGAGAGGGAGATGGATTTGATTATTTCTCTGTAAAATATGCAGAACAGAGATAAATTGGTAAGCTCGAAAGAGGAATCGATTGTTGAAAGAGGTATTGTTCTTCTTCTTTATTTCGTTTAATATATCACATTTGTACCTTAACCGCGCATTTTACATTATACAGGGACTTAACGTTATAAGTTTTCCTCTGAAATATTATTTAGTGTATTTTCTAAGTATAATAAATAAAAATAGGAAAGTTGTTAGTAGAAAAAACACGAAAGCAAAAACCTCTAATTACTATGTATTATCTTCATAGAGATAACAACTATATTATACAGATTAACTAAAGTATAATAAGAATAAATTATAATTTAAATAGAGAAATACATTATATATTAATGCACAAGAATAAATAATAAATAAATAAATATATAAATAAATAAATAAATAAATAAATAAATAATAAATAAATAAATAATAAATAAATAAATTATAGTTAAATAAATAACAAATAAATAAATAATAAATAGATAAATAAAAAATAAATAAATAATAAATAAATAATAAATAAATAAATAAGTAAATAAATAAATTAAAAAAGAAAAAGGTAAAATTAATTTTTTTTAATTTTATTTCTTAACCAAGATAAATAAATAAATAAAAAATAAATAGTAGAGTTGAACACATAATAAGTAACAATTACAAATAGGAATTCATTAATATGAATTTAGTTTGAGTTAAATTGGCGTACTAAAGGATTGTCAGCAAAATTGCAGCGGCATCCCGGGGGATATGAATAAAATTTTACTGGCTTTTTACCAGGGCGCAGGTGGGTGGTGTAGTAGTTTTGAAACTCAGGTGTATTAGGTTTCTATATTTTTCCCAGAGGTGGTTGTCAAACTGGAGCTGGTGCATCCTCAACCAGTGGGTCTTAGTACGTGCTAGTTGTTAGTTCGTTACATTTAGCCCAGCCAGCAACCACTCTAGTGTTATGCCTTCATGTCAGAGTTGACGCCGACGGGTTTACATATAACTACATACAAGTCCCATGAAAAGACTCTTTCAGAGAATTGCCTCGCACGGGATTCGAACCTATGACTCTCGGCTTGAGGAGTCAATGCGTATACCACTACACCAAGACCACCTCGATAAAAATATAAATTCAACGCTCGCTTTCCTGTGGATATCTGTAGTGAAATGATGCCAACGTAAGTTGAGCATCATTTCTAATATTTTGTTTTGACATATTTGTGGTTTCTTAAGGTGACACTTAGGGCAATTACCCCATACCTGACACCCATATAATAGGATTGCTTGAAAGATGATTTTATGAATTATCATTTTGTTATGGGAAGAGAGCAGTAATTTCTTGTTTATAAATGGGTAAAGCATTTTAATTGCAATTCCTACCTTTTTTGTTGTTTGTTTTATGTGTTCGTTCAAAGTAAGTTTGATATCGAAATAAACGCTCAAATGTTTCACCGAGGATTCCCATAGGATGCGTACTCCATTAAGTTGCAGCTGGAAATAGGCAAAAAGCAAGTCTTTCTTTTTCTTCTGAAAAAAATAGCTTCCGTTTTAGTTCCGTCAATTTTTATTTTCCACTTTGAATAATATTTTTCTAAAATTTCCATCGCATTTTTCAAGTTACTCTCAATATCTAGAGCAAATTCATGTGATGAAAATATGGCGGCGTCGTCAGCAAAAATAGTAGCACCACAAGTAGGTATGCCTGGAAATTCAGAAGTATACGGATTTAACAGTATTGGGCCAAGAATAGATCCCTGCGGCACACCTGCATTAAATAATTTCAGACTAGATTGGCTGCTATTCACGACCACCTTAAAAGAGCGACGATGTCGCGACTTGCTGCCTGCTCTCGTTCTCCGTCGACCCTCCTGTATTTTATGTTTCGATTATCTCTAAACATTTTGCCACCCCGAAACTGGTGGCGGAATTGCAAAGTCAATTTGAACATGATTTGATGACCCGCAACATTTTCGCCCTATATAGAACCCAACAAATATTAGTAGTTCTATAAAAACTAATATCAGTGCAGAATGCCCGCTAGTTATATGTTATTTTAGTGCTCGCAGCTCTATTTGAGATGACTCCAACTAATTTAGTTGTTTGGTGATTTTATCAATCAATTGGGAATTATTGATTATTGCAGTGTCGAATGGCTTGATGTTTGTCTTAGGTAAAAGGCTTAAATTGTTGCTCCAGAATGAAGCTTGTAACTCAAGTACGCCTTGACATGAAATCCTTAACCAGTCCTGCTGACCGGAGCTGCAATCTATTTTTAACACGCTTATGTCAAATACCTTAAAAAGCCAATAATTTTCCTTCGACAGGTGTGTTCACAAATCTTGCTTTCTTATTTCTTTAAAGAGACATTCTACTTTTTTTGACCTTTTTAGAGCTGCGATTTCACAGGACCTTTCTGTTGCTGGTTTCCCTGGCCAGTTTTCCTGGCACATGAATTGGTCTTCCTTTATTTTTTTACATCTATTTAGCTAGGATTTCATTAGTTAGGTATAGATACTCCCTTCCATATGTTATGCATTGGTATTACGAGTAATGTACAGGGTGTCTCAAAAGAAAGTTCACATTTAAAAAAAATATTAAAAAAAAGTTAGAAGTTTATTGAAAAAATGTTTATTATATATTAACAGTGTTTTTAAATTTATTTTTTAAAAATGACATCGTCCATTGACCGCATTCATTTAATCGAGCACTAAAATTGCCTATGGCGGCTCGGCAGGTATTCTCCATGATTGCTGCCATTTCGTGACGGATATTTTCTTTTAATTGTGCCAGGGAAGTCAGTTTGTTGGCGTAAACTTTGGATTTGACATAACCCCACAGGAAAAAGTCCATAGGTGTCAAATCAGGACTACGTGGAGGCCAACTTAGAGATCAATTTGCCAGGGAAAATTTCACGAACTCTTAGCAGAGACCTGTTGGACGTGTGTGAAGTTGCACCATCCTGCTGAAACCATGTTCTTTGGTTATAACCATTGAAAATTTTGCAACTCAGGCACAAAGAAGTTGTCTAACATCTCCACATAATGCTCTAAATTCACCGTAACTGTGCGTCCTCTTTCATCTTCAAAAAAGTAAGGGCGGATTATTCCTCGCGCCGACATTGCGGCTCATACGGTCACTTTAGGCGAATGTAGGGGTTTCTGAGGTTTTTGTTTTGGATTGGTTGCACACCAGTAGCGGCAATTTTGCTTGTTAACGTGTCCATTAAGATGAAAATGGACTTCATCTGAAAACAAGATGTTGTTAAACTTCGGAAAACTCTCAATCATCTGGTTTACGAAGTCAAGTCTCTGACCTGCATACTGAAGCTTTAATTCTTGCACCAACTGATTTTTGTAGGGGTGAAGTTTAAAACCTTTATACAAAATGCGCAATAATGACGATCTGTGCACGCTTAAGGCCACAGCACGCTTCCGAATTGAAAGGTTTGGATCGTCTCGAATAGACTAGGTGACACTGTCAACGTTTTCGACGGTTCTTGAAGATCTTGGACGCCCGAATTTTGGTTTTTCCAGTGTTGAACCGGTCTCTTCAAACTTCTTTACCCATTTTGCAATGATTCGAGTACTTGGCGCATCATTCATGTGACGAATATGTCGAATGTTTCAGAATTTTCTTCGCGCTACAGTCGCCGAATTACCGTCTTTATAAAACCCGCGTCCCACGAAATAGTTGCGTTCACGCAATAACCAAAACAAATGTGAACTTTCTTTTAAGACACCTAATAATGACGATTTGTGCACGCTTAAGGCCACAGCACGCTTCGGAATTGAAAGGTTTGGATCGTCTCGAATAGACTGGGTGACACTGTCAACGTTTTCGACGGTTCTTGAAGATCTTGGATGCCCGAATTTTGGTTTTTCCAGTGTTGAACCGGTCTCTTCAAACTTCTTTCCACATTTTGCAATGATTCGAGTACTTGGCGCATCATTCATGTGAGGAATATGTCGAATGTTTCAGAATTTTCTTCGCGCTACAGTCGCCGAATTACCGTTTTTATAAAACCCGCGTCCCACGAAATAGTTGCGTTCACGCAATAACCAAAACAAATGTGAACTTTCTTTTAAGACACCTTGTTCGATTGGCTTTATTAATGGGATCATTCGATATAGTTCGGTTGTGAGCGAGTGGTATTTTAGCCTTTATTATTAGACGGTGGTCCATTATAGTTCCCTTTACCTTCATGAAGGAACAAACGTATTTTAGCTCCTCCAAATATAGTCAGTTTACTAGGAATTTGTCCTTTAATATAATCTGTTTCACTTTTCAATTGGGCTGGTGTGAGAAGGTTTGGATTCACATGACCGTGATTTCTATCTATAAGAATATCGATAACTGATGTGTGTACTGTGTAGCATTCCTCGATCATCATATTTAATCGTGCCGCCAATACTTGAAAGCATAACATCATTCTTTCTTCATTTTGTTGCTGAGCAATTTTTTCATAAAATATCTTAAAATGATCCACTATTCTGTGAAAATTCCTGTTTACATCATCGGTCGTCTTTTAATATATTTACGGTAGTGTCAATTACAGAGGTCTGATGTTCAGATAAATGCTTTAAATCCTTCTGATTTTTGAATACATTTTTATATTCTCTTGCATTTCAATTCTGTCACATAAGTTATATAATGAAGAGCCAACAGTTATAACTAGGTTTCTGTTTTTGTTTTTTGTCACCTATTTGTAATGTTGTTAAGTGAACTCTGCTTTTTCTTTCTCTTTGGAGTCGAATTATTTAGATGGTTGCAGAGGAACTAGCTTATGAATCGGGCGTTTCATAACACTGTCCTCTTATTTAATTGTGACGACTCTGACCATCTTATCCTTATTTTCGTTGGTCTCTATTACTCGTACAAGTGGCCATTAACATGTATGGGTCTTTTCATTTTTCAGCAATACAATTTGATCTTTTTTTAGATTATTTTGTTGAGATCACCACTTATATTTTTGCTGTGAGTTGGTAAGATACTCCTCCTTCCAAGGTTTCAAAAAATCTCTTCTTATTTTTTGGAGTAATTTCCATTTATCTTGCGATAATATGCACTCATCTTCTGATTCGGGACAGTCGGTCATTGGTTTCCCAATCAGAAAGTGACCCGGCGTCAACACATCATCAATTTTAATATTGAGACCTTCAAGCGCCTGGAAACATTCATTTGTTGTGTCTAATAACTGTTTAATGCTTGACGCTGATTCGCTGTTTACCATAGGATGATCTAACATCAGCCTTCTGATTATTGTTTATTTCTGACAGGGCATTATTTAACAATTCCTGAAGATAAAGTTTATATTTTTGAATTTTTCTTATATTATTTTATTAATGTCACTATTTCCTGGTAGATTTCTAAGCGCTGATTTGGTTTTCTCACTTTCACATACCACGCTACTTGGATGGGGGCTGTTATCGACGTCAATTTTCTCGTCGAGTCTTTTTAAAGCATCTTCTAGCATTTCTGAAATTGCTTCAAAATAACTATCTCCAAAGTATGTTTCTTTTGTGACTCATTTAGCTTATAACCTGCTATGATTATTTTCTACTTGCAGTTTAATCCGCCCTAAACGTTTCTCGGTTTCCTCCAATTGGGCTGATCGGATTCTGCCTGCAAAATTTGTATCCTTTATGGATATAACTTCTTTGCCGAGCTCCTTTTGCTTCTCTAGCAGTTGTTGTTTTTCCTCCGGCATTTTTATCTGTATATATATATTAAAGTATATTTACATATATTATATTATTATACTAAGCTGTTTAAAGCAGTGAAATAAGCTTTATTTATTGGGTATGTAATTTAATTCGTGCGGGTTTTTTTTTCAAAATTTTAACGTTTATTTAAGAAAAACATGTACAATAGTATTATTCAAAGCATTGCCTATCTGAGGATATGACTTTTTCCCATCTTTCTGGCAATTTGTGGATCCCATTCTAAAAGAAATGCGTCGGCTTGGCAGCCAAGAATGAATCAAGCCAATTTTTGATATTCTGCTTTGATGTGAACCGTATTTCAGTAAGGGCGTTCTGCATCGGCCGAAACAAATGGTAGTCAGAAGGTGCAAGGTCTGGGCTATAAGGCGGGTGGGGTAAGACTTCCCATTCACCGTTTTCCAAATAGTTCTTAACCGGAATAGCAACGTGGGGCCGAGCGTTGTCCTGATGGAAAATTATTGCCTCGTGTCTGGTCGCATATTCCGGGCATTTTTCGGCTAGTGCTCTCTTCAAACGGATTAATTGTGTTTGGTAGCGTTGTGCATTGATGGTTTCACCCGGTTTTAGCAGCTCATAATACAGCACACCCATCTCATCCCACCTAATACAGAGCATTACCTTCGCGCCATGGATATTCGGCTTTGCCGTTAATTTAGCTAGTTGGCCGGGTTTCATATATGAATTTTTGCGCTTGGGGTTGTCGTAATGGATCCATTTTTCATCACCAGTAACAATACGACTTTTTTTGTGGCGTTCCAGCAGCATTTCGGACATGCAAAACCGCCTTTCGACGTCTATCTGCTTGAATTCATGTGGAACCCAATTTCCTTGCTTTTGAATATACCCAGCTGCTTTTAAACGTTTGGAAATGGCTGCTTGAGTGTCACCCAAAGACTCTGCGAACTCTTCTTGTGTTTGGCAACATTCGTCATAGACTAATGCTTCCAGTTCTTCATCTTCAAACTTTTTTGGCTGCCCAGGACGTTCATCGTCTTCCAAGCCAAAATCACTACGTTTAAATCATGCAAACCACTTTTGGCACTTTCGCTCAGCTAGCGCATGTTCATCATAAACTGCCGTCAAAATACGATGACTTTCGGTAGCAGTTTTCTTCATATTAAAGTAATGAAGAAGAACCCCCCGCAAAAACACTTTTTCAAGCACAAAGTTCGACATATTTGAGTGAAAAAAAAATTATTGTTGTTTACGCTTCAAATGAATGACATAGAACTGTGAACGCTACTTACTCAGGTTGAAGCCTTCCTCCATTCCAGACCTTTGTGCCCATTGTCGGACGACATCGAGGACTTCGAAACGCTAACAGCAGCAAATTTTTTAATCTCCTCAAGGAGACACTGCCTTGGAAAGTGCAAATTACCTTGAGCGCTAAAAGCCGATAAACTGAAAGACCAACTATTAAGGACGAGAGACTACCACCTCTGCAATGGCAACTCGGACGAATCATAGCAATACATCCCGGAAACGACGGACTTATTCGAATGGTCACTTTGAAAACAAGTACCGCAGAATTTAAACGATCAATTGAAAAAATCTGCTGTTTACCAAGCAACACTAAGAAAATACAAAATACTCAAACAACACAAAACAAGGACTTCGAACACAAAAATAACGATAAGCATATATAGGGTTTTCTCATAACGACTTCACAATTATTTTTTTTGGAATAAAAAGCCAACCATTTGAGATATTTCAAAAACTTTATAATTGGCTTGAAGTACAATCAAAACATTCATGAATGGAATTTGACTTCGTTCAATACGCTATTTCGCGCTTAATGTTGGCTCTGAGCTCTTCCAACGTCGTCGGCGTGTTGGCATAAGCCAATGACTTGACGTATCCTCACAGAAAATAGTCAAGCGGCGTTAAATCGAACGAACGAGGCGGCCAAACTAGCCCATGTCTTCAATAGATCGATTGTAGCGTGTGCTGTGTGGCACTATCCTGTTGAAACCACAAGTCGTCCAAGTCCATATCTTTCAATTCGGGCCAAAAATAATCGGTGATCATGGCGCGATAGCGCTGACCATTCATAGTAACGTGACGATCGCTATCGTCATGCAAACCACACCAAACAGTTTTTTTTTGTGGATGAAGTGGTGACTCATGAAGCACATGTGGGTTTTCACCCGACCAATAAAGCATACTTTGCTTATTGACGAAGCAATGATTTTGCAATGAAATTCATCATCTCGGCGCATCTTCTCCAGAACACAATTGGAGAACGTACGTCGCTTCAAATTGTCCATTGGCTTCAATTCTTGAGTCAGCTTGATCTTGTGTATAAACCAAGATCCATACGCCATAATGTGGTTTGAGCAATACCCATTTCTTGAGAACGCCGTGGAATTGACTGATTTGGATCGTTTGCTATGGACGTCTGAACGGCACTGACGGCACGGACACTGACACGGCAACATCACACAGCGAATATGTAGACTGAAATTTCTGCACTGAACTTGTTATTGCCTGTCTACTAGGGCGAGAATTACGACCGAAAATTGGAGTTAACGCTCTTAAAGTTTTAGTCACCGACTCCGAATATCTGTAGAAAATTAAATTCAAAGTTGTCAAGTCCCTATTGGAAAACTTATACTAATTTTCCCTTATTTCTACACAACATAAAACAGCACTACACATGTACAGTCCACTCTCTATCCAATTCGTATCCACTTTATCTCCAAATATCAATCATTTACAGAATTTTTTCAAAAAGTTAAAATCCCGATGGGATACCCAGGCTTGAGTTTGTGGAGCGGTTATTCTTGCCACTTTACTTGTCTTTACCAAGAAAGCGCTGGAGCTGATGAATTTGGAGATACACGCGTGAATATACCGATGGAAAACCTTCGTTACCAATCGTGTAGCAGAAATTCAACGCCTGACGCACTGCAGCTCTTGGAAACATATTCCTACTCAACACAATCCAACTGATTTCGATTCTTAACAAAATTATTTATATAGGGCGCAAGCTTCCTCCGAGAGAATTGGAATTTTGAAATTCCCATTCAACCCAAAAGGATTAACCCTGACTTGGAGCAACGAAAGGAGAACAGATACAACATTTTCCATGTCCCGCAACAACTCGATGAACGCAATGAAGTCATCAATCTTACGCTTAAGCAAATTTCGTTATAAAGGCTCCGTCACATTTTATCACATTGTATTAGTTTTGTGTTAAACTGCAGGGCAAAAGCTGTAAAAAGGTATAAGGTTCATTGAAGGTCAGCGAAATTGACAAAGCTATGAAATTGTTAATAAAAATCTCACAAAAACAAATGCTTTCTGAAATGAATATAGAAGAAAAGGTGTATCCTAAACGTATCTTGAATTTGAATCCTTTTATAGACGCTGACGGCATCTTACGTCGGGAGACTTCAACACTCAAACATATAATACGAGCAAAAGCATCCATCTATTTTGACGCGAAATCATCATCTCACACATTTGATAATAAGAGATGCACACGAAAACAAGATCCATAGTGGTGTTTCTCTAATGATGGCGTTAATCCGCACAGCGTTCTGGATTTTTGCTTAAAGAAGAATGGTGAAGAAGATGATGCATGAGTGTATAACTTGTTTCCGTCACAAAGCGACGTCAATACAAAAACTCATGGAAAACTTACCTGAGCCAGATCGGGTGTAGACTTTGCACGATCCTTTAACATCAAAACCTGGAAAGTACGAGGAGAAAAAACGTAAATGGGATATTTTTCAATATTCAATTGTTAAAAGTTAAGGCAGTGCATTTGGAAAACGTGTCAGACTTTACGATATAGGGTTGCTTATCAGTCCAAATACGGCAATTTCGTTTACTAAAGCATTTGTCGAGCCAAAAATGGGCTACATCACTGAAAAAAATTTCTCGATAAAACACCGGATTTTCATTGAATTTTTCTAGAGCTCATTCACTGAAAATTCTTCAATTCTTCACAATTCTTGCACAAGTTAATTTTGTACCCTTTTAGGCCGAGATCCTGACGTAAAATAAGCCAAGTTGTCGAATACGCATAGCCAAGCTGCTGAGAACGACGACGAATCGATTCGTCACGGTCTTCGCATACACCCTCAGCTACAGCTGCTATAGTCTCTTCACTACATACTGGATGTGGTCTAACCGGTCGAGTATCAGCCACTTATGTAAACTGGGACTCAAATTTGCAAATGGTAATGGCAATAGTGGTTTCATTAGGTCGATTATGAGCACCATAAATTCCTCGAATCGCACGAAAAACCTTTTTCACAGATCGCTGATTTTCGTCTTTCCAGGATGACTTCCCAAACGAGACTGAATAAATATAACAAAGCAGTTTGATCGGAGTCGTGCGTGATCTGTCAAAAAAGGCCTACTGAAATTCAAACCTCACGATGAATCTATACATATGCAAACAATGCAATTTTCATTGTTTTGTTTTGTTCTCTTGTTAACGTCCATCAACCTGAAAAGTAAATGTAACTGACATTTTGTTGTCGTTCTTATTTCCAAGTAAAGTATCCAAAGTTGGCACTATGACAGCAGTCAGCAAAAGAAAATTACAATTGCGAACGATAGATTACAGTTGTTCGTGGAGGGGAGAATGTTGGAGTATTATTCTATGTAAAAACTTATTATACCATAAAAAAAAGAAGGGTTAAAATTATTTATATATCAAACAAAACTCTTGGCATATCTAGTACAAAAGTAGCTATTCTACACACAAAATGTCAATGTCAAACAGAACAAAGGAATAAAGTTCGGACAATTTTAAAACATTTAACACAACAGTAAGCAACGGACGTGTTTCATTTTGACCCGTAAATTTATCCGTCTTTGCTAACAGTTTTATCGAAAAATTTTCCTTTTCAAAAAAAAAAAAAACTGTTCTACACATCCCAACAGTTGTTCAAAAATAAGACATGATGAACGATATTCGAATAACACTTCTCCGAAAACAACATAAGTAACATTTTTAAGCAATTCTTACCTCCTAACAAACATTGTGATATATATACAGACGACTAAACGTTTAGAATTTTTCCAACAGCTTTATTCGAAATACTCTTCAAATAGCAGAATTTTTAAACTAATACGTTGTACAGAGACTTAAACAAAGATAGCTGAAGAGGCGCGCAAGAGATCATTACTGATTTCCACAGCTATAATAATCATAGAGGCACTAGCGAAACTCTATTACATCTTAAAAAAACATACTTTTTCCCCTATATGAAGACAAAAACTGCAAAAATTATCAACAACTGTGAGAACTGTCAGCTAATGAAATACGACAGAAACCCTCTAGGGGTTAAGCTCGAAAAACTAGTTATTCCAGAGAAACCTTAGCACATAATTCATGTTGATATTTATAGCATACTCGTTCCAACAAACAATTAGTAATTCTCTCGAGGGACGCATGCACTCAACACTTACGAAAATCTATAGAATAATATATATCAAACGAAAGGAAAGAGACCACAATGATATATTAAGCGGAACAATGTATACCTAAAATAGCGCCACTCATTCTAGCACTAAGTTTACGCCTTAAGAATTATTTTACGGTAGAACCTATAACTTTGATAAGGAAGCAAAATTTAATAACGAACACGAGTATATTAAGAAACTAAATGAATTTCAAGAAAAACTATACCCAGCTATAAAAGAACATATCGAAAAAGTAGTATCTAAGTGTATAGAAAAACTAAACGAGAACATCATGGAACCAAATGAATACAAAGAAAGCTCCGAAATATTTAAGAAAGAATCTAGAAAGAATGAGTTAACACCTAGGTTTAGCAAACATAGAATTAGGTCAAACAGTAAATTACAATTATTACGACAGATAATAAAAAAATTATACAAATCTAAAAGTAAAAATAAACGAAAGTTTCAGGTTAATAACACTAACAATGACGACAATAACCAACGGACTGTGTTGGGGTGTTTAGGGTTTTAAATTTTTGATTTATATGTGTAGGGTAAAAAAGAGGGGTCGGAAAAATGCGGTTTTAAATGAAACACGTCCTTTCTTGTTGAATAGTCACAGCCAAGAGCCTCTTTATTCGTCCGGTAATTACTTCTATCTCCAACGT
This sequence comes from Volucella inanis, assembly GCA_907269105.1. Classification (NCBI taxonomy): domain Eukaryota; kingdom Metazoa; phylum Arthropoda; class Insecta; order Diptera; family Syrphidae; genus Volucella; species Volucella inanis. The sequence goes on along the minus strand of OU026153.1, from coordinate 117,149,640 downwards.
TTACAGTAAGTGTCATACAATAGCAAAAATAGAACTTTACGTTAGGTTTAATCGTTTAGTTTAGATTAAGTTTCAATTAATTTAGCTTTGTTTTAATATAGATTAAAATTTTAATATTGAAAAACAATAATTATATAAACTAGAATATATGTATATTATTTATACTCCGGTTCGGATTCAAGGCAATACACCTTAGGGTCTACAAAAAGTATGAGCTGGATGCTGATAAGCAAACTCCTCCTCCTTTAAACGAAAATTTAAATTCAGCCTTGGATCTGGGAGCGTCGGTATTCTTTGTGTAATAGACAACAATTCCAATTCATCCGAGGTGACTATCAAACCGTCGGTCCCCTCTTTTGACATTCTGTCGGAAATGGAAACCGACGTCGAAATAAGGAGAGATCCTACATGATCAGAGGATGAAGATGAGCTCTTGAGCTCATTTTCGGAATCGGAGGACTCAAATAAAACCGTGGTGGAGACCACTCTGGGAAACTTTAGCAATGATATGGTTTCTCCATATTAATTTTCACCACTCCAAAAGTGTTTTGGCCGCACTCATTTTGGGTCTGCAGAACATTCTGCAGAAGATATCATCCTAATTCAGGAACCGAGGGTGATGCTCCTTCCGGTCAAACAGCATTCCGAAGCTATCGGAAAACTGATTGGCTGAAATACAGAGGAATACTGTCAAAAACACTATCATCTGAACTTCCAAGTCCAGCGCGAAACACCAATGAGCTTGACACGAAAGACAGGGAATTCACTCAACCGGGCCATGGCTTCTTCCCGCCCTCTGATTCAACCTTGGAGCAAAAAAAAGCCACACTGGTGGACTTCAGCACTAGGACCGCTTAGAAACATCTGCAAACAACTTTTTAACCTTGCACCTCTTACAAAGAATCCCTCAAAATATATAAAAAAGAACTGAGGAAAGCAAAGTGGAGATCATTCTGTGACAAAATCACAGAAACATTTGAGGCATCGCGGCTAAGAAAAATCCCTTCTACAAATCCTATAATGCCTAGTTGTTTGAAAAAAAACCGATGGCTCCTGGACAACCTCAAGTGACGAATCACTCAACTTGATACTGGACACCTACTTTCTAGGTAGCTCCTCATTCGCGGTTAACAGTAACCAAGACAGGACTACTGCAACCGTGAACAAAATTCATGGTCTTATTACAAGAACACGGATTACACCATACCTACACTTTGGTTTGACAAAGTCTTTCATACGAGCTTATTCTCTAGATCCTTCTGGGAAGAAGATGTCTTCATGGAGGACAAGTCTATCCATTTCTGGACAGATGGATCTAAGACTGATAGCGGGGTTGGTGGAGGTGTTTTCTCAGACAAGCTAAATTTAAACCTCTCCTTCCGATTTTCAAATCACTATAGCGTGTTCCAGGTGGAAATTTTGGTGATTAAAGAAGCTCTCTTCTGTCTGAAGAAAGACGTGATATCTGCAAAGCATATCCGCATCTTCCGATAGTCAGGCCGTTATCAAGTCCCTAGATTCGGTCTCACTAAATTCTAAGACCGCCCTTAAATGCCGATCATCTCTTACGGAAATTTAAAACTTCGCCTTTGTTGGGTGCCGGGCCACAGAGACATTCCAGAGAATTGTAGGGCTGAAGAACTCTCGTCTGATTCTTTTAAAAAGGAAACATCTCAGCGCCATTACAGATGCCATAACAATACACTGCCCTATAGGCAAGTTTGCAAGAAGGCTTGGAGCTTTTACAAATCAAATTTTCAATAAGATATCGAGAGAACTTTTGATTTGGCTGGGTTAAGCAACAATCCGTTAGACACCGCCCAGTCATATATTTTTGATAAGTCTTCATTCAACGTTAACGCAAGTTCAGCGATGAAATTTATGGAACGAAACAGATATAGCTGAACGTCGTCAGCGTGTAAGTGGTCGCTTACATGTTGGCATAGTGTAATAATAATTGCAATTTTCCAGGACTGTGGAAATGTTGATGTCAATATTTAGTGGTTAAGAACATGAGTCAGATGGGTTATAATTTCGGATAAAAAAGTTTAATGATGGGTACAACGTCTACACCAAGACGAGTTAGATTTAATAGCCTTAATAGCTTCACCTTCGGTAGCCACATTAAAATCACCCGACATATGAGCAAGTGGACCAGAAATTTTACTTAGATGAAGTCAGACGTGTCGGGGTTACTTCCCAGGAAAAAATCATTAAGGACATCAGGATCTTCACACTGCAAGGGATACAAATTTGATGCAATTTAGTTCAGAATTGTTGTGATAAGCCCAACTTAGAACTATAACAGATTCGCTTGGCTGTCATGATGACTAGGGTTGCATTTGCAAACTTCAATTCTGGCCGGGTGAATGCCTTATATATTGATGCCAAAACATTACGCAGCATTTTTGACGACATCGACTATTTGGTCATTATAAGGTAAGTCGTCACTGACACACATAAGGAGAATGAAGCAGCTTTACATAGGCCGCCGATCCTGTTCTACAGCCGAAGAACACGGAACGAACATGAAAAGCAAAGAGTACTGTCAGCAGAAAAGGAACATATTGGATTAGAAGCAACAGACAAGAGATCATAAATGAACATGAAAAAGATTATCGGAGACAGAACGTAGCCCTGTGACCTGCTGCTACGAAAAACTGAGAAAACTTCGTGTTTTAAGATTATTCATGACTTGACGGTTTATCAGCGTTTACATGACCTTGGAAAGAAAGGTTCTAAGTACAATGGGTCTGTAAGAAGAGAAAGAAGATGATCCGCCTTTTTGGGGTCGGGCTGGACAAAATCTGTTTGCCATTTACTCGGAAAGAGTCCTCAAAAGTAGGACTGTTGAGAAAGCTTACGCAGTGAATTTGCCAGCGAGGAAGAACTTCTTTTCAGAAGAAGGGGAGATATATCATCTGGACTAGCGGATTTGTGTATATTAAGATATCCATTGGGACGAATTCCATTTCACACTTACTTAGCAAGAGGTACACTCAAGTGTTGGCGGAACAAAACACAATATGGAAGTGTTGAGAAAAGTGTATAGCAAGCGGTTTGGCCTTGAACAAAGCACTGACAGCTGTAACGTCATTATAAATGAGTGTTTTGATGGAGGATAAGGGGGAATTTTTAATGTTTTTAAAAACCGACAAAAATGTTTACTACCTTAGGGACAATGTGTGTGTACTCCTTTATTACCGGCCGGTAATACGGTCCCTGGATTGACTACTGACAGGGCATCACAAGTGGCGCTGGCTGGTACCAGGACCACGTCAAGCTGATCGCTTGCACCAGAGATCCCTATAAAAAAAGCTAGAGGTCTGGCCAGGTGCTAGGCTCAAGGTCGTGGCAAAGGAGGGTATCTCTAGCAGACCTAGAATCCGCGCCTGGATCCCAGCTGAACCCTCCTCAACAGAAGACATTCTGTGGATAATTAGGTTCAGTAACCCGACCCTTCCGACTCATGAATGGAAGGTCGCGAAACTAGAGGAACTAAAGGGCCCTTACAGATGCGCGTTAATTGTGTTCAATAAGGAATCCCTTAACCATCTAGCGCAGACCAAAAGCATGATTCGGTTTGGCTTCAAGTCTATTTACCTAGCTTTTACAAGAAGGACGAGCTGGATGCTGATAAGCAATCGGCTCCTCTCTTAACAGATAGTACAAGCCTAGACTCGGACATTGGAGCGACGATATCCTTCCTTGGACAGCGACGACTCCAACTATTCCGGGGCGACTAACAAGATGTCGGCATCCATCTCTAGTCTCACGTCGAAGATAAATACCGACGACGAAACAAACAGAGATCCTTTACGATCAGACTCGGGGAATGTGTTTTTGGGCTCGCATTCGCCTTCGACTCTTGATGCTACGATTTTCCAAATAAACCTCCACCACTCAAGAAAGGCCTCGGCCGCACTCATTCTACGTCTATCCAAAAGCACAGATGACATTATCTTAATACAAGAACCATGGATTCTTGAAGGCGTGGTTGGTGGGCTAAAGGCACTTCTGTATAATCCGCTATACATCAAAGACAAAGGCAAGATCATAACTTGTATATTAGTGAAACGTAGCCTAAATTAATTTCTTCTTTCTAACCTCGACTTCTGCCAGGCTAGAAACGGCCAGAGACAGTTTCTGGATAGCATCAGCGTATCTGGGTTATGACCAAATGGGCCCTCTCCCTGGTGAAAATTTGGAGAGGCTGTTAATGGAAGCAGAAAGACACAATACTGACCTCATCATAGGATGCGATGCCAACGCGCATCACACAATATGGGGCTGCACCCATACCAACGATAGAGGTGAGTCAATTTTTGAATACATTATTAGTAATAGCCTCACGGTATGTAACACCGGTAATAAGCCAACATTCATAACAAGAAACCGATAAGAAGTGCTTGACATCACTCTTGTCTCCGAATGCATTGATCATTTAAAAAGGAGTTGATGGTATCGTTTGAACACTCCTTTTCAATTTAGTGAATGCTCCCCTCGCCAAACAGCATTTCGTAACTATCGGACTAACTCAAATACAGTTAAATACTTTCAAAAAGTATCTCTCCCGAATTTCAAGCCCCCAAACAACACCAAATAACTTTACTCGAAAGTCGATGCTCTAACATGGGCTCTCAACCGAGAACTGTCCGTCACCTGTCCTCTAATTAAGCCTAGAGGCAAGAAAAAGTCATATTGGCGGACATCCACACTGGAGCTACTTAGACCCGCTTATAGGAAATTTTTCAACAAAGCAAAAACCTCAAGGAAAGCGTCGGATTGGGACTCATACAAAGAATCCCTTAAAACATATCAAAAAGAATTAAGGACGGCAAAGCGTGAATCTTGAAGTTCTTTTTGTTATAAGATCACTGAAGCCTTTGATTGGCCGGATGGTATAATTCACGCCGAGCAACAAAGTTCCTCAGATATAATATAGATATAATATAGCCATCTCTTAAAAATATTATGAGGTACTGCGTAGAACCATCCCTCATACCACTGTCATGGAGAGAAGTAAATGTTGTTTTCATTCCCAAAAGCGGTAAATCTTCTCATGTTGTCCCAAAGGACCTAAGACTTTTTAGTCTATCATCTTTCCTTCTGAAAAACTCTAGAACGACTGATTGATATCCATATACGATTTATCTTAAATCCTAGACTCCTATCCACGGCACAACATAAATACTGCAAAGTAAAGCCTGTGAAAACGGCTCTATACTCACTTACAAGCCATATCGAACGATCCTTACATTAAAGAGAATGTACAATAGTAACTTTCCTGGACATAGAAGAACGTCAAAACATCCACCATCATGACGGGCTGTTAGATCTGAAGGTAAATGATTCATTTAAGGACTTGATCAATCTCATGCTTAGGAGCAGGATTATCAACTCCAAGCTGGGTGGGTCCTCTATCAAAAGAAGTGTTGGCAGAGGTACGCTGCAGGGCGGTGTCCTCTCACCCCTTCTCAGGAACTTAGTGGTTAACGAACTGCTGATATACCTGGAAGAGGGTGGTAGCAGGGTGGTTGCGTATGCGGATGACAGGAAAACACCTACACACAATTAAAGAGCTACTTTAATATATAATATCAACACATTAACAAGCTGAGCGGATCGCTGTGGACTATGAATAAAATCCCATAAAACCGATCTTCTCTAGGAAATACAAAATTCCGACTATAGACCCTCCCTCAATTAACGGTACCAGCTTGGTCTTCTCCGATGCAGCGAAATATCTGGGTCTAATTTTCGACCGGAAACAAGGCTGGAAACTTCTTCTTCTCTTGCCAAAAATCCATTGGGAACGAATGGGACCTCCAACCTCGCATTACCCATTATCTATATATCTCGGTCATAAGACCAATACTTGCCCTCGGGGTGGTTGTGTTGTGAACGGCCTTAGACAAAGCAGTGAACTGCATGATGCTTAGTAAAGTTTAGAGAACATTATGTCTGGGCAAAAATGGCATAGATCATAGAACAAACCATAGATGGGTGGTTGAATCGACATGTTTAGCGACCAAACAAATCTGGCCAAAGCTAGTTCTGAATCGCTCCAGGGGTTTAACTCTTCTAAATAGAAAACATCTTAGCGCCATTATAGGTGTCATCACTGGACACTGCCTCATAGGTAAACATGCAAGAAGGCTTGGCATGTTTACTAACGACTTTTGCAAAAGCTGCATGGATGAGGAGGAAAAGGAGACAATTCCTCACCTCCTTTGTACATGTCCAGCACTCTCCCAAAGAAGAAATCCTTCTTCCTCAAGGACTTAAGTGATTTAAGTCTCCCACGCTATGCTAAGAGCTCCAAATGGTTTCTGGAGTAGGAAGATCACAGGCATCGCAATGGGCCAATAGGAATAAGTGGGTTGGTTTTTCAACAACCGCTTAAACCTAATCTAACCTAGGGACATTGTAGTATTGTTTGCCTCAGTTTTGATCGTATTGAAATTTTACGTTGCAGTCATTTCTGGCTCGTTTGACCCCTTTTTTTCTTGCTCTGTCGAGTTGGGTTTGTAGGACCGAAAAAACATTTCTTTACCGCTGACAGTCTCTTTACAGCTTGTGTCGTATCAAGCTTTTTCTCATGGTTTGACACTCTTCATCCGATAAGGGATAAAGCATCGTATTTTAAAACATAGACATTTAAGCAACCTAGACATTAAAAGTCTCCCACGCTATGCTAAGAGCTCCAAATGGTTTCTGGAGTAGGAAGATCACAGGCATCACAATGGGCCAATAGGAATAAGTGGGTTGGTTTTTCAACAACCACTTAAACCTAATCTAACCTAGGGACATTGTAGTATTGTTTGCCTCAGTTTTGATCGTATTGAAATTTTAAGTTGCAGTCATTCCTGGCTCGTTTGACCCCTTTTTTTTTTGCTCTGTCGAGTTGGGTTTGTAGGACCGAAAAAACATTTCTTTACCGCTGACAGTCTCTTTACAGCTTGTGTCGTATCAAGCTTTTTCTCATGGTTTGACACTCTTCATCCCATAAGGGATAAAGCATCGTATTCCAAAGAGAATAATATCTGTGATCGTATCAGCAGCTGGACCCACGTCGTTATCGAGAAAACATAACGACCAGTTGAAATACCTAAAGAAGCTGTTAAGTCCGATCTTTTTCGTACTGTCATATAATTCTTTTCGAAATCTTTTCTCTAACTGTGTGGTGGGTGTACGAGAAAGTAGCTGATATGACACAATGGTGGGGCGAGCTCAGAATTGATGTCTTACGTTTATAGACAACGCCCTAAGTTCGCTAATTGGGCGCTGTAAGTGTTGACCGGGGATCCGAATAGTCTCAGCGGCTATGTCAACAAGCAAAATTGCCGTTATAGGAGCAAACACAATCCACAAGTTTTGGGCTAAGTATCAATACATCCACAAAGATTGACTGTTTGGTGCGGTTTATGGCATGGCGGTATCATCGGAGACACCGTTAATGGTCTCAAGTATAGAGTGCAATTACCTGACTTTCTGCGGTTTGAGCTCGCCTACATCTATACATCCGAGCTGTGGTTTCAACAAGACGGCGCCTCATGCCATACAAGCGACGCAACCTTTGAAATTGTTAAGGAAAAAATTATATTGGATCATCTTACGGCGAGCGTTCATCAATTAGCCGCCGCGATGAGCTATTTGACACCTCTCAATTATTTTCTCTGGGGCTACGTCAAGTTTTTAGTCTACGTTAACAAGCGAGCCACTTTAGACGAGCTCGAGATCAGCACACACTATTATCGGAATAACGCCGCACATATTGGTCCGACCGCTTAAGGCACTGCCAGCGAAGTCGAGACGGCCATTGATAATTTTGCGATCCTTTTTGATTTTTCTTTTCGTGCTACAGTCTTGCCGTGTTTATATTCAGTATTACTACTTTTAGTTTGCGAGGGCAAGTAATATTCGTTTTTTTTGTGTTCTTTTGCACAAGAAGTGCGTTTTTAATTCGGTTTAACTAAGACGTGAAACTTTTAAAGATGGAAATATATAAATTGGGTCAGGACCAGCTGGCCTATATAGTTCAGTGTAGGGGCTTGTGACTTGACACCGTCGATTAAATGAGGATGTAGTTACGAGCTGCGCGTGCGCTTGAGCGATGTGGGTCCTTCAAACCAGGCGAATACCTTTTATCATTTCCGACCAGTAGAGAAGCCGTCGAACGAAAAGTTGCGGAAATTGAAAAGCTGCTGGAGAACACTCCAGCTCTCCAGTCTTCGGAGTACTGCAAAGTACTAACAAAACTGTAATGAGCCACTTTACAGGTTGAGCGATTCCAGCCTACCACCGACGAAGGACTGAGTCAGAAGAAGAATCTGACGGATCTTATGCTTCTAATGACCTCACTGGAAGAGGAAGAAGACGATGAAAAAGTCGACGTATCTGTGAAAGAAGAGGTGCATAACTTGGTTGGGGAATTCAGCACATCCATTCCCTTTCCTAGGTCATCGATTCGTCGAAGGACCCAAGGGAAGGAAGCAAGAGTCCATTGGATTATACGTTGAAGTAATAAAAGGCATGATCGGTAGGTTGATGGGGCCACTTCCAGAGCGACGGAAGCTAAAAATTGTGCAAAGAAACCTCGCACCTTTCTACCCAACTCAATTAATGTTGACAGATCCCAAGTCTATCCCAGATTTGTTCGCTCTGGGGCGTAAACATCCCCTACTCGCTCACGCCACATCTTGGAACCTTTTGGTACACTTGACAGTCGTGGAACCGAGTTTAAGAGTGCGCAGGGTGGTCGAGAGCGAATTCAACTAGGTTTTTGGTAGTTGATCTGCCTTTTAGAAAGCCTGGGCGAAATAAAGAAACTTGCATATGAAGGATAAGGCTTCGTATAAAATGCTCGCTCTATAAGCGATAAACGAAATAGGTAGGAAAGGGGGTAAGATAGGTTGGAAGACCATTCCATAAAAAATCTTGGTGAAGTAGAAAATCATCTTTAAGTTTTAATAACTTTTCTTCGGTAACTGCAGGATCAAAATTTTCAGTGAGAAAGGGAGCAACAAAGAAATTTGGATGGTCATTGAAGTAAGGGAAATTTGATACGTAGAAGTTGTTGGCAAATGATGATTTGAAGATTTCGTTCTGAAAACCAAAGAGGAGGGATGACATTCCTTCTTACTTGTGCAATAAAGAAACTGAAAAAAAGAACTTAGAGTTATTTATTTAACTGGTTTGCCCACTTAAAGGTAGCATTGATAGAGGAAGTTGTAGAGTTCAAATGAATGAATATGTGTACCTATATAATTTGAATAAGTAAAATAGTTGTGGGTGCGAAGGAATACTGCCCATAACGTGTTTCTTTTGTCTTGTAGAGGGCGGAGAATACGATTATATCAAGGAGAGGATGTAGAAGATGTTTCATGGCGAGAGGGAGATGGATTTGATTATTTCTCTGTAAAATATGCAGAACAGAGATAAATTGGTAAGCTCGAAAGAGGAATCGATTGTTGAAAGAGGTATTTTTCTTCTTCTTTATTTCGTTTAATATATCACATTTGTACCTTAACCGCGCATTTTACATTATACAGGGACTTAACGTTATAATTTTTTCTCTGAAATATTATTTAGTGTATTTTCTAAGTATAATAAATAAAAATAGGAAAGTTGTTAGGAGGAAAAACACGAAAGCAAAAACATCTAATTACTATGTATTATCTTCATAGAGATAACAACTATATTATACAGATTAACTAAAGTATAATAAGAATTAATTATAATTTAAATAGAGAAATACATTATATATTAATGCACAAGAATAAATAATAAATAAATAAATAAATAAATAAATAAATAAATAAATAAATAAATAAATAATAAATAAATAAATAATAGTTAAATAAATAACAAATAAATAAATAATAAATAGATAAATAAAAAATAAATAAATAATAAATAAATAAATAACTAAATAAATAAATTAAAAAAGAAAAAGGTAAAATTAATTTTTTTTTAATTTTATTTCTTAACCAAGATAAATAAATAAATAAAAAATAAATAGTAGAGTTGAACACATAATAAGTAACAATTACAAATAGGAATTCATTAATATGAATTTAGTTTGAGTTAAATTGGCGTACTAAAGGATTGTCAGCAAAATTGCAGCGGCATCCCGCACTAAGGGGATATGAATAAAATTTTACTGGCTTTTTACCAGGGCGCAGGTGGGTGGTGTAGTAGTTTTGAAACTCAGGTGTATTAGGTTTCTATATTTTTCCCAGAGGTGGTTGTCAAACTGGAGCTGGTGCATCCTCAACCAGTGGGTCTTAGTACGTGCTAGTTGTTAGTTCGTTACATTTAGCCCAGCCAGCAACCACTCTAGTGTTATGCCTTCATGTCAGAGTTGACGCCGACGGGTTTACATATAACTACATACAAGTCCCATGAAAAGACTCTTTCAGAGAATTGCCTCGCACGGGATTCGAACCCATGACTCTCTGCTTGAGGAGTCTATGCGTATACCACTACACCAAGATCACCTCGATAAAAATATAAATTCAACGCTCGCTTTCCTGTGGATATCTGTAGTGAAATGATGCCAACGTAAGTTGAGCATCATTTCTAATATTTTGTTTTGACATATTTGTGGTTTCTTAAGGTGACACTTAGGGCAATTACCCCATACCTGACACCCATATAATAGGATTGCTTGAAAGATGATTTTATGAATTATCATTTTGTTATGGGAAGAGAGCAGTAATTTATTGTTTATAAATGGGTAAAGCATTTTAATTGCAATTCCTACCTTTTTTGTTGTTTGTTTTATGTGTTCGTTCAAAGTAAGTTTGGTATCGAAATAAACGCTCAAATGTTTCACCGAGGATTCCCATAGGATGCGTACTCCATTAAGTTGCAGCTGGAAATAGGCAAAAAGCAAGTCTTTCTTTTTCTTCTGAAAAAAAAATAGCTTCCGTTTTAGTTCCGTCAATTTTTATTTTCCACTTTGAATAATATTTTTCTAAAATTTCCATCGCATTTTTCAAGTTACTCTCAATATCTAGAGCAAATTCATGTGATGAAGATATGGCGGCGTTGTCAGCAAAAATAGTAGCACCACAAGTAGGTATGCCTGGAAAGTCAGAAGTATACGGATTTAACAGTATTGGGCCAAGAATAGATCCCTGCGGCACACCTGCATTAAATAATTTCAGACTAGATTGGCTGCTATTCACGACCACCTTAAAAGAGCGACGGGAAAAAAAGCTATAAACTATTTTATAGATATATATAGGGAAATAAAGTTGAATCATTTTACATATGGCACCATTGTCCCAGACTGTGTCGAAAGCTTTTTCAACATCGAGTAAGACCATTCCAGTAGACTTACCAATTAAACGATTTTGCTTAACATCATTACAGACTCCAAGTACTTGGTACGCAGTATTATGATATTTTCTAAACCCGAATTGCTCATTTGGATAAATTTGATTGTCGGTAATGTGTTTAACTATTCTTTCTTTGAGTACCTTTTCAAAAATCTTGCGAGGACTACTAAGCAAACTTATAGGCCTGTAGCTTTCTATGTTTTCAATGGAATTATTTCATTTTTATGCATGCGTTAACAAGAAATGTAAGAAGTCTTATACCATATTTAGGCACATTCTTCAGATAAATATTTCTTATAGTGTCTATACCACCTGTTTTTCTAATATTTAAGCTATTGACAAGAAACAATATGTCTTCCTCCGTTGCAAAACTTACATTAGAACTGCTCTAAAGATGGGTCTTAACTGTGTTGTCTACATACGTATTAGTTTCTAAGTCCCCAAGGTTTCTAGAAATGGAGTAATTCATTAAAAAGTATAATGCGAGAGCATTAGCCTTTTCAGTACCAGGAAAACATGTCTTATCGGAGTCCTTTAAAAACTGTATTTTTTTTTTTATTCTTTACAATCTTTACTATATTCCAGAAAGGCCTACTACTTTTGTCAAGTGTACCTAGTGTGTTGTTCCATTCTTTGTTACGATGTTTCCAAATATTTAAAGCAATAATTTTATTCAAATAAGAGTCTTGAAATTTAGAAAGGCTCTTTGCCATTCTTGTCTACACTTGGTTCTCAACTTGATCAGTTCTGTTATGTGGGAGAGAAGCTTAATGTTATAATCACTTTTTTTTTTAGGTATAGCATTTGCAGCAGCATCTAGTATTTTGGATGTCAATTCACTTGTAATAAAGTCAACATCTTCAGTGCTTGAAATACGTTCCAAATCTACTGAAAACCTACGTAGCGTAAAACTAATTTCTGTTCGGAAGCGCAACCAATTGGCATTTTTTAAAGTTTTGAACATATTGCACTGTTTTTTCCCTTGACCATCGAAGCTTGCAAAAGACGGGAATATGATCAGAGCTAAGGTTATACATATATCACAGTAGTTAGTGTAATTAAACTAGATACATTACTAACAAAAAAGTCTAGGACAGATGGACTACCACAAGAGCTACACGGGAAAAACTTTGGACTTGGAGGAAACAGAATTGAGATTGGTAAATATGTAGAAAGATTCGAGAGTATGTTTCCCCAAGAGTTTGCTTTAAGGCATCCCCAATCTCTGTGTCTACAATTGAAGTCTCCTCCAATAAGAAATTCACCACCCATGGTGAATAGTTCTTGTAAATCTTTTTTCAGAGCAATTTTTTTTACATTTGTTACACGGCCACCGGGGAAGTAAACGCAGAAAATTTTAAACGAACGCTGATTACTTGCTTTTATCTCAATTCCTACGTTTTCAACAAAAAAGGTTCTAACCACAGGTAAAAGCGAACGCTGAATTGTTCTACGAATAAATATTGCAACACGATAACATTTAAAGTTAGGTGTGGATAAATTTATATCACTTCGAAGCCAGGTTTCTGTAACTAGAGCAATATCAAAGTTATTTCCATTTAAAAAATAAATAAATTCCAGAAATTTGCTGCGTATTCCTTTCGCATTCCAAGTTACAATTTTAAGGTCCCTACTTAACATTTGGATATAGAAACTTAGTAGCTAAATGTGCGATTACATTGAACTGTTCAATCTTATTTTTACAAACTGATAATTTACTTATCATCTCCATACAAAGTGAATTGATTTCTTCAGCCGTAAACAGCGTATTGGAAAAATTGCTAGAGTTGTTGCTAGAAATGTTGCTAGCCATGTTATTGGAAGTACTAGTGTCCAAATTGTTGTGGAATTTTTCATCCAAACATTAATTGATAGTGAGCGAGAGTCTGCACAAGTGTTGTTTTGTTTACTGCGCGAAAGTAATGCGGGAAAGTCTATGTAAGAATCAAACGAAACTACTCTCTGTGCAGATTGTGCGAGAACATGTGAATTGTGAGCTTTGTGTTGAGAGCCAGATATCGGATTTGCAAATTTGGCTCTTAGTTCCAAGTATTGAGCTCTTTTTTCCACATATAGGACCGAATGATTTGTGGGCGCCGTTACAATTAGCACATTTTACTTGGTTAACATTGTTACACTAAGCAGTCTTATGAGAACTGGCGCAGATGGCGCAGTATGATTTTACATGGCAATTTCGCTCCCCATGGCCAAACATTGGGCAATTTTGACTCTGCGAAAGCTTACCTTTGAGTTTTCTCTGGTAACTCCACTGAACTTGAGTATGAAAAATAGCACGATAATGTTTATTTAGCTCTGAAAGCTTTATGGAACCATTTTCCAAAAATATTAAATACATTGTGTCAGTGTAGTGTTCATACTTTTTGATTATTTTTTTTAATATCAATGCACGTTAGCCAGGCTTTCACTATTTCATCTTTTGGTTCATTACGGTTCATGTCCCCTATACCATAAAGCACAACTTTGAACACTAGCGCATCTTTAAGGTCGTGCGAAAAAAATTGACAATTTTCTTCTTTCAATTTGATAATTAGGGGTTTATACGATTCCATGGATTCGCATATAATTTTAATTGCAATTTAAATTTTTTTATGTAGTAATCTAGAATTTTTAATGATTTCAACAAATTGTGCATATATAGTATTCACTAGATCTGTGCAGCAGTTTAACGCAAGCGAAAGCTCCGGGTCGACGGATATAGTATTCACTAGATTTGGGAAGCAGCTTAACGCAAGCGAAAGTTCCGGATCGACGGATCGAAAGAGGTATTGATTTTCCGAAAATTAGTTTTGTGAGAATTGTAAGAAGAGAAAATTTGGTGCAAAAGTGACTGGAGGGGAAAGTTGTTGAAAAATTATAGAAGAAGTGGGGATGAACGTTATTAATAGTTAAAAGAGATAGGGAGCAATACGATACTGAGGTTTTAATGGGATTAGTTGCGAAGATTAAGTATAATTGCCTTTCTATATAGTTGAAATCGCCACAGACTTGATATAGACTAGAGTCTGTTTACCGATCTAAGAAGAGGAATTCCATAGTAAAAACGGGATTAGAGGCGACAAAAAAGATATGTCTTCAGATGGAGTCTATTCCAGCTGAGGCAGATTAAAATCGCCGAAGATAGTAATATCATCAAGCGAATCTGATACGTCGATAAAATTGTCAATTGCATCAGTAGCAATTTAGTTAGCACATAATATATATTTCATAGATATATATGGCAGATATAAAATGGGAGACTATGATATTGACGCAAAGCGGCGTTCTGGTAATATCATAGAAGGTTAGAGGAAACATTTTGATGACTTTGCTTGAATAAAGCTAGTTAGGAGCGTGAGTCTACCTCTTGTTGTGCAAGAGATGTCTGTGGTGCTGGAGTAACTTGTGATTTCAACGCTTCCACATGTCTTGATATTAGGCGCCGACATTTTCGGCCTGCATTGTTCTGGATTTCAAATCAGGTGAGTGGAGGTTTTCGAGCCAAAAGGAGGTGGATTCGATTAAGGAGAGAACTGAGTTGGATGGAGGAGAAAGTTTGCAACTGATGGAAGTGTTGGAAAGAGTTTTCCAGGATATGCCGAAGGAGATTGTTTTCTAGATTAAGGGCGAGGTATTACTGGCCAAAAATTAAGTCACATGTAACCAAGCATGTTAGGAATTAAAAAATGTGTCAAATTGGTAAAATATAAACCAGCTGGTTTGATCGCCGAAAGTAAATGAATTTCTGTGCCATGGGAAGTTATTTGTGTCAATTTAGTTGGTCAGTCTCAAATCGAGTGGAGGTGTTGGTCGTAGATTACTGCAGTTAGGTCGATCTTCTTTTTACCTTCGGTCGGCGACTGCTAGGATCCTTTGTAAGGATCTGAAGAAGAACATCTTCTTTATGTTCAGTGGACAGCGAAGGATTTTGTGTGAAAAGGGTCCACAGTTCCGCAGTAACTAACTGGCTGCGCTTGCCAAAGCTTATGGGTCACAAATTAAACTCACTATCCTTTACTATCGGCAGGTTAATTTACAAAACCATATTTCGCTCTTACGTGTCGAAAAACCACCGGTCTTAGGATACCCATTAAGCTGAAGTTGGATGATATTTGTATATCCGGACATCTTGGGAGTCTCCCGTACTTCGGAAACTTTGATAGAGACATGAAAACCCACGTCGGTCGATCTTAAACGGGTAGGGATATACTCGCGAATATATCTCAAAACATTATGATAAGTTGAAAAATAGGGAAAGGGACATGGGATTAGGGCGGGTAGATAGAAATGCAACAGTACAAAATAAGGAACTGGAGTCTGAAGCAAGGGATTCAGCTATAGTACATGAAATGGAAATGTTCGAGCTAGAGTGTAGGTTAAGATAACATAGGGAAGATATAAGTAAATAGCTAGCGGCGGCGATGTAGGAAGGCTTCTCCGCCATATAACTTGCGGCGGAGAGAAGTACAATATCTGGCCAAAGTTGTATGACGTAGGAGCTTCATGGTCTTTAACGCGGTGAGATTGGCACCAAAGTACCTTGGGCCATTTACTATTCAAATGAGTGTTTCCCCCGGGACCTTTGTGATGCAGGACGAGACAGGAAAGGAAAAAGGTCTATGGCACGTCACAGATTCAAAGACATAACTCGACAATACAGAGAATCCCGAAGATTATCTCAGTTGCGTAACGAACAGGAAACGTTACGCAAAGGGTTACGGAGAGCTAATTTGTTCTATGACGTCACAAGCGCTGAAGGTAAAGATGAATGTTCGCACGTAGTTAAGATGGTAGTTTCCTTTTTGTGCTGTCTCTCACCTGTTTTTTTTTTGTATTAGATTTGACCACTCTTGGCTTTGGTAGCTAGTCTCTAAACAGAAATCTGAGGGCACATTTCGCAGGAGGTCATTAAATATCCCTGATAAAGAATGAAATTCAAACAATTCAAAATCTTTATAATATTTTATTCCAATCAAGCGATGTTACTCCGATGGTGGTTGCCAAATCAAAGAGACAGTTTAATGTCTCTCTGTCGCAATCCCATTAAATATGTATGTACATAGCTCACGCCATAGCGGATCTTCAGCAAACAAGTGCAATAAAAAAAAGGAAATAAAGAGAACAAAGTCATACGATAACAAAAAAAAAATCAAAACGCTTAGCGAAAACATTTACAAATGTTTCAATATTCACAAATAAAAATCATTTTAACAAATTCCGATTTTAAAATTAAAAAATTTTTAAGATAAATAAATTTAAAAAAAGTAATAATAATTGAGTAATTCATTCTTAAACAGTCCCAAAGTTAGTTACAAATTTTGGTCGTTCGTGAAAAACATTAAAAATTCTGCCTCAACTTCCATTCCAATGCTCATTTATAGTGACATTCCAGGAGACAGGTCTTTGAACAAGGCACATCTGCTTGTTGCACACTATGGGGCCAGCTGAGCACTTTCAGATTGTGCATTGTTTCCGCCTTCATTTGAGTGCGTTGAATCTTGAATGGGATGGATCCCACTTTCACACTCGTGTAGTAGCAGGAGTACATAAAGATCTTAATATACAATATAAAAATCCGCTGGTCCAGATTGCATATCTCTCTTTCTTCTTAAGTTGTTTTCTTTCTCGCTAGCAAACCTATTGCGTAATTTTTTTTTCAATCATACTCTGTTCACTGTCCACTGGTGATTTGATGGCACGTCTCACCGAAAAGTGAAAGCAAAGCGTAAATCAATCTGGTGAAAGCAAGATAGATGCATTTGATATATCTAAGGCATTTGATAGAGTTTAGAATCAGGCTCTTTTGTCGAAAATGCGTGCCTTTTAGATCCGTGACTTTCTTTTTCAATGGATTAGAATTTACCTTTCGCAACGATCAAGTCAAGTTGTTTTCTATGGTTCCAAGTCTGACATTCATTCTATTTTCGACACTTTTTGACTTTTTACTTTCTATTAATGATCTGACGTCTGCTATTTCTAATCCAACATATTATTTTTGCTCTCTGTTGTTCATTTTCGTATCAGGAGTCACATCTGTGCTCTTCAGCTGTAGAAGGGGAACTGCAGCGTATGTTAAGCTCACTTAGTTCCGATTTTGGCAGCATAATCAATTTTGGATCTATCAACGGGGTGGAATGGCACTTACATCGTCGAAACCGAAAACTTTCCATTTTAAGTATGTGTGTCAGTGAAAACTTACGTTGAAATAACCACATATTCAATGTCGTCAAAAATGCTGTGAAATGCTTAGGTTCTCTCAAGCGAAGTAAAAAATATTCCACCCTCTCTGATCTGGACTTAATATACATATAAGGCAATCATACGCCAAAATTTTAAGTAAAATACCTACATCTGGTCACATCTCTGCACATAGTAGATAGGAAGTAAAACAGTGCGATTAAACTTATAGGTGATATTAATATCAGTCTGTCAATTGACACCACTGAACCACGACGTAATGTCTTCTGTCTCACATTGTTTCACCGCTATTTCCACCAACCGTAGAAATCGCCAGTAGAATTCCGCTCCTTCAAATCTTCAACCGTAATATCAGTCTCTTTGTTGCAGTCCCCATTGGTTTTGTGATCCCGTTTGTGCCCTTTCGCATATTTTCGCATTTTCGTCATTCGCTAAAAACCACCATCTGTGTGGTTTCGGTCCCTGGTTTTTTTCCCAAAGTTTGTTGTTTTTGAATTTTTCTTTTAAATATTCTTCCCCAGGGCCTTGCAACACCATGCTCTGTTAAGCTTGGTATAAGAAAAGGATGATATCTTATCCAAAATAATAATGAGCGACAAACACCATTTTCCTTTAGTAGTTATCTGAATAAACAAAATTTGTATTTTTGAAGCAATGCACGAAGAGCCATTGCATCCCATCAAAGTAACTATTTGGTGCTGCACTTGCAGTATAAAATTGACTGACGCTTATATTTTTTGATGACGCCAACGGGACTATTGTAACCGTAACTGTTAAGGGCGACAGCCAGATGTTTAAGCAAAATATTATGTTTATCACTGAAAATTCAGAAAATTCTGAAACACGATGTAAAGCATTTCTCTCAAAATTCATGAATTTCGTAACTCTAGGAATTTACTTCAACCAGGAAAAAAACTGTAACAAAATGCTTATTCGTTTAAGAGTTATGATTTTTGAAAGCAAAAAGGTGAAAATAAGTCACTGTTTGGCGTTTACAGCCCCCTCGAGAAACCTCGTTGAGTTTCTATTCAGGTAAGTGGCACGTTCTTGATCAATCTATGTATATCTCCAATTTTTGATCTTGGCGAATGTCAGTTCTGAGAGAAAGGTTATATCTGGGATTGTCTCTTCGTATGCAGCTCTCCATTTCGAGTATATATCTTCCGATAAACTTGAATGTGGCATACCCTATTTCCTTGCTTTAGCATTGAAGTCTCCGGAAACCAAGACCTCGCTCTCTGTCAATGGGAGACCTATCCGAGGATGCAGACAGTCCTAACGTAGATCCGGGTCCCGAAGAAAACTCGTTTGAACTTTGCTTAGCAATTTTAATGATGATTTCGCTTCCTGTGATCCGATTGAGACGAGGAATCTCAATAAGACGCCATTTATTCAGCCTTATGATTACATTTAGAGAAGACTTGTATTCTCGAACTAGTCGTGATATGAGCAGTAAGCTTTTAAGCGAAGCTTGGTTTTAGAAACAGAGGCAGATGTTCACCCCCTCTATCCGCCCTTCACAAAAGTTCATTGTCAACAGAGGTGAGTGTATCTCCGACATAAATACGAACACAAGTTTTCCCAATGCAGAAAGAAAATCACCGCCTACAAAAAAAAAAAAAAAAAACCATCGCACAGTGTGAGAATTCGTTCATTTAGAGAGATTTGAATAACACACCAATTTAAACAAATTAATGCAAAACTTTTTTTAACTGTAGCTCAGGATTCCCAGTTAACGTTTGTGAAGAAATTGTTATTTATAAGAGAAAAGAATCGAAATGGTGGGAATTGGAGTTGGTGATAATTGGTTTCAATACAGTTTTAAGAAGGTCAACTTTCGAATTATATTTTGAGTGTTAAGTGCGACTTAAAAGAATTGTAAGGTAACAAAATTATTATTTAGGGCGTACATATTTTGACTTTGGTGGAATAGATAAATAGACTGACGTTTCAAGTGAAAGTAAATATTTTTGAGTGAAAAAGTTAGCTTATACAGAGTTATTCAAATCGCAGGCTACATACATTTTAAAGTCTGATATCTGAGCTATTATACCATATAGCGTTTTAATTTTTTGCGCACAGGTGAAAAACCAATGCTACAAATTTTAGTTTTCTGAATTTCTGTCTGTTTTTTTTTTATTAGTAATCAGTTTCCCCGAAAACTTAAGGACGGACGGTTCGGAATGCAATACCAGCCGACGTGGCTCTTTTTTTCAGGTAACTAAAATGTCATCTCGTGGGATGAATGGTTGTCTAAAATAAAACTAATAATACTGTTCAACACATATTTTGTGACATGAAAATAATTTCATAATTTCATTACGCATTTAACAGCGTACGGAGTTATTTTTTATCTTGTGCCGCGAAAAGTCATTACTATCGTGTTTGCGTTCTACATCATCATGTTTGTTTATTACCGTGCATTACCAAATAAGTACAATGCCTAAAAAGCGTGTGAATAATGTCAACAATTTTTGTTATATGTGTGAGTAATTAACTTTAAAATCCCAAAAACGTAATTCACCCAACTTGTCCGAAAAACTTAAACAAACTTTATTTTGGAGTTTAAGTAGGACATCAATATAAATCATGGGCTCCTAACATACGAGTATATTGTAAAACTTGTATAACGTTGTTTGTTGAAAGGTACAAAACGTCATATAGGGCTTTGCAGTATCCTTGATGTGGAGAGAACTAAAAGACCCTGCCACAGATTGTTACTTTTGTTTCATTAACATTTTTTTATTTTTTTTTAATACCGCTCGCGCACCAAGGGGATATGAATACCCTTTTACTGGCTTTTTCTCCAGTTCACGGGCAGGTGGTGTAGTAGTTTGAAACTCAGGTGTATTAGGTTTCGAAATTTTTCCCAGAGGTGGTTATCAAACTGGACGGGGCAAGCTACTACATCCTCTTCAACCAATGGGTCTTAAGTACGTGCTAGTTGTTAGTTCGTTACATTTAGCCCAGCCCCGGGACGCCGACGCTGGATGAAAATCCAGCTACTACATACTACATAACTACATACAAATTCTATGAAAAGACTTTTTCACAGAATTGCCTGGCACAGGATTCGAACCCGCGACCCTCTGCTTTAGGAGTCTATGCATATACCACTACACCATGGCCACCCCAATACAGAGTATCCACCCGAAGTCCAAGCATACTGTGCAGTATCTAAATTTACCACCAGTTTTACGGCTTTTTGAACACAGTTAAAAATATCCTATTCCAAAACCACCAAAATCGTGAAGTTTGAACGAAGAACCTGAATGTGCCAGCGATTCAACTAATGATGATATGGAATTCGAACAGCAAATCGACAATGATTCAGATTTTCAAACACCAGAATGTTCAACAAAGCCGCATTTAATTTCAAACACTAAATTGAATGATTTGGTTTGAGACTTAAAGCAAGCGAAATTACAGTCAGAACTCCTAGCATTAAAAGAACAGAATCTCCTAGAAGGTGATATACATAGGGACTTTGGTGTACTGCGTGAATGTTGACAGCTTATTTGATGCGCTAGGACAGAAACATTAACCAAGCAATTTGTGCATACTTAATGATTCTAGTATACTTAGGTTAAATGCAGTTTTACTACACAACGGTAATAAGTACCCATCTGTACATATAGCTTACGCTGTTCATATGAAGGGATCATAGGAGAATATGCGATATCTCCTACAACATATTCAGTATAAAAACTTTAAGTGGCCAATTTGAGGAAATTTAAAAGTTAAAGCGCTTGTTGTTTGACTGCAGCTGGGGTATATGAGTGGTCACTATGATGAACACTAACTTCGGGTGTAAAAAATATTACTAATGAACCCTTGGTTCATCTTAAACACGTTTTTCTACCACCGCTATATATCAAATTGGGCTTAATGAAAAATTTCGTTAATGCTCTAGATTGTATCTGAAAGAGAAATTTCCGAAAGTTAGTGAAGCAAAAATATTCCCCGAAGAGGGCTTAATTTTGGACCACAAATATGGAAAATTTAAAAAAAATAGTGAATTTCACAACTTGCTAACTGCTGTTGAACTAAGATCATGGAGAGCTTTTAAAACTGTTGTGACGGATTGTTTTGGAAATATGAAAGCCGAAGATTAGAGAAATCTTGTATATGAATTGCTTAGTATTAACAAGGAAATGGGGTGTTACATGTCGCTAAAACTTTACTTTCTGGATGTTCATCTCGATTTTTTTGCGGAGCATTTGTGTGCAGTAAGCGACGAACATGGAGAAAGGTTCCACCAGGACGTCACAACAATGAAAAAGCTGTACCAAGACAAATAGAGTCTTACTATGCTTGCTGATTATTGCTGGACATTTATCTGAGATGTCACAGGGACAAAATATCGCTGTAAAACATCCGCAAAACATTTTGAAGTAAGTGTAATAGACAAATATCTGAGTTCATTTTCAGCTTTTTAGTGTAATTTTGCTTTAGAAATATTACGTTCTTTGCATGCCATAAAAAAGTTGATTTTTTTTGAACAGTGTAATTTAGTTTCCCCATTAAATGTTGGATGCCACCCATGGGACAAAAAAACCGCTGAGCCCAAACATTTGTCTTTCTCTATTTATCTAATTTTCCAAGAAATTTAACACGTGCTCTGGCATTTTAAGAGTAGTAGTACTACATATGTTGAGTGTTGAGTGATTAAAAAAAACTGTCAAACATTTCACCAAGAAGACGTTTGCATGCAGTATTATTTTAACAATTATTATTGACAAATATATCTGAAGACAGATCAGAAACTGAACTTTGTAGGAACCTTGAACTCGATGATATGTGTAGATTCGACCTCAAATATCCACACACCAGCGTAGGATTAAATGACTTACATTAACTTGTTCAGCCAAAAGATCTCCCATGATCGGCTCGAGCCGATATCGCCAGCAATGAATGCATCTTCGTATGATTTGTCTTAAAATATTCTATAACGTTAACTATCCAAAACTGTCTAAGTAGTCTAAGGTCCAGTGTAGTTTTTCGTAATGTAGAGATGTTGAGTAGCACAATGACGAAAATGCGAAGTTTTTGGCAACAGCATGGGATGTATACTGTTAATCAGGGCAGCGTTTTATTTTTCTAAAAAAGTACAATAGATGTGGCGAAAAGAAAATATTTGGATTCGTTGGCCAATTCTCTTTTTCCCTTACCAAAAATGTTGGTCCAGAAAACCGTCCTCGTGAGGCTATGTCAGCACGGTTAAAATCCGTGGACACGTGTTTCCAAGCTACATCCTCTGTTTTCTCTTGAATTTCAGCGACCAAAAATACACAATATATTGTGCGAAGTCAATATACACAATTCTGGGTGGCTTCGATTAAAAAGTAAGTCGTTGATGTGCTCTCTCCTCTAGGCTCGTCGGACCATAGTGTCATATAAGCCTATTTCTCGTGCACCCACCATGCAATAAGAAAGAACGTTCCTAAAAGAACTGTATGGTAATTCGAAAAAGCCATCGGATCGGATGAAGAGTATCAAACCAAAAGAAAAAGCGTAGTCTGATCGAGCTGTTAAGAGCCTGTCAGGGTAAGAGAAATGGTTGTTCGGTCCTACAAGACCAACCTGATATAGGAAAACCGAAAAAAGTTGAAACAAGCCAGAAATGACTGCAACGACTTTTTTAAGCGTGTGGTCCAATACGACCAAAAACTACTACATTAGAAATTCTGCCACATCCTCCATCCCAACCTTTATTTACAATGACATTCGAGCTGTCAGTCCTTTGAACAAGGACAGTCTGCTTGCTGCACATTTTTAGATCAGCTCAACACTTCCAGATTGTATCTCCCCTTCTTCTGAAGATGTATTTTTTCTCGCTGGGAGAACCACTGCATAAACCTTTTCATCAATCCTACTCCTTGGGACTTTTTTCGAGCAGATGCCAAGCAGCATTTTTCCAACACATCCTTTAAAGAGGTGAATCTACTTTTCTCTCTTCCTACAGACCCATTACACTTACATCCCTTCTTTCAAAGGTCTTGGAAACGCCGATAAACCGTCATCTCTTGAAGTACCTCGAAACACAAAACTCATCAATGAACGTCAGTACGGTTTTAGTAGCAAGAGGACCATTGGTGATTTGATGGCATGTCTCATCGAAAAATGGAACCAAAGTGTATATCAATCTGCTGAAAGCAAGATAGTTGTATTTGATATTTCTAAGGCATTTGACAGAGTTTGGCATCAGGCCCTTTTGTCGAAAATGTGTGTCTTTGGGAGCGATGATGCTCTTCTTCAATGGATTTGAAATTATCTTTCGGAATGTTCAACTGAAGTTGTTTTGGATGGTTTTAAGTCTGATATTCAAAAAATAAATGCTGGTTTGTCCCAGGGATCCGTTCTGTCTCCGACACTGTCTTTAATTTTTATGAATGATCTCTTGTCTGCTCTTTCTAATCCAAGATATTCCTTTCTTGATTAAAGTACCCTCTGATTTTCATATTCGTTCCCGCACTTACGGCAGTGTATGTTAAGTAAATTAAATTCCGATTTTAACAGCATAATCAGTTGGGGAATTATCAAAAGGGTGGATTTTATGATCCCAAAACTCAATGCTGTCTGCATATTCGATTTCATAAAAAATGCTGCAAAATGTTAAGGATTTCTCAAACGATGTAAGAAATATTGCACCCCCTCTGATCTGGCATCAATATATAAGGCATTCATCCATCCAAAATTGGAATACAATAATCGCATCTAGTCAGGTGCTTCTAAAACATCTCTGCACCTGACAGATAGGATTTAAAAACGATAAAACTCATGGGTAATACTAATATTAGTCAGTCAATCGACATTCTTGAACACCGACGTAATGTCTCCTGTTTTATCGCTATTTCTACTACCGAGCTCTCTATTTCCTGGTCGTTACAACTTACAAACATTCAAAAGTAGTGTACATATGTTCCTCTCTTTTCTTCTTTACTAAATTTCCTTTGCCCGCGCTGTGTGCAAACATTTTAAGGGTACACAAATTCCATGAACTCGCGCTAATTATAAAAAAAGAAAAGTATTCCGTGAAAGTACTGAGACTCCATGAATGCATTGAGATTCTTGCGAGAAGATGTGCACTACAAAGCTCGAGACGATGAGGCTGTTTGACTTTCGAAGGAGTGGCTCTTAATTTTTCTACAAACAGATTTATAGAAATCGTGTCGGTAGTGTCTTAGGTGTGTAAGTCGATGCAGTATCCGTAGGTATTGTCAGAAGTATCACAAGAGCTTTGTTTCTGTTATTGTTTTCTAATCGGAGTTAAAACGAATCGTGAGCTTCGAGGTTCCCGTAAACTATCGCCAATAAGTATCGATGTGTTGAGGAATTGCTTCATTCCAACGAAGTGTTTCTATAGTCCCAAAATATTTTGGCTTTAATGATTTTAGGGTTCAACGTCATTAACATTTCCCCAGAGAAACCGTTGGTGGCGTTGGTCTTCCCGTCGGACGCCGATCTGGTGGAACATTTCCATGATGTCTCCGCATATGGTGATCTTGTGTTGCCTGAGGCGGTTAGAGGCGTCAGCTGATCAGGTCCTTTCAGCAGAAGAGAGTTCAATACAAGCCTAACCTTACCGGGTTTATTTGGGTTTTCGACGGGAAAGACTGGCAGGTACCACGATTTTTCCCTGCAGTTACTTGACTCTTCCGGTTGAAAGTTCCCGGGCGTACCCTTTCTCGAGATACTCATCGATTTTCGTGTTGAGTTTATCGGCTAATGATTGATGTTTCCTCGTCCGCTTGTAGAGGCACTGAAGTCTTCACCTCGCCATTGGGTAACTGTTCGGTAAGCTGATGTCATCATATTTCCAGAGAAGTCCTGTCTCGAAGCGGCCGTCCTTATAGATCATCCTTGTTTGCAGAAGGTCCATGGCGCAGGCGTCGTCGGTAGACGATGATGAAGGTAGTTTGTAGTTGGTGCAGGTAGCGCACGGAAGTTGTCAGCACATAGGAAAATTTACACCATTTCGCTCAGTTTTGTGTCGCTGCATTCGCATATATGATAGCTTGGACCCTTATTGATTTCCGTATCTCTGGCACCCAAAACTCCCGTGGATTACCCATCCCAAGTACGTTCTGGTGGCTAAAAGTTCATAAGATCCGCCTTCTCTGGAATTTAATGGGAGCCCGAGCTGTGCATTGTTGACACAAATGAGGAGACGTGAAACTGCTTCACGGTAGGAGTCGACTGGTCTTCCATGAAGGTGACTGAACTTCACTTGCAGTTCGTCCATACGAAGTGTTTGTGCTGGTAGGCCTAGGTTGCGCATGGTGTGAACGTCAGCGTTCGATAATTTCCTTGCGTCTTCCCTAATTCCGGGTATCTCGAAGCTAAGCAGTAGTGAGCTCCCTTTATATCTCGACGTATATACAATTCGAAGTAGGATAGGATCCGTCCGATGACTACTAACCCAGAGTGTATCATAATGAGTGCCAACTGTTCCGGTATTTAACCGCGGTGGTTTGACGTCTGGAAGTTCGTTGTGTAGAAGTGGATGATGTTTCCGTGTACAGCCATGTGTTCTGCATTCGGTGTTGGACCTACAGCTCCGATAACCATGATTCGTCAAGCACAGCCTGCACAATTTGTGCTTTCGCACCTCTTTCCACCTGGCACCACGATCCACTAATCCAAGCGGTCGTGAGGTTAGCACTCCATTGGCTGCTGCAGACATCACGCGTATCCATGCATTGAAATGCATCTGCGTCTGCCGGTGAATCCCCCAATTGAGGCAAAATTGTTTAGATAATCTATTAATCCGGAGGACTCCGCTGTAGCACACAGATGCTCCATCACTATGGCAAATCGAACGATGGTGTCCAACTTCTCAACCTTTGGACTTGGTGCGTCGCGAACTGCAAGTAATGTCGAGAGTACTCGCTGGAGGCAGTTAGGTTGGCCAATAGGCTTTTGACGGCTGCCGGAGCAACTCCCCTAAGGGCCTTTCAGAGTCGCATGAGATTTTCCTTGTCTGAGAACGCGCCCAACTCGGAGTTACGATTAAAAGTGGCGATGAACAGGGACCGTTCGGCTGGGTTCCTGTCGAAAATGGGTAGATCTTGAATCATTAGGTGTCGCGCTGCGATTTGGTTCCTGCTTATAGTCAGATTCCCCGGCTCCGTTTGGTTGAGACGAGAATTCGCAACTGATCTGGAGTTCCGCTCTGGGTAGTACTCGTGTCGGGAGTTGTCTGGATGGTGCGTATCCGATCTAGATCCGGTGGCATTATTCTGGTTAGTATTAGCTTCGGGGCGGTGTAATCGCAACGGCGTCTGTTGATGTTCTCGCTCGATGGCTCCTCTCTAAATAGCTTGAGGCCCCATCACTTCTGTTGAGTTACGTAAAACCTTTTCCGTCGACGTCCGGTAACCGTTCCCTTCGGCGGTATTGACCCAGCTTCTAATCACGGCTCGGGCTGTTGGCAATCTCTCCACTCCTAAAGCATCCTCCTCATCAACGTCTGATTCAACCACCTGGCTTAGAATACTATACTTCTTCTTTATGTTATCTTCATTCCTGGCTCGTTGGAGCTCTAGATCCTTTTTCTCTCTTTCTTCTCGCAGTTGCCTCAGCCCTTCGATCCTTTCCAATTCTACTTGGAGTCTTCGCGTAGACAATCTGGTTGAACTTGAGGTCCTTGAGCACTGGGACACTGGGCGCCTCCTTTCTGCCGCGAATAAAACATCCCTTTTCTCATAAAGGGGGCCATTGCATGGTTCTGGGACAACGTGGAGTTGGTCTAATCGAACAAACTTTACAGCTGAAGTGGAGGTGGGTCCGCTGCATTTGATACGCGGCTATGTGGATAATGGCGAACGATCACATGCTCTTGAAACTCCATTCAAATTATCCCAAAGTACCCGGCCTGAATAGTCGTTATAGCAAAGATGACTGACGAGGGGGGCCTTGCCGCTCATAGTTGAGAGGTTCCATGGTGAATGAACGATGGGCGGTTCTACGCTTCTTGTCGGGTTAAACGTTACTGGTCCAGTCATTTCAGTCTTAGACCCGGCGAAAAATCTCGTGGCGATTGTGGCTGGTTCACGTCGGTAAGATATGTCATCTACATGGGGCACAGGAACTCCTGATGTATTCGAATTTTTAAAGCTGTACGTCGCTGGAGCTAGAAACCATTGGCGAGCAGCATCGTCGACGTTGACAGAAGTTCCGGCTACCCTTGATCCGGCAAACTCATTGTTCCGGTAGTCATCCTTCATAGAAGCGGGTGATATGTATAGGAGGGCGGGATGTCCACAGCTGGCAGAGGCTTTGGCTGCCCTGGACGCGGAACATCCGACTGCAGGAGCACTGGTTGGAACTGTTGGTGGTGCGGATACGACACCTGAAGCTGTAGAACGAATAGCTGTGGTTGTTGAGAATCCTGCGTATGTGGCGTATGTCGCCTACGGCGACACGTAGGCAGTAGCATATTCTCCATGTCCGGCAGCAACTACGGCCGCACTAGGCGCAGAGAGTTCTGCATCGGCGACACTGGTTGGCACAATTGGCGAGTCGCATGCTGGCGCAGAAGTTGCATGGCAGGCAGAAAATTCTTGTCCCCTTGATGTATAAAACCCTGCAGTAATGGTAGATCTAATCGCCCTTGGCGACACGTGGAAGGTGGCAGGATTTTCACGACAGCAGCAACTGCGGCCGCACTTGGGGCGGAGAATCCTGCTGGTGCGATACTAATTGCAGAAATCCTGGAAGGCGTGGTGATGTTCGGCGAATTTGATTTGTTTGCGAAATTGCTGCACGTGGTTTGTAGATTCGCTGAAAACGCGTTACGGTTAGCGGCACTGAGTGACGTCGTTGATGCCGTTATAGCGGAGCCTTGTTTTAGTTTGGCGTGTGGGCTGAATATTATTTGGCTATGTTTCACTAAATTTGGAGATATCCCTCCCGAAAGACTAAGCAAACTACTACGGCACTTACCTGCACACACTGCGCACATATAGGTCTTGGACTCGATGAAGCTGTCCACGCCAGCACACTCAAACTGCTCCCATGCATCACATGCGTCGCACTGCACCCTGTTCCCCGCTGAATATGGTCCGTCGCAGGAACGGCAGTTGGATTCTTCGTTGGGGGTATGTTTTCTCCTCGGTTTGGTCTTTTTCGGCATGTTAGAGGTGTCCAGGCAGATGAACTTGCTGAATAATCCGCAAATTTTGTAAGATGTTGCAGCTATGGCGGCTGCAACCACACCTTCTGATTAACGAACGATTGTTGTTTCGTATCGTTACAAAATCTTTACTGAAATCTAATTTGAGTTACAATTCATTTATATTCTAATACATACTACTTACTTGGTGTTACAATAAGGTAAATATTTGAGACTTGGATTGAATAATTTCTTAATTTTCCCTAATAAGCCATCCCCTCATAGCGATGCTGATATTTAATTTAATTTTTATATATGTACATTTGTGACAGAAGAATTTTTGGCGCCTACAAGGTGACTGATCGCGCCACCTCCGTATGGGTAGGGTAAATTACCTAAGTAAGGGCGTGTTCCGCCGCAACAACTGTTTTTCCTTTAAATTGTCGAAATTGATTGGTATCTTTCAGATAGAATCCATTCCAAACGTGTTTTTTGCTATGCAAGGAAGCTTTATTTGACTTATTTTCAACAAATCGAGAAACGAGTCAACTCCCTATGACATGTTCACAAGCGCCAGTCAATTTAATTGTTCGTCGACACGTTTATCGGAAGTGTGGTAAGTATTAAGAGCGCCATCTGGTTAGTATCCAGTAATCGATGGAGAAAAAAGTAACTCCGAAGGGAGTTCGAATGATGAAAATCGCGATCTAATACTGGTTTGTGTCAGTGAACTATCTTAGGCCGCGTACTTTCTATTCCAACGATATCGAATTTACCTTGGTAAATGTAATATCTTATGAAATCTTTCTTAATGGAATTGCCTTGTGAGCAAGAATTCGATGGTAATATTCTTAATTGAAATTATCCAGCAAATTACCCTGATTAAAACGAGAGCAATGTCCAAAATTACCTATGCAGTGTCACATCTCTCTTCATTTCTCAACACAATGCTTATGACCGCTTCTGAGAACCGTGTGATGTTAAGGGTGCTTCATTTAGCAACAACGGTGTTTCTAGTATTGCTAAATGCTGGGAGGGCCGATGAAGCAACGAGTGATGAGGTTGCTGGCAAGTCCTGCACTTATAAATCGAGGAACATCTCTTAACATTGTGTCCTTTCCTAAACAATTAAGACACAGTCCTAGATTTTTTACGTTGCAAAATGATATTGATAATTTGTAAAACTGAGAAGAGCTGCTTATAGCGTGCGAATTATCCCTGCTACACGATAATTTAGCCATGACAATAGATGACCTAATATAATGATTAGAATATCGTTCCCTTAGTTAGCTTAGTTAGTTAGTTTTCATAAAGTTATTCTGTGAATTGCAAAGCCATGACCCTGCCGAGCACTTGATTAGTAAGACAAGTCAATAAATGATAAAATTTTTCAGTTTTTGAGAGACTAGCTTTATTATTGTATTAATTTTACTAAAATTTTCGTTTTGGTGGTCACTTGTATATCTTGTTGGAACCAAATATATCGATATCGATATATCGATATTGTCAAGCTTCGATCACAGAAAGTCTGTTAACATCTTTACCTGAGACTTTTAACACTAACGGTGTCTCCATCCGCATTTCGAAAGAAATAAGTTCCGATGATGCCACCATGCCATAAATCACAATAAATAGTATATTTTTTCGAATTCAGTGATGCTTCTCTGAACACTTGTGGACTGTGTTTGCTCCAATAAAGGTAATTTGGCTTGTTGACATAGCCGCCAAATCCGGACTTCAGGCTAACATTTCCAATACACAGTTCAGCTGATCGGCGCGGAATTGATATTTCTTTATTTTCTTCGATACTGGCCGCTACGGAGGCTTCGTTTTCCTCATTTCGCACCAATCTCTGATTGGTTGGTGGCTTCCGATTCAAAAGAGTGTACACACTCTCAAAATTTTTCCACGGTGAGACGAATTGCTCAACAGCTTTTATTCACGAAAATTCTATTAAATAATTTGGTGTTGTTTGATGACGAATTTCCACAGAAGGGCTTTTTGTAATAGCGAATAGTCTGGAACAGTTACCCAGTGACGCCAACGAACGAACGGGCGATTGGCGTGCGTGCAGCGTGCTAGTGGGGGACTCTTTTATTAAAGAACAATATTTAAATCTATCGGAGACACAAGTGCGAAGTGTAAACAAAAGTTTTTATATGATATGTATACCCAAAATGCTTTTTCTAATGTGTGTCTTTTATCAATCGGCTGAGTTGATAGATGACTAGAGCGCCCGTTACTTCGTGCAGTGTAACTTAAAAACATCGCAAATCCAGAATAAAATAATTTCATAAATAAAAGAATTTCATAAGTCAAAACCAATGAAATTTTAAATTCGCGTCAAAAAAGTGTGACGGTTAACTGAAATGACGGTTAATGGATAATCGAGACTCTACTGTACATAAGTAATTTTGTTTTTGAATTTAAGTAACACTGCATAGCTCTAAGCGTAGAAATAGAAAAAAGAGAGACCGCAGAAAAATTGACTCTACCGTATATAAGTAATTTTTTTTGGATTAAAGTAACACTGCATAGCTCTAAGCGCAGAAAAAGAAGTGTCCTGGAGAAGAGAGCAGAGTAAAGAGAGACCAAGAGACCAAGCGTATAACTAGGTAATTTTCGGGCAAGTTTTTAATTTTTTGCACACAACATTAGTATAGAAATCAATGTACAACAATGTACATACCTCTTTGGGAAGGTGTGCATACTTTATTTATCAATTCCGTGTTTACTCGCGGTTTCCTATAATTTTCCCCAAATGCTTTTCGATTGTAAATCTGTAAATGCTGTCGTAAGCCGCTTGTTATCTTTAGTCTTTTCCGATTTAAATTTGACTTCACTTTTTGATTTTTATTTAAATTTACCGCAATTTTATTCAAATTTGTACACCAAAATGTACAGGTGTAGCTTTCTCTACCTGCTCTTTGGAATATTTGTACTGAATTCAAGAATCTAATAGAATTAATGCTGGCAAATAGATATTGGGGCGCGATTTTTCCTTCGTTAAAAGCGAAATGTAAGGAACTGAGAATTCAGAAGAAGAGAAATGCACGCTTCGATGGTATGATAACAAGTAAAATTTTTCCTTCTGTTAGTATAACAATGGTTAGTTTTAGGTTCACAAAAATTAAGTGTTATACGAGTGCAAATATGATATTTTTTTTTATAATTCCGCGCGCACACCAAGGGGATATGAATACCCTCTTACTGGCTTATCACCAGGGCGCGGGCGGGTGGTGCAATAATTTGAAATTCAGGTGTATTAGGATTCGATTTTTTCCCCAGAGGTGGTTGTCAACCTGGAGCCAGTGCATCCTCAACCAGTGAGTCTTAGTACGTTCTAATTGTTAGTTCGTTACATTTAGCCTAGCCAGCAACCACTCCAACATCAGTGTTATGCCTTCATGTCAGAGCTGACGCCGACGGGATTTTCATATAACTTCATACAAGTTCTTTGAAAAGACTTTTTCAGAGAATTGCCTCGCAAGGGATACGAATCCCCGAACTTCTGCTTGAGGAGTCTATGCTATACCACTACACCACGGCCACCCCCATATAAAAAATATGACAGAGAGTATGACCTTTGCGGGAATTTGAATAAAAATAGTTGATTATGAAAGTTAATTTTAGGATGTGTGATGTCATCGTTGAGGTCTTACTTGATATCTCTGCGGATGAAGCGTTAGTGATGATTACTGGTGCGCAGTTATCAAATAATCAGTATAGAATTATACGCCCAAAAAAGTAACAAAATGGTTCACTATTTATTGAATTCCTATGATAAAATTAAGGAGGCTAAAAAAATGTATTCTTCCCCGAAAACTACGACTGAGTTATTTGGTGTATGTGATCTGTAGAACTTAGTTGATCACAGTGTATAATGTCTATGCTTGGTTTGAAAAGAAATATTAAGTTTTACTAAAGACTTAAAGACTTGCTTGAAAGACCTATCCTTGTTATATGATTGGGGTTTTGGTGAGGCCCAACAGAAGCCATTTTAATAAAAATTTGGATCATGAGATCATTTTCATGAAAACCTTTTCAGCATATGAATGGTGCCCATCCAGGTTCATTTTTACAGAGATAAAAGTAAAATCATACTTTGGAAAAATCTA
Source organism: Volucella inanis (assembly GCA_907269105.1). NCBI lineage: Eukaryota > Metazoa > Arthropoda > Insecta > Diptera > Syrphidae > Volucella > Volucella inanis. Next base: position 117,116,863 of record OU026153.1, on the reverse strand, counting down.
GCCCTATCTTCAATAATTTACCGGTTTTTTACTTTAAGCCTGGCTCACCCCTAAGTGTTGCATCACCTAAGTATCATAAGTAACTAGGGAAAATATTAATAAATGTATTAAAAGTAAAAACGATAATACTAATTTCTGATCAGCATTTGTGATAATAGAAGTTCCCATTTCTAAAAAGCTATATTAATAACTGTTAACATAATAATAATTGCAATAATAATATTTCTAAAAATAGTTACCTTTAATAATAATAATACTAGTGATAATACTAATAACATTATTTTTGTTACTATTGCTAATATAGTAACAAAAATAATATCAGTATTAATCAGAATAACTATAGTAATTCTTGAAACATCCACATGCAAGTAGTATGCATACCTGGACTCAAGTGCCATAGTCCAACATGTCGAGGGACACAGACAACTTCGGATGTCATTTCGCAAAAGTACTACACAAAAATACTTTTTATTTTGTAACAGTAGGATACAGTATACCATGTATATTAGGATTTATTAATAAGCAATTTGAATATAAATATAGCATTTGTGAAATAAAGACTGATTCAAGTTATAGCCACCAATGACAGTACTTTCATTCCGTGAGACCCTCAACCCGCGCTATGTCTCACAAATAAAAATTGTCATAACCATTACACCTCGCATCAAATGTAAAGCTCATTCGTGCTAACATTATTATTTTGGTCCTTCGACCTGGAAATTTGTCTGCCAAAATTCCGTCAGACTCTCCATAAGCGGTACGGCTTACATATAAAAATCGCCATAATAGTGAGACCCTTTAGCATTTAGGTCCTTCAGATCTTTCCAATTCAGAGAAAAGCGTAAGCAAGACAAAAACATTGGTTATAATTAGTATCATCGTAACAAAAGTGCAATCTGTTGAAAAACATGGCTTACTATGATGACTATTATTATTGTGACAGGGTGGAAAACCTTAGCAAAAGCGCTGGATAAGGATCAAACGAATTTGAAGAGTAAGTCTTAAAAAAGAAATGTTCAATAGAAAAGGTCAAAGAAGTTGCAAGGGAGGCATCCGTGGCATCATCAAACGAAAAAAAATCAAGATCGATGCAATTATGAAAACAGTTTACTCGTTCGAGCCAATATTCAGGAACCATACCAAAGAAGTTTATAATTATCAGCAAAGGATTCTCATTGATTGGTGGAAAATTCTATCGAATGCATCGACTAAGGATCAAATGACTTCGTATGTTGCAAAGAAAAAAATATGAAGTCGCACAAGATGGCATAAACATTCGCCATTACACATGGCTTCAAAATGCTCTGAGGTGGCGGTTGCCAAGAACTCGCCAATCACTACTGATCTACACCTCTCTCAACTTAAAATCCCTGTATTTAAAGGGAATTATCTAGAGTGGTAATCATTTTGGGATATATTCACAACATTAATACACCATAAAGTTACGGTGGATAAAACCTAGAAAACCTCAAGGCACATCTGGATGGTAAATCACTTCACGTTGTTCAGCATTTCACAATATCAAGAGAAAATTACCAGATCACCCGAGAAACTTTAAGAAAAAAGATACGACAACGATTGAAAATCGTTTCTATTCACCTGACCCGGATGTAACCAAACTACCGCAAAACCATCTTAATGTAAATAACGCAAATTAAAAAGGCTTGTAACATTCAGAAACAATGGTTTTAAGCCTGTGTCATAGGGACTATTAATAGTCCATCTGATTTTTCAGTAATTGTATCCGGAAAGCAAGGGATCCAGAATCCGAAAAATATGTCATCAAAAAAAGAGCTTTTTGAATCCCTAACAAGAAAATATCAAGGATATCAAAGCCTCATATCGAAACATAAACAAATAAGGAGACAAATCAACTGCACGGACCTGCTGTCTTACAAAGAGTATTTAATCTTGCAACGAGTTCATGAATTGGACTCCGGAAAAAAGGTATCAGCTTTTAAAATAGATATAAAGTGCTTATGACCAAAAGATTGAGTGTTTTAGTGTGCGAACTTGCAATCAATATAAGAAAGCACATCATACGTTGCTTTATAAGACATTCTACGAAGGAGGACTTCCATTTTGCTTAAGTAAAAGATAACAAACTCGACGAAACTGTTATTATTTTAGAAGAAACCATCGTAAGTAAACAAGACATAAAATAACTTTTGGATTCCTTATTGAGCGAACACCATTTATAGAAATACACCATTCATAAAATAAAATAAAGAACATGTACGAGTATAAATAGGAAGGAAATAAATTAAATTAACAACAGTTAGAATTATTATTTTCGCTTCTAAGTGTTTTGATTTTAACTCTCAAAGGAAAAAAATTTATCTTTCTCTAATTTTCCCATGACAAAATTGGTGCAGTCGGTAGGATAGCTAAACATCGTTAATTATCCGTAAATAAAATAACTTTCGTGTCGTAAAAAAATCAGTTATCTTGCGAAAAGAGAACAAAAAAAATAATAATAATAATAATAAGCCTTACTACACACAGAGTCTTAGGAAGAAAGATTTTAGTAGATTGCCCTCTACGAAAAAGTGGAAGAAACCTGTAAAGGAAAAAATATATAAATTAAGAATATAAAAGAACACTCAGTAAAAAAATTAACTAACCAAAATGAATCTAGCAAGCCCAAAACTAGCAACGGCAGTTGTAAATACAACAGCAAAATCCTTGGACATTAATCCGTTGACATACCTAGAGAAAATCCAAGAATTCGATGGAAGAAAAGAAGATTTATCAACATTCTGCACGAATGTCCTAAAACTTACATCAATGGAAGCCAGATAGGATTTCTTAACAAAAAAAAGAAGGCAAGAAAGGACCAAAGAAGATACCCCAATCAAAGACCAAATCATCATAATAAAAAAATCACAACAAAGAGAAAATAATAATTAAAAAAAAAGGACAACAGTTGGAGACCCATGATGTATTACGCCCAACTACAAGAATAACGTTACCCACAATTTAACAATCAACATACGTTCCAGTTAAGACAGTACCAAAATCCTTAACCAAGCCAATCCTATTAATCAAGACCAAAACTTATGGAAGCCGACACAAGTCAATAATCAAGACGACAAGCCAAAAATTCAGGAACTCACCTCGAAAACAACCGACCACCCTAAATTATATTTGAAAAAAATACAAAGTTAAGATTATTATAAGACATATGTTTCACAGACAACTTAATTTCAGAAAAGTATTGCCCCCAAACCTGGTAACAAATCTAAAAAATTCTATCCTAATTAAAACAGCAGTAGGCAAATTAACTATTAACAAAGAATTTGTAATTCCATCCCAGAAATTTGTAACTGCAACAAAAAATTACGGAATCTTAGAAACAAATTTCTTCAGAAGCAATAATGTTCTCACTAGATCACCGAAAGCAAGCAGTGTAAGGTGCGGTGAGTAGCTAAATAAAGTACCGCATTGGAATTCGGTACAGATACCCCGTGCTGTTGCCGATGCCACATGGGCGTAGTACCCCGGGGTAAGATACTGGATAAAATAAATTTACAAAGCTAAACTCACAACTATTTCCAACAAAATTTATCCACTTTTATACCAGGGATACAATGAAGACGAAATAGAAAGACTTTCATTAGCAGAACTACAAACAGGAGAAAATTTAAGACTAGAACCTTTTAATATTGAAGAAAAACAGAAAATAAAAAACAAAAGAAAAGTTAGAACAAAGAATAATACAACATAGTACATTCTCTAATACTCATATGGATAGTACCCAAAAAAGAGGACAAAATACAAAATAAAGAATAGAGAATAGGGATAGCCTATAGAAAAATAAACGCAATAACAAAGTAGACAATTCCCTATTCCAATAAGAAATGAAATTCTAGACAAATTGGGAAGAGCTAATTACTTCTTAACAACTTGACAACTTTGAATTTAATTTGTGAACGCACTCTTTCACTAATCATCAAAATGTCACTGTCAATTTATTCAGTAAACTCAACATTTTCATCATGGTAAAGTATACTAACGAGCTACGTTCTCCGATTGGGTTCTGGAGAAGATGCGCCAAGATGATGAATTTCATCGCAAAATCATTTTCATTGACGAAGCTCATTTTTGGCTCAATGGGTTCGTCAATAAGCAAAATATGCGTTATTGGTCGGGTGAAAACCCACACGTGCTTTATGAATCACCACTTCATCCACAAAAAATAACTGTGCGGTTTGCATGCCAGCGGCGTTATTGGGCCATATTTTTTCGTCGACGATAACGATCGTCACGTTGCTGTGATCTTTTGGAACGAATTGGAAGACATGGATTTGGACGACATGTGGTTTCAACACGATGATACCACACAGCACACGCTACAAATCGATTTATTGAAGAGTAAGTATGGTGAACGTGTTTTCTCAAGACATGGGCCAGTCGATTGGCCGCTTTGTTCGTGCGATTTAACGCTGCTTGACTATTTTCTTTGGGGCTACGTTAAGTTATTGGTTTATGCCAACACGCCGACGTTGGAAGAGCTCAGAGCCAACATTGAACGCGAAATAGCGGCTGTTTCGGCCGAATCGTTAAAAATTGGGTCCAACGAATAGTCCGCTGCAAAAACTGTCCACGGTGGCCACATTAACGAAGTCATATATAACATTTTTGAAATATCTCAAATGGTTTGCCTTTTTTAAAAAAAAAGTTGTCAAGTCGTTATTAGAAAACCCTATAGACAGAGAAAAGACAGCTTTCTCCACAACAAATTATGAATTTATCAGAATACCTTACGGTCCAAAAACCGCACCAGCGACATTACAATTACATTACATTCTCTAAAGAGAACACATTAACAGATGTTAAGTAATTTACATAGACGATATATCTACAGGATCCTACAAGAACATATAGGCAACTTACAGAAAATTGTTGGCGTACTAAGAAAAACAAATCTTAATGTATCTCTCAATAAAAAACAAATTTTTTAGGTCAAATAGTAACCTGTGAAGGTATTAAACTTAATCCAAAGAAACTAAAATGCATTAAAAAATGTCAAAGAAAAACGAAGCTTTTTCAGACTTTCAGGATATTATAGACAATTCATTCTACACTATTCTAAAATTGCAAAACCTCTAATACTGAGATTAAGGAAAGGAACTACTGTAAATCCCGAAGGCTTTTCTGAAGTTGAAAGAAATGGTAATATCCAACATTTAAACTAATAACAAGCGCTAGTAACTTCGGAATAGGACCCATACTTCTTCGTGTCGACCTTCGGCGAATGCACACGTCATCCAGTGAACTCGTTTTTCGTGTACTGTACAAAAAAAAAAGTATATTGTATATAAAAAACAGTGCAGTAAAAAAATAATAAAATGAAATAAAACATATCTCACGGTGCGGGTATCCTCCGCGTCTGGTCGAAGTGCTATTGCTTACACTCGGTCACTGCTGTTACTGCATTTATCATACGGTACGCAACATTGACTGAGTGTATGTTATAACCGGTGGAAAGCTGGTTGTAAATGTAAATTGTGTTGGTGCACTTTTTCGTATTGTTGTAAGGGCGTAACACCTACAGCAATTAGATTCGGTAAACTAATGTCAAAATCTTCACTTCATAATCTTGCTAAGAGTCGTCGGTATTTGTTTTTTTTGTGTTTGTTTGTGATTATGACAAGAGATTTCTGGGTAGACTATTCCACGTCCACGTCTGTGGATACGTCCACCAGCTGTTTTGGCACTTAGCGAAACACGGGTGGATCCCCGCCCACACCACTCTGATCTGAAGCTACCCGGCTACGAACTGGTATTCTTTTCTAATCGAGATCTCGCCATTTATGTGCTTAGTGATGTAGCTTACCAAACTTCACCACAATGTGACTCGTGTGGTTAAAATTCCATCTTCGTAAGCAAATTATCCACTACTGCTTTATTTACAGAAGCCCCAAACTGACAGAAAATTGACCTTTAATGAGTTTGATGCGCTATCTGACTCCATTCAAAGAACTGTATTCCTGTATCTCCATACTGAAATCGTTACTAGAAGCGTTTTCAATACACACAATTCTGGGTGGTTTCGATATTCTGGACTGACAACACCCGAAAGACGGTGTTTTGAGTACTCGATAACGATGTGGATGCTGCTACTGATATGATCACAGATATTATTCTATTTGAAATGAGGTGATTTATCCCTCATGGGATGAAGAGGATCAAACCGAAAGAAAAAGGCGTGGTACGCCTCAGGTGTTAGGAGACTGTCAAGGTTAGAGAAATGTTTTTTCGGTCCTACAGACCAACCCGATAGAGGAAAACCGAAAAAAGTTTAAACAAGCCAGAAGTGACTGCAACGCTTGAAGCAAAAAATACTACAATGTCCGAAAGGGATGTAACAATTTTAGGTCGTTCGTCAAAAACGTTAGAAATTTTGCCTCATCCTCCATTCCAACGCTCATTTAAAATGACATTCTAGCTGTCAGCTCTTTTGACAAGGCCAATCTGCTTGCTGTACCCCTTGCGGCCAGCTCAACACTTCCAGGTAGCGTTTTGTCCCCGCCTGCACTTGAGTGCGTCGAATCTTCAATGGAACGAATTTGTCGAAAATGCATGCTTTTTGGATCGATCACTCTTTTCCTCAGTGAATTCAAGTCTGATGTTCATAAAATAATTGCTGGTGTTTCGCAGGGCCCCGTCCTATCTCCGACACTCTTTTTAATGTTCATTGTTGATCTCTTATCTGCTACTTCTAATCCAATGAATTTCTTTGCTCATGACAGTACTCTCAGCTTTTCGTATTCGTTCCCGGTGTAATATAATAATTTAATACTTTAAAAACACAATGCTGTATGCTGTCATTAAAGCGAAACTTAAATACCCAGCCATCTTTGAAATCGAAAAGCTTTCCATTCATTCATTCATTCATTCATTTCATATGTGTTTCGGTCACAATTAACGTTAGAATGACAAAATATTCGATCTTCTCGAAAATTTTGCGAAATATCTAGGTTTCCTCAAACGATGTAAGCAACTTTTCACTCCCTCTGATCTGGCCTCAATATATGGTAAAAGGCATTCATCCCCCCAACATTGGAGTACAATGCTCATATCCGGTAAGGTGATTCTAAAACATCCCTGCACCTACTAGATAGTATTTAAAAACGTGCGATAAAACTTATAGGTGATACTAATATCAGTCAGTCAATTGAACCCTTGAACACCGACGTTATGTATCCTGTGTCACTTTATTTTATCACTGTTTCCACCACGAGAGCTCTATTTAAAACGCCAGTAACATTCCGTCCCTTATAACCTTCAACCAAAATACCTGACTCGCTATGAATGCTCATCAGTGTATCATCAAACCCCACTTTCGCACGTTCTGTGATTTCGTTTAGTGTCTATAGCTGATTCACTTTATTATATTCTATTCGAAGCTGATTAATTAAAAATGTATAAAAGTGCATTTCTTGCAAATGGAAATGCTATTATTGTAAACGGAAATGCTACTAATATTCGCACCCATTATAAACTTATGATTTACCATATCACCACACAAATATGTAACTCGCGCTCATTATAAAAAAATAAGATTAAGGACCAGTTTTATTTGCAACTCGACCATTATTCGACAACTGAAAAAAAAACTACTAGCCATAGTATGAGCAGTAAAACAATTCAAACACTACTTATGCGGAAGAAAATTCAAATTCCTAGCAGATAAAATAGAATAAACCATTAATTTGTTTATCAAACATTAAAGCACCTAACTCGAAATTAATTAAAATTAAACGAAGAACGACACCTCATACATACCAAGCAAAAAAAAAAAAAAAAAAATAAAAAATAAAAAATAAAAAAGACAGACGCATTAGATGCCGGAATATGGAAATCAATCAAGTTCAGTCAGAGGGCAGCACCGATCGTCATTGAACCAAAGCGCGATGGAGGAATCCGTATATGCGGGGACTTCAAAGTGACTGTAAATTCACAACTTGCTATTGATCAATATCCGATTTCAAGTGTCGAAGAACTTATCTATTATTTTTAAAGGCGGTAAAAAATTTTCAAAAATAGATTGGTCAGATGCTTATTTACAGGAGGTAATCGATGATCATACAAAAAAAAAAAAAAAAAAAAAAAAAATACTTGTTGTAAATACTATCCTTAGGTTATATCAGTACCAACGATTGCCCTTTGAGGATGAAGATGAGGAGCATTTCCGGAACTTAGAGAAAGATTTTTTAAACGCATTCAGGAAAGTGGTCTACGATGTAAGCGGAGCAAATGCATTTTTATGCATATAATAAATGCAAAATGTCAATGCTGCTGCATTGTCTCGCCTTCAGGACCAGATCTCGACTTTGAGAGTCAAATTTGTTTGTAACTAGAAATGGAAATCCAAACTACATTGGAAGATTTTCCTATATTCGCAACAATAGTAGCAGAACATACGAAACTTGATTCTATTTTTAATACCGTCGAAAAGTATATATTGCAAGGACGGCCAAACAAACTAAGTGATGATGAAAAAGATATTGCACCTTTTTTAACCGCAGCCTTTCTTTCAGCATAGAAAATGATGTAATTTTGCTCCAAACTGATTTTACCTATGTAGTTATTCCAAAAGCACTTTAAAACCGAATTTTGCTCATGCTCCATCAAGGCCACTGGGGTGTTGTTTGCACCAAGCAACTAGCTCGCCGCTATTGTTGGTGGTCTAATGTCAACAAGAGCATTGAATCTAAAATAGCTGTATGCGCAAACTGCCAACAAAGTAGTTCGCTTCCCAGGCAACATTTAGCCCATGTCCAAAGCCACTAGAAGCGTGGTAGAAATTGCATGTTGATATTGCCGGTGCTTACCTTGGAAATTATTTGTTCATTTGTAGAGATGCCTTTTTCAAAGTTCCTTTTGTACCAAAAATGAGTTCTATAACTACTTATGCAATTATAAAACGATTGAAAAGCATATTTTCAATTGAAGGACTGCCAAAAACTATCGTTTCTGATAACGGTCCGCAGTATACTTCAAATGAATTTCAGTAATTTCGTTCTTCGAATAGAATAGATCATATAACTACTGTTCCGTTTCATCCTGCCTCCAATGGAGAAGCTGAACGTTTTGTTAGGACTTTTAAAATTTCAATATCTAAAAGCAATACAGAAAACCCTTTTTCAATATGCTTTAGTATAGTACATACCGAGTAACGCCTTACCCCATTACTAACAGGTCCTGCAAGAACAACCCACAAAACTTGTTTCGCTATCGCACAGTCCGTATTTGCTCAAAATTTTAGTCGTGGTCCAAAATGGAAAGAAGATATAGTAGTGAATATATTGGGAAGAAAGATGTATTATACATAGTTAAAGGCGACGGATTTACAATGAGAAATCACCAAAATCAGCTAAGACCGAACAACATTTTAAAGTAATTACATAATCCCGATCACAAAATCTTACGAAATGCAACAACTACAGATCACAAAAATTTCGACAAGACAAACTTCACCCAGAATAGATAATCATTATCGTGTAAAGATCAACTTACCCGGCCAGAACAGTTAACAATTTTGAACAATCAAAACAATCACCTCCAACAATTATTATAGGCTAATAATCAAAGTATACAATCATCTTTAACAAAACCCCAGCTTGACATTCCTGAATCTACAGAAACACCAGATGTTATGGTTGAAGAAAATAGTACTAATAATGTTCTTACTAATTATATGACAACCAGTAATGTTGTTGAACCAGAACCCAACAGCCTCAGAAGATCCGAACGTACCCGAAAACTTGTGCAAAGATTTGACGTCTGAAATAAGAAAAGGGTAATGGTGCATACGTAATGTGTAAACACTCTCTCGCATCAACATACTAATTTTGTATAGAAAGAGTTAGTTGACTCATTGGCTTTGTTAAGGAAGCACGCGCCTCTCGCGTTTACTAATTATATTGTTTCACCTTATTGTACTATGAACTATTTAACTACTTAAAATAAAAGTTATATATATTCTATAAGAATCTGAACTGTGATATTTAACAGCACCCAAGTAAGCGTGGTAACTACAGTCTACAGACCACCTGAAATTTCAGGAAGAGCCTCAGCTCAACGAGAAGTAGAATTAGCCATCGTGGATATGTTGTAACCCATGTTACGGAAGTATTCGAACAAACTGATACTAGTGTAGAGGAAGCTTCACTGGCAGTTGAATGTGTTGGCAACAAGAACGGTAACTTTCATGATAGATTCGGTCACACCATTGTTTTCAACTGACAACATCCGTGACATTGCCGGCTGGTGTGACATAATAAACTGTATCTGTTGGTTCCCAAAAAACATAACTAGTTATAACCATTACATATCACAATAACGATAACTAGTCCAACAATCATAATTCAAATCACAGCCACTTTGTATGTACAAAGTAGATTAATGTGACATGGACAATGTAAAATAACAGCTGATAGGTTTCCTCTTAAAGACCAACAGGCTGTTCTACAGATTTGTACAATATATCACATCAGCCAATACAGGCCAAATAAATTTACAACGATTTCAAGGAGTGTGTTAGATTTTTTTAATTTCCTTTTCAAACCACAAAATTATTTCCTGAATTATGAATGTGTTCTTAGTACATGAACAAGCCACCTCCAGTAATGTGTGAACCAACTTTCACGTTGAGCGGATTGAACTCCCATGCAATCGAACGGCAAAGATCGGGCACATTAACACCCATTGAAATGTAAATAAGTTGGTCAGATCGTTGATGGTTTTCAATGGACGTTGGATACCGTAGAAAATGCTACCTAACTCAACTAAATGTGGCGTGCAAGTACGCATTACTGGATCTCCGACAGTGACGCCAGTGGCCATGGCACCTTCAAGACAAAAAATTTCACCCACTAGCTCGAAGTAGCCGACAAGCACCAATCGTACATAGTTAATCGAGAAATGCATTCTGCTCTTACGACGGGATCTGATCTCCTCATCATCGAAGTACTACAAATTAGACATTTTGGTATTCTGTTATCGTTGTTTGTTAATGAATCCGCTAAGCTGAATTAAAATTGAAAATTTTAGATTTTTTTTTGTGATTTACAAAAGAGTCTATAACTGATGGAATCCAAAAGGTTTCTAACAGTAGCCTCAGCGCTACTCATCTTATTTGAGATAGACTGTAATAAAATTACTAAAAAAACCTAGAAATCTAGTCAAAACAGTTCTGTGAACTCGTACAATTACGTGAAAGTACTCATTTAACGCAGTTGGAACAATATTGCGAAAACAGCTATTTAAAAATTTAGTGCTGATAGAAGAATGGCTGATCCAGTTGGCAGAATGGCAGTTAGCATCCAACCTGATCAAGAATTCGTATAAAGATACAGCTTGAATTCCTCACAAGATAGAACTGTAGCCAGATTGATGCAACTAGAAAAGCGGTTTGTGGCAGATTCACATTTAGAGCTACAACATACAATTCATGAATGGGTTTTTAAGGCTGACTCACATCTAAGTCATCAAATGGATTAAGTCTTAACCAGTTGATACTAGTTGGTCCATGAGTTCAAGATGATTTAACGATAATCATCATGAGATGACGAAGACATCGTTTCGTGCTTAAAGCGGACATCGAATAAACAGTTAAAATAAAAATAAAAGTTAAAATAAACAGTGATTATCTCTCATCAAAACTATCCGCATATGAAGAAATACACAAAACTATAATATAAAATACTATAAAATGTCACTTCTAGCTTTGAAAACCCTATACTAATCGGCTTCCTATCAGAAACATCAGTTCCCTATTTGATTACCCCCATACCCCAATTTGAAGAATTGGTTGTTGGTTCAAATGTTCATTTTATTGTCTGCCCGTAGCTGCACTCGTTTTGTGGATGAGGGCATATGTGGGTGATAGTTTTTTTTTTTTTTTTTTTTGGTCAGGGGAAGCCACATGTCTGCACAGCGTGAAGTTGCCAACCCTATCTCCGAAAAGAAATAGCGTCCCTGTCTTTACCCCACGGAACCGCGCCCCGTAAAGCATAATTTCTTAGGGAAGTTATGAAAGCATGGGGTTAATAGGTGATTATAAGTCGAGTTTTCGTATTTCGTGATATTGTTGGCCTATTAGGCTGGATGTAGTCTGCTACGCCTATTTTAGCAACAGGATTTATCATAAACGCCATTGCACAGTACTCCTTTGTCCTGAATCGCCATCGACGTTCCTCGATTGGTGTTTCAGTCGCTACTTTGGTTGCATCAGCTGTGTAGTGGGATTTTCGGAACCCAAACTGGTAGTCTGACAGTGAACTGTTCTCTACTGCTATTGCCATCATTGTGTTTTAAATGAACCTTTCTATAATTTTTCCTATGGTATCCGGAAGGCTTGGTAATGTGGGTGGAAGTGTTGGTGTGGGAGTTTTCCTTAGCTTGGATGTGGTTGTGATTGTGTACCTGGTTGATGGATATTAGTATGTTATAATATATGTTGGTAAGCAAGTATGTATTTGTATATATTTATGTGGTGTGAGTATGTATGTATGTATGTATATAAGTGTGCGTGTGTGTGGGTAAGTTAGTATGGTCAAGAATGGATTTGTGTATTATCTGCAATATTCTGTGTTAGCGGATATGCAGAGGCGTTTCAGAGTCAGTATGAGAGGTTGTGTGCGAAACTTGCGTGCTTGTAAATGACCGTGGCTGAGGGTGTGAACGTATTTAGAATTTGTCTTTTATCGTGCATTTGCTGTTGTATGCGTATAAACTCGCGTATGTTAGACTGTCCTGATTTTGATGCTTTGTTTTAGGAGATGACTGGATGTTGTCCCCTCGCATTCGTTGCGTTGTTTCGTGCATCTCCCTTGCTTTCTTTTATTTCTCGTTCTGAGCACCTAAGCTCTCGTCATATATTACGCGCGAAGAGGCTCACCGTATTTCACTTAATTTCCAATTATAATATTTGATATATATTACAACCTTGTCGGGAGTTGGTGTCTCACCCAGTATATCCCGAAGAGTTTCCCTTTGTAGCCGGAATCTTGAGCAATGGCAGAATAAATGCTCCACGTCTTTAAGAGTACTCGTATTACTACAGAATGTAGCTATGACTGAAAATGTATTATATAGAAATTAACTTCTCCATGTTTAGAGTTTATCCAAGTTTCTATAGTCGAAACAAGGAGAAAAATCCATCGGCCTTTTGACGAGGGTCTTTAACGTTTTTGCCACTCTCTTTAATTCGTGTTTCTTTCCATTGCGTTGCTGTTACTATGCAGGAGAGCTCTTTATGAAACATCGCTGCAGATCTCCTACAAATAAATCAGTTATGATGGCGCATACCACCTTGTTTAAGAATGTGCGGAATGCGCTAATCACTCTGTTTGCGCAAATCTTATTCACTGCTTTGATCTTTCGTTTGTAAGATTTTATTTTCAAGGCTTCCGCTTGGATTGGTGATCCAAAAACCACACTACGGCTCATTCTTTATTCGAAATTATATGTATTATGGAGACAGTCCGCCCCGAAGATTTACAATTCACATATTCTCGATTTTCCAGAAAAAACGATCTTAAGTCAATCATAACGCCAAGATATTTTATTGCTCTCTTAAAGTCTATTTGATGTTCACCTGCTCTAAGCACAACGGTTTCTTTTTGCTTTTTACTTGTAATTAATACCTCTAAGTGTGAGATCAGAAATGACAGCCACCGTCAAACAGTTGAAATTGTTTCGAGGCTTATTTGGAGAACTATTTCTAAAAGTTTTGTTGTAACGACGAGAGCGATTTTAACTTCGCATGGTACATTAAGACGAAGAATGCGATCGTACATTCCCACCCATCTAGTTTCGAGTTTTTTTTAAAATAGGGCGAGTGCAAGGGGTTAAGGTACCCTTAAAATGTTTGCACAAAGCGTGGGCGAAGAAAAATTAGAGAGGAGAGGTAGATACGTACCGAAGTAAGTTGGTTTTAAATGTCTGAATGGAAATAGAGAGCTTAAAAGGGCATTCCACAAACCAATTGTTCGGCTTAGGAACGAATCACGGTATTTCAGAGTACGACCGAAAAGAGGGTTGAGGGTTTACTGATCAGAGTGTTACAGTTGAAGGTTTGAATGGGTAGAATGCTACTGGCTGTTTCTATGCAGCACTGGTGGTGGAAGTAGCGCTTGCACAAAGTTAGGCCCAACATATTTCGTCGGTGTTCAATCATGTCCATTAACTGACTGATATTAGCATCACTTAAGAGTTTTATCGCACGGTTTTGAATCCTTTATAGCAGGTATGGAGATGCTGTAGGCGAACCTGACCAGATGTCTGTACTGTACTCCAATTTTGGATCAGATTGGAATGGGAAAGTATTTCTTAGATGACTTGAGGAAATCTAGATATATCGCAGCAGTTTTGGCGACATCGAATATGTGGTCATTCCAACGTAAGTGGTCATTGACACACATACCGAGAATGGAAAGAAGCTGGGTGTTCAGATTTCGCTTTAACGACAGTAGACAGTATTGAATTTTGGAAGCACTAAGTTCGACTCTGTAAATTTATCATAATTGGTTATCTTATATTTGGGAGCGCTTCTAGCATATGTACCCAACTCGCGGTATTGAAATCGATCTTGAACATTATTTTGTGCCTTCTCTCTACCGTAGTACTTCTACGACCGTTTCTGCTGGATCAACAACTGCTTTAATGGCATCAATTTTCTAATGGTCCTCCTGACTCTAATCTATTAGAGACGAAACGCTCTATTACTTTTTCTACCGTATTGAGCATACGAAGTGTATGGTAGGATGGTGGGTATCCTGCTGGTTTGTCTCCCTTTGTTAATTATACGAGTTTTTGTTTCTACCAGTAGTTTAGAAAACTCCTTCGATCAAGTAAGCATTATAAATGTCCTCAAATATATCCATTCTGGCTTTGACCGCAGCCTTACTTACCGGACTCGGTCTTAATATTCAACAAGTGGTCTTTCTGTGTTTGCTCCCTCCCTGATGGTGCAATTTCAAAATTCCACAATGGATTGGAGGTCATGAGATACAAAAGGTGGAACTGCACGTATTGTATGATGTTTCTGACGCAGCATATGCAGCAGTGGTATATGTAGATCAGAATTAGCGTAATAGATCAGAATGAATTGCAAAAAGTTATCTTACTTACATCTAGAACGAAAGTAGCAGCAACCAAAAGTAATCCGACCATTCAGAAAATGGATCCGTGTGAGTTTTTAAAATAATAAAATCTACTGTTTGAAATAAAATGATACATTCCAGCCTGAAGCAAAACGTTCACGCTTCCATACCCTCAGCCACTGTATTAACATAGATAAACCAGAACTCATCTCTTATAGTTAACAGAGTAATTCAAATACACAAAAATGTCGATCCAAAATCACTCAGATATATCAGATCCGCAGATAGTGCATCAAAAGAGTTAACACCAGTATAACTAAAACATCATTCATTATGGATTCAAAGTAGCATAGTTTATTGGCCTGTACTCTCGAAGGGTAACAGTCTCGAAATTTCAACGGAGTTGTAGTAATGGTCTTAACGTCAACGGTCTAGAAAAACAACATACAAGGTCTCCCAATTTAGGTTTTATTCCTGATAGCTAAAGATTTCTGAAATTACGGTGAACAAAAAACTATATTGTATTACAGGGGGGTCTATTTTCACCCCACTCCAAGTTATAGGCCGTCAAAGTAAGCAACCTCTGATTTCGAGGTAAAACTTTTTAAAAGGTCATAGCTTTCTAACGGATTCAGTTCAAGAAACAATTATGCTTAGTTTTGAAAGAGAATTTCAGTGTGAATAAAATATTGAAATTGTTTTCAGTTCCATGAACGCTAGCCAAAATTATGGCTTTTTAAAACTAACATTTTAAAAAATCGTTGGACCAAAATGCGTTTATTTTAAAATTTTTAAATTTTTTTTAGGTTAACTTTTTTTACGAAAACTTTTATTTTTTCTTCATTATCTACAATTTTAATGTATGACTGTTGCACCTGCGAACAACGGAAGTTATTGCAAACCGTTATTTCATTCAGGCAAATGGGTTGCAAAATAAATAGTATGTACAAATAAAAAAAAAAAAAATTGACTAAAAGCTGTCAGTTCACAAGTTGGAGAATTAAGCCAACGATATATTTTCCGCTATTTTGTGGAATGTTTTTGTTTTTGAAATGTGCCGAAGTTACTTTATTTACTGATTAAAAGTGAACGAGAACAGTGTCTAGCAAATGTTTAAGAAAATATGTTTTCGGTTCGCGAATACGCCGATATAAATTTCGTTTACGGTTTCTGTAATGGTTTACATAGATTAGAATACCAACGGTGATAACCTAGACGGAGGATCCCTTCTAGGTCAACTCTTATCAATGCTTTTCACCGCCTTTCAACCGTCGGCTCAGGTTAAGAAGAGAAAGACTGTCTAACATAACAGCAGCAGAGGATGGAGAAGGAATTTTTAATGCTGTAAGAATGCAGCCATCTATTAGCACCAGAAGGCTTGCAGCAAAGCTGCAAACTCCAAGAACTACAATCCATAGAGTTCTTCAAGCCAATCACGTTTACCGCTTTCATTATAAGCCCGTACAGGAACTTTTGCCAGGGGACTTCCAAAAAAAGTTTAAATTTTGGCTGCTGCATCAACAAGATAAGGATGAGCAGTTTATTCGAAAAATTTTGTGAACTGACGAAGCCTTGTTTACGAGAATGGGCATTACTAACACACGAGATTCCAACTATTGTTCAGGGCCTAATCCTCACTTAACACGAACGACATCTTCTCAAACGTAAAGATTCGGTTGAAGTGCAGATGTTTTTCTTAACTGTGTACCATTTTACATAAGGTTTAGTGTTAATGTCTGGGCCGGCATATTGGGTTGTACTTTAATTGGGCCATTTATACTTCCGCATGTCCTAAATCCAACATTCTATTAAGAATTTTTGAGAGACCAACTGCTGGAACTCATGGAAAATGTTCCTTTTGTTCAGAAGCAGGGCATGGTTGTCCAACACGATTGAGCTACTTGCCATTGCAGCAATATTGTAATTTCTTTTTAAATCAAAAATTTAAATTTTGGCCTAGATTTCCTGACCTAACGCCAATGAATTTTTTTCTGTGGAGCCATAAAACAAAGAGTTTATCTGACTGAGATTTCAAGTCGGGAAGAGCTCCAAGAGAGAATAAATACAGTGGCAGAGGAGCTAAGAGGCTTTTTAACAAACATTAACTTGAAGTCTGAAATCATCAAATGCGTTAGAATGTGCATCCAAAGGTACGGGCAACATTTCGAAAATTTACTATACAAGCTTTTTGAAATTTCAAAGCGTAACGGTCCATTTTAGGACCACAAAAACTATTTAAGAGATATTAAATTTATTTTGTGACCCATTTGCCTAAATAAAATAGTGGTTTGCAATAACTTCCGTTGTTTGAAGGTGAAAAAGTCGTACATAAAAATGGTAGATAATGAAGAGAAGACAAAAGTTTTGATAAAAAAAGTTAACCTAAAAGTTTAAAGTTTCAAGATAAATGCATTTTTTTATGAAATTGGTCCAACGACTTTTCAAAATGTAAGCTTTAAAAAGCCAATCTTTGGCTGGCGTTCATCGAATCCGACAAAATTTATGTATTTTATGTACACTGAAATTCTCTTTCAAAAATGTGCACAACAGTTTCTTAAGCTGAATTCGTTAAAAAGCTACGGCCTTTTACCTCGAAATTAGAGGTTTCTCACTTTAATGGCCTATTACTTGGGGGGGGGGGGGAAATAGAACTCCTCCAATACAATTTTTTATTCACCATAACTTCAGAACATGTATATAAGAGAACACTTCATGGATGATTCCAGCTAATATTAGCAACAGTTTGGCAGTCATTTTGGATTCTTCAGGCAAAATCTGTAGCACGTCAAACCATTCATAAATGCGTACGCTGCTATCATTTCAGCACAACTGTTAGGAAGAAAAAAATTAAGAAAAGGTTACCACCTGCAATGGTAACACAATTGATAATAGAATAGTGAAAATAGAACTCCTCCAATACAATTTTTTATTCACCATAACTTCAGAACATGTATATAAGAGAACACTTCATGGATGATTCCAGCTAATATTAGCAACAGTTTGGCAGTCATTTTGGATTCTTCAGGCAAAATCTGTAGCACGTTAAACCATTCATAAATGCGTACGCTGCTATCATTTCAGCACAACTGTTAGGAAGAAAAAAATTAAGAAAAGGTTACCACCTGCAATGGTAACACAATTGATAAGGTTGGTCCAGTTCAAATTCTTATTTTCAAAGGTCGGGGAAATCGGTCATCAAAACTCTACATCGTAGTATTCATATTAGATAAGGAGCCAGCAAAGAAAATATTCGATGGGTAAGGAGATGACGATCCCTTCGATAGCTACACCCCAACGAGGAAGCTACGGTGGAGCAACGGTGGTGTGCAGGCGGACGGCGAACATAATAAGACACATCCCAACGACGAATCTACCTTAAAAGATTCGATGGGTGAAGAGACGACGACCCCTTTTGAAGCCAGCACCCCACCACAGGAGCAGCAGAGGAAGGAAGGCGGGAAGGCGGACGGCCAAGTAACAAGAAATCCCTAACGAGGGAACATACAAACAAAAAAACATACAAAGATTCAAACATACAAACAACATCGAACATCGAACATACAAACAAACAACAACAAACAACACTAACCAACGATAAACATTAATATAAACAATAACAACAAACCATAACGAAACACTAGGAGGGCAGAAAGCCCCACACCCAAAATAAATAAATCAATAATTGTAAGGAGTGACACGCTATTGGTCAGTCCCCAACCCGACCTCCCAAAAACCGAACGCCGATCCACCGTAGTATGTATGAACGCGATGAAAATATAAAAACTTGCACAAGAACTGTACCTAGCTTTTGCCAGGGGCGGCAATCTACCGGATGTCTGTATTGAGATACAATCCCTTCTGGATTGTATTTACACTCTTTGCCTTTCGTCTCAACACTCCAGCTATCTGTACATCAAGTTTTCTTACTCCTTTCGCGTTTGTTTTAATTTGAAAAATAATTTTAAGAGAAAAAGAATTTTTATTAGTTTTAATTCCAATTGCGACAAGGCAAGTACCTGACAGCTTTCAAATAACACCATTTACATGTTAACCGGGAATACATTTCGAAGACATGGGTACAGTAAACTTGAATACTATTGTATTCTTTAGTCTAACAAACTACTGTTCAAAGTACAACATTCATGAAATGCTTAGCGAATATGAGAAAAATCTCAGATACTTCAAATTTGACGGAAGCAAACTTATTGTTATGTAGTAACGCATGGGTATTATTTGAACGCCTACGCCAAGATTCTACTGAATCTAGCTAAAAGCCAGAATACCATCATTCATTAAACATTTTATATGTTCTAAGGAAGACCTGACATCTACAGAATAGTTAAATGACAATAACAAGACTACCTCTATTACTAATGGTAATAATAATTTAAGCAATAAGAATAAGAACAACAATAACAATTATCATAATAACAACTGTACAATTTATAATATATTAATAATATTAGTAAAAGTAATAACAATAATTATAACAAATAATACAGATAATTATTATACAACAGTACCTACTGTGTAATAACTACATTGGTGGTAAAAGTAACAATAGTAAAAATAATATTAATTACAACAATAAATTTTGTTTGTTTGTTTTTCTAGAGGATGCTAGATGAGAAGCAAACCTGCTTTGTTTCAGCTACTTAGGGACTGACACCCACTAAAGACTATTTTAACTTCTTTCTCTTGACACCATCCTCAATCACTCCGGGTCCACTTTCTGCCTTTCCGATCTTCTGGGAGTAAATCTTAAATTAACCGTGGCTGGTTAGGAAAGGGTGAGGTAGTAATTCAAATTGCCATATTTTCATTGTATCCATTTAGCAATATTTTTGATCTGTATAGCGGTCCATAGTCTTCTTCGTGTCGAGTTCCATCTTTCTTGCAATTGCTGTTTAATAAGTTCCTTTGCACCGTTATCTGCTGCTTTTTTTTCCGATTTTTATTGAAATTAATAATAATGATATTATTATTTATAATAATAATAATGGTAATATACCTAATAATAATAATAATAATAATGGAATTAATGTATTCCCATGCGAGAATATTAAAAACACTGCGAACGAGGAGCCTGCGAGTTTGAGCCTCCTCAGAACTGTTGCTTGCTCACTCACTTGCTCACAAAAAAACTTCTAGTTAATTTTATTTAACACCGTCACAAGTTAAACTTTAAACTAACTCAATTCTATCTAAATTTTCCCTCAATCCCATCGGTTCAGGTATCCAAATTCTAGACTGCTGAATCGGCAAAAATGAGCATGGCACGTGTAGGATGTCCGGTGCAGCAGGTATGTCACTTTATCCCATTGCACTCGTTCATGGGAATCTGTTCGCTCTTAAATAAACTGAGTCTGCGATTTTGCAATGAATCGCTATTACGCTTATATGAGTGACCTGCACGTGTCGTGTTAACTACGACAATGATAATTATAAAAAATAATAATAATATTAATGGCACAAGAAAACAAACCAATTTTATTTTCACCGGCTGTAGTTTTCGTAGTGGATTCAGATTTCTGGCGGTTGTTATACTATGTTCCCACCGAACCGAAATCGCGTGTTTGGATGAACTTTTACGAGTTGAAGTGTTTTCAAATATCATTAGTTGACAATTTTAAAATGGCCGGCAAAGCAGCTGCTTTTTCTACAGGAAATAATAGTGTTGAAAAGAAAAAATTGAAAATGAGTTATGCATAAATTTCGTGGTACAAAGAAATCAATTAAATCAATTTATAACAACACAAATTGCTGAAGTTACTAAACTCCTACAATTATTAAAAAGAAGGAAAAAAGCTCAGAATCGCAAGAAATCTCAAAAGGTCTAGACAAAATATGTCATGTATCTAACTAATTATGATTTTTAATATCTTCTTGCACTAATTTCATTTGCAGTCACGTTCAAGCACTTTTTGGGAGAAGGATGTTTGTGGAAATGACAATAATTTCTTTAAAGAAAACTTCCGGATGTCGCGAGAAGTATTTAACTTGCTATGCAACGAGCTCCAAAGTATGGGAAAGCGAGATACAAATTTCAGAAAATGTATTCCATAGCAAAAGAGAGTGGCTATCGGCTTATACGCTATAGGATCATCAGCGGAATACCAAAGTATTGCAAATCTATTTATGGTTGGAAAAAGTGCAGTTTGCAAAATTTTAAAATCGTTTTGTGAAGAAGTGTTTAATGTACTACAGCGGAAGTATTTAAATTTTTATCCACTTACCAGGCAAAATGTCCGTGGCTTCGAAAATTTGGGATCTTCATAGTGCTTCGCCGGTATTGATAAGCACAGTATATTTAATGTTTAACTCATAAGCAAAATTATATCATTTTCATTCTTTAGCTGGTTTGCACATTAAGGTTTAACCATCCACCGAAGATAATACAGATAACTACAATTATAAAGGATGGTATTCAATAGTTCTTCTAGCTGTGATAGTGAACTATTGGTTTGACTTTTTCGTATAGTAAATAAATATGTCAATATAAATCATTCATATATAAGTGGTGATTCATCGTAAGGTTTGATTTTCAATAGGCTTCCTTTGACAGATTACGTCTGACCTTTATTTTTGTTCAGTATTGTTTGGCAAATCATCGTAAGAAGACTCATAATACAACAGCGTCTCCAAATTGTTCAGCTGTATTACGAAAATCAGCGTTCTATGAGAAATGTTTTTCGTGCAAATTTGAGTCCCAGTTTACATTAGTGAATGATACTCGACCGGATAGACTACATCTAGCACGTAGTCAAGAGACTATAGTAGCTGTAGCTGAAAGTGTACGCGAAGACCGAGAAGAATCGATTCGTCGTCGTTCTCAGCAGCTTGGCCTGGTGTATTTTATGTGAGGATCTCGACCTAGAAGCGTACAAAATTCAATTTACGTAGTAATTGAAGCCAGGCGACTTGAATTTGGGTCATATTTTCAATGAATGGGCTCTGTAAAAACTCAATGGAAACCCGGTGTTTTATCGTGCAATTTTGTTCAGTGATGAAACCCCTTTCTGGCTCAATGGATACGTAAATAAACAAAATTGCCGTATTTAGGCTGATGAGCAACCCGAAGAGTACCAAGAGCTATCATTACATCCATTAGAAACAACGGTATGGTGAGGTGTATGGTGAAATCATTGGTCCATATTTCTTCAAATATGAGGCAAATCAGAATGTTACCGTCAATGGTAACCATTATCGCGCCATGTTAACGGACTATGTGCTTCCTGAAATTCAAGCACATGGTCTCGGTGAGCTCTGGTTTCAACAAGACGGTAAATTGGCCGCCTAGACCGTGTGATATCACACCTCTGGACTATTTTCTCTGGGGATATGCAAAGTTTCAGGTCTTCAGGTAAAACCAGCCAGATTATATTATATGAATTTTAAAAAAGTAAATGCCATGAATTTTTCTTTTAACCGATAATAAAAATTTGAGGTTCACTTTCAAATGTATGTGTTATATTTTACATTATAAATCAAACCTCACGATGAATTACGCTTTAGATAAAGATTCCTTTACAACAACGTCGGCACTCAGGTAGTTGCAATGACTTAGAAATATATGAACGTTCCAAATTAAAAGTACAACACCAAAACCCCATTCTGAAGGACAGTTCCAAGAATATTTGTGGTGTTGAAGTTTCCGTGGTTCTGATTGGGGATTCAGCATTCCGCTTTTCGGAAATGGTTGTGAAACCATATCCATATAGCGCAACGGCAAGGGTTGGAAAAAAATTTTAACTAAGCTTTTCCAAAATACCAAAGGGTTATTAAAAACGCGTTCTGGTATTTGAAAGCACGATTCAGAAGAATTGGCAAATGATTGTACAATCACATAGACAACACTTCCTTGATAGTGAAGTCCTCCTGCGTTTTGCACAACTTTTTAAATGTGCAAAATGATAAAATAAATAATCATTGGCTACTTGAAGAAGAAGAAGCACCAATTCACGAGCAACCGGAGCATGTTTTACTTATTACCGACAGAAACTTTTCAGCTGAAAATATTAGAAAAGCTGTCAGTAACTACGTATCTGGTGAAAAACACAATTTATTTATTTGTTTTGAATTTTTAAATTCTTTATTAGCTCTTTCAAATAATCATTTGTTTCCTTTTCAATTTCTACATGTTTTTGTAAAAATTTTTGGCTAGAATCTTGAATCACTTTCAGCATTTTTCTGATCTCTTCATCGAGATCATCCCTTTTCCTCTTTTTTGCAGCTCGCGGTGTCGAAGTGTTCTTCCTCATCTATAGAATAATATAAATACATATGTAAATTACTAAACAGTTTCAAAAAAAAAAAATTTTTTAATTTTTCTTACTCCCGACTATGCTGTCTTGTACAAGCAGTTCCACATTGAACATTTTCAGACCACCTAGGATTTGATGAACCATGTTAAAGAGGTGCCATTGAGAGGGAGAATCTTCCTATGGACCGATCGATTTCTTTTCGTTTCTTAAAATTAGAATTAGATTAGAACTCGCTAAAGTTTATTTAGAGATAATAAGCCAGACAATCATTTTGTGAGGATGTGTATTTAAATTTTAACTTCCTCCGGCGTAAAAACAGTATTCATCGCTCGCAACAACTGTTTTTTTGGCACGGAGCTCGCAAATCTTCTTCTCCTGCAATTCGACCAGTCTCCTCCTCCGTGAGCGTCCACAATTTTATTTTTTTATTTTTTTTTTATCTTTATTGTTGCTTGCCACTGTCTCAAACATTAACAAATTGTGTAAATACTTAAAAATATGGTATTTCTATTTTAAATATTAGAGTCTCCTCCCTCGTGAGCGTCCACTGTTTCTTTTTTTAAATTTTTTATCTTTATTGTTGCTTGCCATTGTCTAAAAAAATTAACAAATTGTAAACGGTAAATATTTAGAAAAATTTCTATTGAAAATATTAACACTTTGTCCGATTGCCACAATTGTTTTGCCACCTAATATTTTGATTTCTATAAATGAACATAAGAATAAACTGATGTTCACGCTGTAAGCTTGTTCGGTTTGACAGCCTCTCAGGGGGATTTCAACTAAATTTCGCCGAAATCGCTAGGGTTCGAAACCCCGAAAATGTATGGTGAGAACATAGCATTGAATTGTCTTATGCGGAAAATGTTTTTCTTTGTGATCAAATCTCTCTTGACGGCATATTTGATCATGACTTAATTTTTTGGACTTGTTAAATAGACTTTTCGTTTAATGCTACCCCCACATGCAAGGGTACCCCAATATCCTTGCACTTTAATGTACCCAATTGCAGATGGGAGCATGTTGTCTAGTGCTATTTACCAGGTGTACCGGTATGAATTTTTTTGTGAAAATAAAACACTAATTCTTAATGGGAAAGTAAAAAAAACATTTTATTCAGTTATTGGCCATTGCTAGCTACACATTTTTTTCCATCTTTCAGGTAATTTATGTATTCCACGCAAATAAAACTGTTCGTCTTTTGAAGCAAACCAAAAAGTCACCCAATTTTCGACTTCCTCGTAGGTTTCGAAGTGCTGTTCAGCTAATGCGTGTCCCATCGATGAAAGCAAGTGGTAGTCGGAAGGAGCGAAGCCTGGTAAATACGTCGGGTGGGCTAGCAGCTCTCAGCTAAGTGCTTTGGTTGTATCCTGAACCAGTTTTGCTTTGTGTGCAGGTGCATTATCATGGAGCAAAATTACCTTGCCGGCCCATTCTGGTTGTTTTTCGATAAATGCATTGTTCAAATTAATCATTTGTTGTCGGTAGCGATTTGTATTAACGGTTTCACCGGGTTTTAGGAGCTCGTGGTAAACCATACCTTTCTGGTCCCACCAGACACACAGCATTCTGAATCATGAATTGAAACATTTGGCACCCATTTTCCAGACTTTTGGATCTTTCCCATAACTTTTGAACGGTCAGAAATTGTTTGTTGTGCAACATTTAACATTTCTGCCATTTGTTTTTGACTCAAAGTGTCATCTTCATCTAATATTGTTTGCAATTCGACGTCTTCAAACTTTTTTGGTGGTCTTCCACGTCCTTCAGTTCTCACATCAAAATCGTTATCTCTGAACCATTGAAACCATCTTTTGAATGTTGCTTCTGATAGAGCATGATCACCATATGCCTCGACAAGCATTCGATAAGACAATGCAGCACTTTTCTTCAAATAAAAAAAAAATAAAAAAAAAAAAAAAAAGTGCTTTCCGCAAGTCATCATTTTCTGGTACAAAATTCGACGTTTTTAACACAATGAAAAAATATGATGTTGTTTGCTCAATGACTTGATGTATACTAAATATGTTTGACAGATATCATAGCAACTAATCAAAAAAAAAAAAAATAAATTAAGGCCCGTTCACAAGAAATGTTCCCTATCGAGGCATTTGTATCTTGACGCTCACCGGTTTACCGGTACACCTGGTAAAACAGTTAGCCAACGACCACATGCGCAGAGGAAGTAAGAGAATGTAAATGCTTGCGTGTAAATATCCTCTTCCAGTTTTCTCCTCTTTCAGAAATCGTTTTCGTATTTTTGTTGTTTGAAAGTTCCCTCTTTTTTAAAAATTTGAATTTTTGTGAGAATAAATTTAAAGAACATACGCAGTAGACTGGCCAACTATTGTGATATACCATATAGTATATTTCTTTCGACATCATAATGTTGTGACTATCAACGAGTATGTACATGTAAATGGGACAAGAGCTAGTAAATTGAATATAAAACTTTACATGTAGATCGTGACAATAAGGGACATAAATAAATCGACATATTAATAAAGGAAACAAAGGGAGATATGATTTGTCTTATTTCTTGTTCGTTCACCCAAATTGAGTCATCGTGCTTCGCGAGTTTTTAGTTCGGTTTGTAAATTTTCTCAGTTTATCTGTAATGTAAGTATTTCTTTGTTCATTGTTATTTATATTTTTGACTACTATTCTGTTGCCGAACAATTTTGTGAAAGCGCTTGAAAAGAAAGGGGTGGCCGTGGTGTAGTGGTATATGCATAGACTCCTCAAGCAGAGGGTCGCGGGTTCGAATCCCGTGCCAGGCAATTCTGCGAAAAAGTCTTTTCATAGAATTTGTATGTAGTTATATGAAAATCCCGTCGGCGTCAACTCTGACATGAAGACATAACACTGGTGTTGGAGTTGTTACTGGCTGGGCTAAATGTAACGAACTACGAACTAACAACTAGCACGTACTTAAGACCCACTGGTTGAGGAGGATGTACTAGTCCAGTTTGATAACCAGCACTGGGAAAAGTATCGAAACCTAATACACATGAGTTTCAAACTACTATACCACCCACCCGCGCCTTGGGGGAAAAGCCAGTAAATGGGTATTCATATACCCTTGGTGCCCGCGCTTTATTATAAAAAAAGAAAAAATAAGAGTTCCTAGAATAAAATTTGTGGTATTATTGTGTACAGTTTTACGATTGACTACAGTTTTTGACCGTGTCCTTGGTTGTGCAGTGCGATTAAATTTTCGCGAACGATTTGTTATTTTAATGATGGCCGAATTGTAAGTTCGTCTTTCTCGTGATGTGTATCGATGATCCACACGAGTCGCCATTGCAATAGCAGTAGTCGCTCATCTTTGACGTCCCGGTTTCCGCTTTGTCCACTTCGGGTGCTGTTGCATCCCGGAAAGATATTCTTCGCTCCACTTGCGCTTAAAGTATTTTGTCATCGATACTTAAGATAACTGACAACTTTCATCGCTTAAGGTAATTGAACTTCTCCACGGCAGTGTATCCTTGAGGAAATGCGATTGTTCATTCGCTGATTTCATCTATCTTCAATATGCATTGTAAGGAATGATGAAATGGTGTGGTTTATTTAGTCTGGTATTCTTCTCATCAACTTCTGTCATCTGACCATACTTTATGCAGTATAAGGTTTTCTTCGAATATCTTTGAGGCACCAAACCCAGGCTTATTTCTGTTTTCAAATGGAAGAGATAATTCATATCTCCCATCGGCAAGTCTTCAAGTTATCTTGGTGTAATATTTTTCACAAGCTTTTTCCTTAGCCGTTTCCTTAGTGGCGAAAGGCAACACCTCCAGTTCCTAGCTTCGCAGCTATGTCTAATTGAGGGATTAAGAATCGGCTTGAATTAGGTGATTAGTAAGCGGTAGCTACTCTTTCAGTTAAATGACCGGAGTAAAAAGCGGTTGAAACTTTTTCAGTTATTCAGTTTCAGTTATTATAATTATGCTAATTATTCGCTATATTTTCTATTTTTATTACATGCGATTACTTAGCTTCCTGCAAACACATATTGTTTTATCTTTCTCTAGTGTGTGAAAAAAATTTTTCGTAAGTAGGTCAGTAGGATTTTTTTCTAGATTCTTTGGAAAGCTATTTAAAAAAGTGACTGTTAAAAAACACTTTCAAATGAAAACAGCTCCAGGCTCCTATTTTTTTTTAGACTATTAAATATCCAGACGAGATAAAATGAGCAGAGATTCTTTATATGTAACAACTAAAAAGTGAATTCAAAAAGCATTAATCAAGATATCCAGCAAACAAACAATAGAGCTATTCATATCAACAAATTATTTATATTTTGATATAAAATATTTGGCAGTTCCACATAACTTCATCTGGATGATGACTTGATACCCTGGCTGCCAGGAGATTGCAATGAACTGAATATTATAAATTACTAAAAAGGAATTTTAAGGATTTTACATCATCCCTTCGAAAAAGAAACGTTACATCCGGAAGAGAATATTTTAGAGGCTACACGTTGCATCCGATAAACCAACAACAATGATGATGATGATGATATTAGTGATATTGCTAATATGTTTTCAACTCAGTGTTCTGCATTTCTAAGAAGATTCTTTTCAGTTATTACACCGTTATGAAGAGATTAGAAAGGAAAATGCTGTTTATTTCTGACTGAAAAGATTTGTAGACGATGGTGATCTTTTTGAATATGAAGAAATAGTCATGGAAAATGAAGACATCTGCTATCGAAAAAAATCTGTTGATGATAGTGAAATTATCAGCTAAACGAAAACCAACTGAAAAGAAGACCAAAACCGATTATTATCTATATTTTTGGTTACGCAAAATGAAAAAGACGAGTTGGTGGACCTTCAAGTAAGAATACACATTCTGTACATATAAAAAGTACCTATTGTAAGTAAAAAGTACAAAGTACTTTCTGTCCGTATTTTGTCTGCAGCCTTTCAAATTTGAATGATAATTTAATGATAAAATTTTGATTATTCGCATTTGTTATAACTAATTGCTAGTTCTTTAACAATAAATTAGACGAATCCTTGTTCGTCTAAAGTTATAAAGTTGTTTTGTTTCATTAATTTGTCAAACATGCAAATATGGGATGAAGCGAGATGAATGTGTGCCGATAGGAGAAAGAAGAATTTCACTAGTTAGGGGAATTTATTCAAATATTCGGCCATGTATCAAAACACAATATGCTGATATATTTTCTGGAATGTTCATATGTGTTCGAATTTCAATTGTTATGTCAATGGGTCCTAATGTCACATCCATCACAATCATTGGGGTTACATTTTTGAAGTCATTACATTATAATAGTGGCTGTAGTTCACGCATATAATAACTCTGTTGAAATTTTGTTTACACAGGATGTGCCATTTTAGTAGTATTATCACTTAAGGGCATATTCCTGAAGTTCCGCCGAACAAAAAGTTGTATAGCAAGAGAGTTCTATTCCCACTCCATTTCAAGTTACAGCCCATAAAAGCGGATGACCTCTTATTTGGAGGTGTAACCACTTTAAACGGTTAAACTTCTGAACTAGTACAGGTACAAACGTAGTTTTAGACATTTTGGAAAGATAATAAAAAAGTGCATACAAGTTTTAAATACTATGGGTACATCTGAGCAGCAACAAAAAGGTTATGGCTCGTTAAATTCAAAATTATAAAAACTTGTATTTTGTTAATTTTCTCAGTTAATTTGTAAGGTAAGTATTTCTTTGTTCATTGTTATTTATATTTTTGGCTATTATTCTGTTGCCGAAAAATTTTGCGAAAGTTATACCTCAGTGCAAGAAAGTGCTTGAAAAGAAAAAATAATTAATAATTATTTTAATGATGGCCGAATTGTAAGTCCGCCTTTCTCGTGATGCGTATCGATGATCCACACGAGTCGCCATTGCAATAGCAGTAGTCGCTCGTTTTTGACGAAAGCTAAGTCTCATCATTTTCGTTCCGGTTTCTGTTTTGTCCACTTCGAGTGCTGTTGCATCCCGGAAATGTATTCTTCGCTCCACTTGCGCTAAAAGTATTTTGTCATCGATACTTAAGGTAACTGGCAACGCAGCTTCGTATTTGTGCTTGAGTCCTTGAATACTTCGTTGTGGGGAATGAAGAAATGGTGCGGTTTATCTAGTCTGGTATTCTTCTCATCAACTTCTGTCATCTGACCAAGGTCATTGTATTACTTTACGCACTTGCAATACTCCTTGTGCAGTATTACAATAGGTTTTCTTCGAATATTTTTTCCAGTTGATAAAACATACGTAAAGCACCTAACTTTGAGGCACCAAACCCAGGCTTATTTCTGTTTTCAAATGGAAGCGATAATTCATATCGCCCATCGGCCAATCTTCAAATTATCTTAGTATAATATTTTTCACGACTAGCGGTGAATTTCATAATAGGGAAAAAATAAAGCAACTGATATGCGATGAGATGCGATAGGTTGAGCATTTGAATCAAATGTCAAAATTTGAATTATGCCTACCACCTACTGTGACTGAATGACGTAAAGCGATTTTCATAATCACGATATACGAGAATAGTCGTATGCGACTCCAAAATACGAACTTCATGATTGGGGTGATTGTTTTATCTTTCTCTAGTGTGTGAAAAATTTTTTTTTGTATGTAGGTCAGTAGGTTTTCTTTCCAGATTGCTTGGAAATGCTACTTAAAAAAGTGACTTTCAAATGAAAACGTACATCGCTCATACTATTGAATATCAAGACGAGATAAAATATGCAGAGATTCTTTATATATAACAACTGAAAAGTGGATTCAAAAAGCATTAATCAAGATATCCAGCGACCAAACAATAGAGCTATTCATATCAACAAAACCGAAATATGTTTTATATTTTGAAATAAAATATTTGGCAGTTCCACATAACTTCATCTGGATAATGATTTGATACCCTGGCTGCCAGGAGATTGCAATGAACTGAATATTATAAATTACTAAAAAGAAATTTTAAGGATTTCACATCATTCCTTCGAAAAAGAAACGTTACATCCGGAAGAGAACATTTTAGAGGCTACACGTTGCAACCGATAAACCAACAACAATGATGATGATGATGATATTAGTGATATTGCGAATATGTTTTCAACTCAATTGACAGTGTTCCCCAGTGTTCTAAGAAGATTCTTTTCAGTTATTACACCGTTAGAAAGGAAAATGCTGTTTATTTGTGACTGAAGAAAGGATTTGTAGACGATGGTGATCTTTTTGAATATGAAGAAATAATAATGGAAAATGAAGACATCTGCTATCAAGAAAAATCTGTTGATGATAGTGAAATTATCAGCTGTGATAATATCGATCCCGCTGCAGAAGATGAGGAATCTATCAAAAATAAGTTAAAATCAGCCACATCCACTAAACAAAACCAACTGAAAAGAAGACCAAAACCGTATATTATCTATATCTTTGGTTACGCAAAATAAAAAAGACGAGTTGGTGGATCTTCAAGTAAGTATACACATTCTGTACATATAAAAAGTACGTACGGTAAGTAAAAAGTACAAAGTACTTTCTGTCTGTATTTTGTCTACAGCCTTTCAAATTTAAACGGTAGTTTAATGATGAAATTTTGGTTATTCGCATTTATTAAAACTAATTGCCAGTTCTTTAACAATAAATTAGACGAATCCTTGTTCGTCTAAAATTATAAAGTTGTTTTGTTTCATAAATTTGTCAAACATGCAAATATAAGATAAAGCGGGATGAACGTGTGTCGATAGGAGAAAGAAGAATTTCACTAGTTAGGGGAATAAATTTAAATATTCGGCCATGTATCAAAACACAATATGCTGATGTATTCTCTGGAATGATCATATGTGTTCGAATTTCAACTTTTATGTTAACGGGTCCTAATGTCACATCCATCACAATCATATAACTTCTAAACCTTGTACTTGTGTACAAGCATAATAATAATTATAAAAAGTGCATACAAGTCTTAAATACTTTGGGAACATCTGCGTAGCAACAAAAAAGTTATGGCTCTTTAAACTCAAAATTATAAAAACTTGCAGTTGCATTTTTTTTACTTAAAATGCATTTTTTTTAAAGTTATTACTCTGCCGTTTTTGGCAGAAATCGTTGGTTTGAATACCCAAACCATTTTACCAAGACTCTATTCTCTCTGGTTTTGAGAATTTTATACAGAAGGTAACTGCTTGGAAAACTAGTTTTTATTACTTCATATTCATAGAAACCTCCCTTGATTAATTCGCCTTCATTGTTCTCTAAAATATGTATATGTTATCGGGGTAGTAATTTGATCTTTATTTTTTTTTTTTTTTTTTTTTTTTTAATTTTGAATATTTATGTTGTCCAGTTTGCGGAACATGTTTATATTTAGTGATTTGTACTCTTTCACCAGCACCAAACTTTGGTTTAGTAAATACCTTCGAATTATTGTGGACAGTGCTAAACTTATATGTAGTATGCTTTTCATTGGAAGAATTTACACTTGCTGGAAAAATTTTAATGCTTCCATGTTTTGAATCATTATATTTTTTAACCAAATTCCTGCTTCCTGTATCTTGATAATTTTAAAGTTTTTCCTTAATATACAATACATATTAATTATCTTTACAACATCTTTCATTAGTTTCTCATTCATTGTTAATCTAATTATCAGGACAACTTTTATCAGATCAGCTATTATCAGATCTGTGTTTATCAAATCAGCTTTTATCAGATTAGCTTTTATTAGATCAGATTTTATAAGATCAGCTTTTATCAGATAAGATTTTATCAGATCTGCTTTTTTATCAGATCAAATTTGTATTTATACAACTTGAAAAATCGGCGCTATAAAATTTATTAGCTATTGCATGTAATAATTAAGAGTACAAATACAGTATATTATGTGTTCTTAAATTAAATTTCTATATCAAAATAATCATAACGTTTGTTTTTCCACAATTTGATAGTCCAACAATAAATATATATTTTGGTTTTGTTTAATGAAACGCTTCTAAACTATAATTTATTAACTTTAAAAATATTTACTTTTATAAACTTATTTCACTTCAAGACTCTACGGTCAACAACAATGAATAAAATGGTAACATCTTACAAAAACAAGTATGTTCACAATCGAAATATAGTTGAAAGAGGTCTCATAAATAATTTTATAAATTCCCTACGTTTTGAACTTCATCTACCAGCGTATCAGTTTTGTGAGCCTGGCACTAAACTTAACAAACGTTTAGAGAGAGGTGATAAAGGAATCAATCCATTGGATGCTGTTGCAGGCACGCACGGATGTTGACTTAAAGAAAAATACCCTCTTTCTGCTAAATAATTTTTTAAAAAGTTCTTTACAACGTTAATCTGGATTATTCCTCAGTACCTGGAACACACTGGATAGCATATAGAAAGAACAAAAGCCACAAGGATAGTTTTGGAAAGCTACGAGTACAACTCCCTAAAGAAATCACCAACTATTTGGGAAAAAACATACGATATAAGTATACTCGCCAACAAATATATAATACATATAACTGTATTCACTTGTTTCTTAAATTTCTTTATGATTCCATAGAATAAACAAAATAAAATAAAAATGTACAAAAACAAAATATTTATTATTTACATTTCTTTTTAGCTAGTTAGTTTTAAATGCATTTTATTTTCTTAAACACTAACTCTTACATACTAACAAAAAATGCTTAAATGCTAGCTTACAATTACTTAATAAACTTATATTAACTTACTGGCCCCACACAGGCACTCTAAGCTATTCTAAATTCTTATATCTATGTCTTTCGACTTTATTTACGTTTTACTTAGGACTATTTATTTTCGATACTTAAGGCTAAGAAAAAATTTTTTGACAAAAACTTAGCATATGGACTTAATTTTTTATAAAAACTTAATATCTAACTTAAAATAAACCTTAATCTACCTAACATACGTACACAATACACACACATAGATATTATACACAATTATATACATACATTAGTATATACAAAGGTATATACTAATATATGTATATATTTCTTAAATGCTGGCTATCGCTATTCAAAGAGCAAATAGATTGGTCAGCTCTGCACCATTAGTAAGGCTGGTACGTAGTTGACGGAAACGACGACGAAACATCTTCTCCATCATTCAACCACCAGAAATGCTGGTGCTGCCGAACGACATCCCTCTTATCGCGATTCCCCACCGCCCTATTGAACCTGAGACGATCCACACTGCCGTGTGCGACGTTTCTGTTGTAGTTGAGTCGCCTGTCCCCAGCTTTCCGAGCGACATTGAAGATTAACGGGACCGCTGATCTATCCTGGATCAACCCTATCTGATCTAGGTAGAGGAATGCTTCCGGTGGAACAAAGCCGTCAGAGCGCACACTCTCGTGGTAACGGTAATTGGGATAGTAAGTTCTTGCAATGTGCCTTCGAGTCAGCTTAATTACGAACTTGTCCACTCGCATTAGGTTCGCTCTGTTGTAAAGGACCTCATTACGATAAAAAATTTTGTACTCCGACTCTGGTGTTCTGTACAAACGAAGGCAAGCCCTAAGGCAAGCCCTAAGGCAAGCCCTAAGGCAAGCCCTCTCAAACACCCGAATATTTTCCATTAAGCTTGCTCGCACATTGAACCACACGGGACACCCAAATACCAACATGGGCCTGATAAGGGCCATGTAGCAGATTACCTTTACCCTCGCATCGAGTTGGCTGCTATAAAACAGTCTCTTTGTAAGGGCAAAAGCGCCTTTAACTCTGACCAGAGCAGCATCCACGTTTTTGTCAAAATAGAGAAACTGATCTAGCCAGATCCCAAGGTATCTGACTACCTTTCGACAGGCAAGAGGCTGTCCGCATTGTCCAATGTTCGAGAACGTTCGCCAATTTTTGCTGGTATCTCTAGAGGCTCTAGACAACGGAGTCCTAAAGAGAATGGTTTCCGACTTCTGAAAGTTGATTTTCAACTTCCAGTCATCGCAAAATCGCCTTATCTTATTGAAGTCACGCTGCAAGAGAGTATTGATGACCTCGATTTTTGGACCTGTTCTTTACGCTATCAAATCATCTGCGTACGCAATAGTATAGGGAAGTGAACCTATCAAGTCGCTTGTATAAATATTGAACAGGATCGGCGAATTGACCGCGCCTTGCTGAAGACCATTTTAAATTTGAAATATTCCAACAGAAGTCACATCACCATTCTTCACGATGAACTGTCTGTTGGTTAACATATTATAAAGAATGTACAAGAGTGGTTTACTGATCTCCAGCCTAGTCAGCTTATAGAAAAGACCCTCTAACTATACGGTGTCGAAGGCCTTCTCCAAGTCAACAAGGCAGGCACCAGTACATTGGTTTTTGCCTTTATTCCATTGGATATCGGACACCAGTTTAGACGCGGCATGTGAGATATCATGTCCCGCTTTAAAACCGAATTGATTATCCGGAACTATATGTTTGTCCTCAACCCACCTAGACAAAGCTCTATTGATTACCTTTTCAAACACCTTACTGATATTCGGAAGGAGACTTATCGACCGGAGATTCGCTGGATTGGATATATCCTTTCCCTTTTGGGGATAGGTTGAACCACCGCCGTTTTCCAATGCGCTGGATAATGTGCATTATTCATTACATTATTAAACAGGGTGACGTAAATGTCCACCGCTTCTAGAGGAAGATGTCGAAGCACGATGTTCGAAATACCATCGATCCCCACTGACTTTTTACTCCTGATTGTGTCGAAGATCTCATGGAGTTCTTCCTTCGAAACGAACGGGGGAAGTTCACCCTCTCTGGTAATGACATTATTTGCCATGTTTTCGTCGCTGAACCGGGTGAAACCAGAGCCCTCGGTTCGCCAGTTCTCTACTTCATTTCGAATGTAGAAGTCGTGCACCAAGACGCGATCATCCAGGTCATAATTATGGCCAATGGTATCATTGGCCTTGTATACTTCCTGGAAAGTCGCCCCTATGGCCTCAACCTTCTCCTTTGGATCCTCGATCACAAAGAAGTCGTCATCATCAGCGGCCTCATTTGAATCAATACCTGCTGTTGTTAGTAACCGTTCGTTGTCTGATGTCCGGGCTATTTTAAGACACTGAAGGTCGTTTTGATTTTTTCTTCGAAATTGTTTATTTATTTGCGGGAACATATTCGGGTTACTGGTGTTTACAGCCCGAATCTTGTTGTTCCAATACAAACTTACAGAAATTCTGTAATTCTCTTTTATTAACGTTTGCAGATTTTTAATTGACGACTTCAGTGTCCTGGTTTCCGGGTGTTGTCTGTCAGTAAACTGTCTGTACAAGTTTTTGAGCCTTGACAGAAGTCTACTTTTCTGTCGGTGCAGTGCGTCAATATAAGGATTGCGGAACAGGTCTTCGTTAGTCGTACGTCGATACCGCGGTATTGTAGTATCCATAGTTTGTTTAAATGTCTCGTCCATTTGTTTTAGGTAATTATCGATCTCCTCGTTTGACAAATTCCTATTGGACAATGGGTGGAGCGTGTTCGAGTAGAGCGCTCTTGTCAAGGTTGCGGAGAAGCGTGTTCATCGAGCCTTACTATAGTTGTAAGAATATCTTTGGACAAACTCCTCCAATTCCGCAGTTTCGTTGGGAACTGTAATTTCGGTGCTAAAACCGCAATGATCACTGTCATACACGAAAGTGCGCAGACAGTTTAGCGTTTGTAAATTCGTGCCTGTTAGTCGTATACGTTCGTCGTACAGCAGTAGATCCAAATAAGACCCGCCTCTGGGAAACGATGGGTTATCCGTCGCTTTAATACCGAGTCTGTACATGACATCGTGCTGACCCCACCAATCGAGTAGTAGGTTCCCTCTAGTATTTGGCAACTGATTTCCCCAATCTCTATGTTTAGCGTTGAAATCTTTGCCGATTATAAAATAACTCTCCGCCGATTCCAGCCTCAGAAGTCGAAAAAGCGTGTCGAGCTCTGTAATGAATAAAGTGGATTGTAAAGCCTCAGGTGCATAAACAGAGGCCAAGTACAGCCGCTTTCCACTACGGAGAGGGATGTAAATGACCACAGCTTCCAACACCCGGAACCTGCGCAACACGCCCTTGTACACTCTGTGAAATTTTATGCCTTCTTTAATGAAGATCGCGACACCACCCCCACGTTTGGATCTGGGCCGGTTTCTTCTTCTAACAATATAATTATTGTACTCCTGTTTGTGATTGTCGGTTAGCTTGGTTTCGCTAGCGAAAAGCACATCAGGAGTTTGTTCTTGTAGTAATTTAAACATCGCGGCTCTTCGTTCGATCCTAATCAGTGAATTAACATTCACCGCAAGGACCTTCAAAGTCTGCTCCACCATGTGCGTACCCATTACGACATGTGTTGCGGTAGGCCCGGCAGCAGCGCGTAGATCTGGTCCACCCGCTTGGCCTGTTCTTGCATCTGCTTTTGCAGCTGAGGCATCTGCCCTTGGATTGCGAGCAAGATGGCCAGCATGTTAGGTGCAGCTTCCGTTGTTCTCGTCATTGGCGCCGGAGAAGCAACAGTCGCTTGCTGTACCGTAGCCCCCATACCTGCCGCCATTTGGGCGTAGGAAATTTGGGACGTGACGGCTGGTGTTTGATACCTAACAGGTGAACGTTTGACCTCCACCTTCTGCTGCCGAGCCAGTTTTGCTTTCTTAATGTCGGCGAACTTAGGACAACCCCGATAGTTTGCGGTGTGTCCCACGTTTCCACATAACGTGCACGAGAGCTGCGTCCTATCGGATGCTCCGTCAACACCCAGAGCACACTCTTCGGAACTGTGGTTCTTAGCGCACTTCACGCATCGAGGCTGCATTTGGCAGTTCGACGTTGCGTGCCCGAACCTCTGGCAGCGAACGCATTGTATAACGCCTTCGCTCCTTTTTAATTTTTCCCAGTGAACAACCTGGTAGTCTAGGACATTAATACTCCTTAAACTATCCAGACGGCTTTCGGGACTGAGCTGCACCAAGAAGAACGGCAGACTGCGCCTCTCCCGCCTGGCTCTAGCTGTGATAAATGGCTTTATCCCCACAAACTTGAGTCCTTCGCACTCCTTCTCTTTGAGCAGTGCCAGGATCTCCTCAGGATCAGAAGACGGTTCCAACCCCTTCAGCAGCATCGATTGCCGCTTTTCACACTTCGGTGTGAATGAGAAGTGCTCCGTCGTCGTTTCTTTTAGGAGCTCTTTCACTATCGCGTAGCCCTCCATTGCATTACAATGATTGGCATGACGTTCGTTCCCCAATCTCTTAATGTAAAAATTCTTACCAATGACCAACTTACACAGGTCCTAGGTTGCACTTACCTCTAATTTATAGGTATTGATGGGTGGCACCTTCTCCTTCTTCTTCTGCTGCTGCTGCTGTTAATGTTGTTGCTGCTGTTGCTGTTGTTGTTGTTTCTGCTGCTGCTGTTGTTTCTGCTGTTGCTGTTGTCTCTGATGCTGCTGTTGTTTCTGCTGCTGCTGTTGTTTCTGCTGCTGCTGTTGTTTCTGCTGCTGCTGTTTTGTTTGCTGCTGCTGCTTTGTTTGCTGCTGCTGGTTTTGTTGTTGGGAGCTCGCTGCTTCCAATTGCTCCCTCTGCCTGCGTGCTTTTTGTTTTTGCTAAATAGCAAGCACTTTTTCTTGCAGCTTTTGTATGCTGCTGTTTATGTCGTTGATTTTTTCATCCTCGTCTTTCGACTCGGATGCCGCTAGAGAGGCTAAGTTGTTATTGCCCCCCCTCATAATGGACCACATCAGCCTTTTTATTAATATAAGAAGGGGTTTTCAGACTCCTCCTCCTTTTAATGGCAACATTATTGTTGCCTATTCCCACTCCCGTTATGTGAAGAGCGGAGCGCTCTCCACCATCACGTGATTTGATTATATCCTTTTTGTTGTCAAAAAACACTTTGAGGGAAAAAAAAAATATAAAAAGTTCCAGGTTTGGGGCTGGACTCGAACCCGTGTCCTACTTTCCAATGACCGACGCCGCTAATCGCACGACCACCGAGTCAACGAACTAAGTATCAACTAATTGTGTTGAGGAGGAAACTGTTTCACTATTTTCCTTTATGTAAAGCCGAATCACGTCTGTTCTCTGCTGAGATCTGCGAACGACTGTTTACATTTCTTTTGTTTTATATCTTATGTGGATTATGAATTTGATTTAATTTCACGGAATCGAATGAATTTTTAAAAACTGTACATATCAGTTTTTTTGTTGATGATTCCTTCATCTCAGGTTTTGGTTTCTTATCTTCCATGGTGATGTTGTTCAAGATCCAATGCTGCTACAAAACTGTTTCGGTATTCAAACAGTCAATTTTCAATATCTTTTAAGTCTATCATTTCATCCCATTCTTAGTATGAGTATGTTGTGGGAGACTATCCTAACTTTAAAACCGAACTAACGACTACCTTGTAAACGCCGGAAATCTAGACCTGTGTCAGCTCAGAATTATGGTTCAAATTCTGGCGTTATTTTCATATCTTACTAGCTATTTTATTCAGAATGGAAAAAACCTAATCAAAGAGGAAATTTAACTTTAAGCGTAGTATCGGAATAATTTTTAATAATAGCAACTTTGAAATTCCACAATTCAAAAGACTAGTTAGTGCAAGCAAGATAAATATATGAGTATGAAAACTGGTCAAAAATCGGTTTTGGCGGAATGCGACAGTGAATGAAGACACTTCGATTGATTCGATTGTGTCGAGTTAAAGTTTTTTTGTGTTCTATTTTTTTTTTTGTTATGATATACGAGTATGTACTCTTATATTGTAAAACGTGAAAGTTCGACTATCCTAGAAGACTAGAAAACATACATAAGTTAGCAAAAAAAAAAAAAAAAAAAAAAATGGAAAATCTTAGAGCTTGCAAATTACACCACTCCGCGTCCATCAACTCGTAAAAGTGGTAACAGGCATTGTCGCTGTACACCCACGTGCCCCGGATTCGGTAATTCCACTAAGTTGCAGAGCAAATTAACAATCCTGGGTTGACACGTGGCCGGCAAGGCCAAAAAAATAATCTCTTTGGGCCGAAAACGCTTGCTGAAGCATCAATAGGCGCAGTTATCCCACAGTGGTACACAATCCACCAAGGGAGTCAGAAAAGATATATATATCTCAAACCCAACACCAAACTAATAGAATCAATTCATGGAGACAACACTAGTATTAGTTTTAATAAGATAAAAGTTAAGTATTATATGATAGATGCTCAATTTGAATTTTTGTACCATTGGCTGTTCAAACATTTCTTCGATTCCTTGAAACAGTGACTTCACACAAAGTAAATCAAGGACGGATTGCGGTGCACCTCAAACCATCATCCTTAAGCAAGGTATTAAAGACAAAACAAAATAATTTTAAAGGGGTGAGTTACTTTTTGTTTGTTTTTGGAACAATTACATATTCGTTATTTGAGCTCATAAGTATGTTGAGTTAATGAATTTGTTTAATTGTTCCATATTTATACATATGTAACTCAGCAGAAACAAGATTTGAATGTAACGTATTTAAAGAGGCTAAAAAGATGGAGTAAAGTAACTTAAAGTTGAAAATAAACTACAATATTTCAAAAATATGTGATTAAAATGAAAGCATAATAATATTTAAAAAAATAGACAAGTTTAAATAACAGCGCTTTATAAGAAGAATTGGTTTTAAATAATTTTGAAATACGTACATATATAAAGTATACATATACCTATACGTATATATATAAATAGATTATAAAAATACATAATAACCTACGATTGCAAATATAAGCTTATATTTTAGGCCTTGATGCCATACCTTATCAAAGGCTTGCGAAACGTCAAGGAATGCGCTTGAACAGACTAACTTACACTCGATTGCTCGTTCAATTACATCGGTTATTCGATGCACTTGGTCAACTGTAGAGTATTGGGTTCTAAAGCCAAATTGATGACCAGGCAAGAAGGAATTTGTGTCGGTAATTGTTTTAAGACGATTAAGAAGGATTCGGTCGAAGACCTTCGATGTAATCGGTAGAAGCGATATTGGTCTATATGACTTGACTTCAGTCAGCGGTTTACAGGGCTTCGGAACTATAATAAATTCGGCTACTTTCCACTGGTGCGGTACGTACTCTAATCTAATGCTGGCATTTATAAAATAGAGCAGCTTTAGTAAACCTTTTTTCGGCAACGCTTTAAATATCTCTCCCGTTATTAAGTCATACCCCGGGGCTTTATTGGGCTTAAGCGTGTCTATAACTTGTCTAAATTCCCTAAGTGTAGCCTTTTCTACTGGAAAGTTTGTCCTCACGTCTAGCGTATTGACATTCTCTGAAAGCACTTCCCCGTCGAATGGTTTAAACGTTTCTGCAAGATGGTTGGCGAAAACATTAGCTTTTTCCTTATCTTCTTTCGCCCAGTCATCCTGGTTTCTTCTTATTGGCGCCAAGCGTATTTGGGGCTTTCGAACACTTTGAAAGGCTCTTCTTATGGAGTAGTTGGTATCCTTTGTAGCTGTGAGTCTTTCAAGGTAGTCTTTAATACCTTGATTATTGAAGTCCTTGATCGATTTTTTCAACGAGTTGCAGAGCCTATTGAAGGACGTTTTATCTTGTGGTGCCCGGGTTTCATGCCACTTTTTCCGCGATCTTCGTTTCTTCCTTATAATTTCTCTGATTTCTGGTGGATATCTTATGCCGACTTTGGGAACTTTGTTCGATTCGCGGGGAGTGTTCTTCCAGGCCGCTTGCTGTATGACTTCAAAAAAACGTTCAACTTATTTTTCAAGTTGATACGGCGTTCTAAGAGCTACTTTCAACTCAGTTTGTCTGCAATGTCTAATCGGAAATCTTCCCAGTGAGTTTTGCTGTTAGTTAATCTGGGTGGTGATTGTTTCTTAACCAAGGATTCGCACAGTGAGAGGATAACTGGAGAATGATCGGAGGAAAGATCGAAGCCCTCTTCAACTTTGACGTAACCAGCGTTTACTCTTTTTCCGATAAAGAAGTCTATTAGATCGGGAGTTTTGGCGACATCCTAGGGCCAATATGTCGGCTTGCCTGTTGAGTAAAAATAGCAACCAAATTTCATACCAGCCCTGTAAAGAGTTTTGCCCTTTTGAGAAATACATCTTGAGCTTCGCGTTTAAGTCGCCACCAATAATGAAGATTGGTCCAAGAGAGTTGAATAGGTCAATAAATTCGTGTTTTTCAATTTTGCAGCGCTATTGGCAATAGATTGAGGATATATTAAAAGAGTAATTTTTATTTTTTAGCGCGCACCACGGTCATTTGAAATTTGTCAAGTTCAATTATTGCTTCCAAAATTTGTTCAATGCAGTCTTTTATGAATAGGGATGTCCCGCCTTTTGCGTTTCCCGATGGATGATAAGCGTGGTAGTCGCGGTAACCTTTTAGTTCCACGCGCGATTCTGTCGCCAGGTGAGTTTCAGAAATTAAACATATATCAATTACTTTTTCCTGCATGAAAAGTTGGCATTCCACGCAAGTACAATATATTGGGCTTTTTTGCTATAGTTAGTTGCAGAAATCGGCTTCGAACTTAAGAAGCCGTTCGACTTTTATCTTATTTATTTTAGTCTGTTCTTCTAATCTCTCGAGAATTACTGAGAACACATTTGAGTAAGGATCCGGTGATGTACAGTTTTTTATATTTACTCGCTCCGCTATTTGCGCGTAAGTTTTTCCACTTTCCACTTGCGCATTGTTATTTTTGATGTTGTTGTTATTGGTGATTTTAGCGTTAGTCACCATTACCTTCTTTAAAGGCTTTGGAGTAGGACCGCTGTTGTTATTTCTCATTCTAGCTGTCCCTGCGTTTTTCAAAGGCTTCGTTTTTGATTGATCTCGTAGCTTTTGCAACTCTTTCGCGACTTCGCAGCCTCGATAATTAGCTGGATGTTTTCCCTTGAAGTTAATGCATATCGCTGGGGACTCTTTCGTGGCATTGTACTCTCGAGTCAGATGTTTGCCAGTGCATTTTACACAGCGAGGTTCATTCTGACAGTAGGCCTGAGTATGGCTGAATCCCTGGCAATGTGTACATTGGAGAATCAGCCTAGAGTTTTTCCGCGGAGGTTCAATTTTGACAACAAGTCCCAAAATTGAATTTATGGCTTAAATTCTTTCTAGGCTTTCGGTTTTGTCGAAAGTTAGCCTAAAGAGGGGAAGACCACGTCTTGGGGTCGTCCTCTCGCTTTCAATACTGCGCTGTTTGTCGATTATCTTAAAATCTTTATTTTTAGGGTCACTTACGATGTTTTCTTTAAGGCAAGAGGGATGCAATCCTCTAGCTACAACGCGTATGGGTCTTTCCGTTTTATTTTCTGCCATTGAATCTTCTCGACATTTAATTTTTGCTAAAGCGAACGGTAGTTGTCTGGATTAAGGACATTAATGGTCCATGTATCTTTATTGCGAGATCTCTTACTTTATAATCGGTTGAGCACAGTGATTTCAGGATTATGTGCAACTTGTTGTAGTCCGAGATTCCAAAAACGTTTATTGGCGGCGGCGATCTTTGTTTGTGTTGCTTTGTTGCCTTATCGACCTCAGCAGTGTTAAAGCTGGCTTGCTTCTTTGTTTGTCCGATATCAGGCGGGGAAGTAGCTTTCCGCTTTTTACCTGCCTTTTTTTGTTTATAACTCAAATTTTCAGATTTAGATTGCGGCTTAATGGCATCTAGTTGCTTTTTTAGTTCGGCACAGAGCATTTTCATATTTTGGAGTCTGGCGCGGAGATAAGAATTTTCGCGTTCAAGATTTTGTAGCTTATTCGATGTAATGCTATATCCCTGAGCTACCGACTGTGTTTGGTCTTTGCTTTCGCATGATTTTCCTAGCGATCCGCGTGCTGGAGATCTCGTGACCCTTGAGCATTTTTTAAAGGGGTCCTGGTTTATATTTGTATTATTTTAAATATTATTTTAACTCATTTTAGTTCCCACGAGTAGCGGAAAGGGTAGTCCGTGTGTCCAGAGATCCGCATTAGACAGATAAGGTTGTCTGATCCAGAAGTTGCCAAGTATCCGGATGATGTACCATCATATATAAATACTTTTGAAGTTGGGCTCATTAAGATATATTAATTAAAAAAAAAAGAAACGTTAATAACCATTGTGATCTAATTTTATTTTTTTCATATTTATTACTTTTTCTGTAAAAGTGTTTTAATTACTTTCAAAATACACATTCCCAGTTCTTTTAAAAAGCATTTCCAAGCAATTTGGAAGAAAACCTGCTGACCTACAATACCTACGAGAAACACAAATCTTATCACCGCCAATGTACACAAATGCACATTTGCCTTTCCATGGTTATTAAGACGAAAAAGAGGAACAGACCTTGAAGGAAATAATGGCGAAAACGCGACATTCTTTCAATGATAGTAGACTTACCAACTTGAGTTGGTTACTATAGGGCCGAAGGATGCAGTGATCAGCCAATTGAAGGCTGCGTATAGCGAATCGGAGGAATCCGCGATGGACAGCGCTGATACGTAGAATATGGTTTTCATATTAAGGGGACCATACTGGCTGGTTTATTTGAGAAGTGGCCTAACAAAGGTGATATATAGGAATTCACACATCAGCATAGACAGATGTGTGTGTTTTTTTTTAAAATATTAATTTTTATAATGTTAACCAAGAAATCAGCTCGGGTTGATAACCAAGTGCATTGAGCTGCAAAAGAATTAAGTTAAGAGCAATTTTATCAACGGAGTTGCTTAAGTCAAAGGTAATCAAAACCATCCTTGTTCTAAATGCACTAGAAACGAATTCAATAAGGTTTGTTGTGGTTGATCCGCACTTTTGTTTGGTACAAGGTTAGATCTGCAATGAAATAACATTGTATCATAAATGATGCTCTCAAAGATCTTTTGAACGCTGAATAACTTAGCAATGAGTCAGTAGTGGGTAATATCCGGTTTGAGTGCTTTTTTATGAATAGGGATTAATTATGCGCTTTTGAAGAAGCGAGAAAAAACTTGAAGGGAGATCGAAGGATTGAAGATACTTACGAGGGTTGAAAATATTATTAAATATAATATAATATAATAAAAATATAAAATAATAAAAAAAATTGTCAAAACCTCTCATCGTGGGGGAGACTTCGTCAATCTGTACGGAGGTTTAAACATAGGTTGTGAGCTATATAAAATAGCAATATAGGTAAATAAATTCAACGACAACATATTTTTTAGTTAATTAATGCAAGATTGTACTTAATAACACTTGAAAAAAGTGCACTAAGTTAGACAAATTTATAGAAAAAATGTATATACTCTGTGAGGTAAAATTCTTTATCAACAATTACAGGTAAACCAAGGCACTACCTGTTTCTCTGTTGTTGAAAAAACTTAACGATACACCCAGAAGCGTTAACTTCATTGACAAGCCCAATATACATAGTAAAAATCGTTTTTATGAATTTGGTTCCCATATCCGAAATTTCTAGAAGCTCCAGTGTATCCTCTGCAAACTTTAAAGACCTATAATACCTCGCTAGACTAGATGCGTGGCTTTTATTTGAAGAAGATGAATCACCACCTATTATTTTTCTGTAATTG
The DNA here is from genome assembly GCA_907269105.1 of Volucella inanis. Taxonomy (NCBI): domain Eukaryota; kingdom Metazoa; phylum Arthropoda; class Insecta; order Diptera; family Syrphidae; genus Volucella; species Volucella inanis. Next base: position 117,071,930 of record OU026153.1, on the reverse strand, counting down.
AGTTTCTTATTCTCATTTTTACAAAACTATTGCTGCTTTTTTTGTTGAATCATATCATTTTCTTATTGTTAAGCTCATGTATACGTGTTTTTCCTGGCAAATGAGTGTACATTCTCCATTGCCTTGGTTTTATAACATCACGTTTCTGTTTCAAACTTTCGGATTTTTTTTTTTTAATTCATGATAATTAAATAACGCTTATATAATTCCAACTTTATTTAATTACTGTGTATGTGCTTTAACTGTGTTACCTTTCATACGATTGATTGTTTTAGATTTAAATTATTTATTGAAAATTGCACAAAATTTAGTTCGCAGTCTCTTTTTGACCATAATATCATATGTAGTAAATTTTGCTTTAAAAATGAAATTGTAAAACACTTAAGATATCTAGGATTTACAACACATTAACATTTTAAATAGGCTGACCATGTTTTGAATTTGAAACACATCCTTATAAATCCTTCTATGGTTTTTTAAAAAAAAAATAAAGTCGTGGCTCCTTGTCTACAATATAGATGAAATTGAATAATTGTTCCACTATGTTATTTGATTTAGATATTTTTTGTTTTGTTCTTGCTTGTTAGTTTATTTGATTTATTTAATTCATTAGTAATGCATATACCATACTGGTATATTATATTCTATCATATTAACTTAAAACGCTAGTTTTACTGTTCACCTCACAATGTAATAAATTAAATTGAATATGACATTATCTCTATTACATGTATACAAAATAAAATTGTCCGGTACTATTCTCTTGAATTTAAAAATTTTAAATTGTGTAGATATAACTTTTACGAAATCAGTAAAGGAGAATAATGAATAAATAAAAAAAAATGCATTACTATTTTACGATTAATTTTAGAATTTTAGATACCAAACCTAATCGTTCTTAGTATTGTTGTTAGTATTAAATAAGTACATATGTATATTGATATCACTCTATTCTTTAATGTGATATTTTAAAAATAAGAAAAACGAAGTATCCGGATACCTGGTGACCTCCGGATTATCTAGCCTTATCTGCATACAGCGAAACTCTTTATAGATCGATCACCCATACTTTTACTGGCTTTTCTCCAGGCCGCGGGCGGGTGGTGTAGTAGTTTTGAAACTCATGTGTATTAGTTTCCGATACTTTTCCCGGAGGTGGTTGTCAAACTGGAGCCAGTGCATCGTCAACTAGTGGGTCTTAGTACGTGCTAGTTGTTAGTTCATTATATTTAGCTCAGCCAGCAACCACTCCAACATCTGTGTTATGCCTTCATGTCAGAGTTGACGCCGACGGGATTTTCATATAACTACATAAAAATTTTATTATATAAAAAGACTTTTTCAGGGAATTGCCTCGCACGGGGTTTGAACCCGCGACCCTCTGCTTGAGGAGTCTATGCATATACCACTTTATCATGGCCACCCCCATTATTTGTGACTATTTGCATTTTCATTTCGGTCGATAGTTCGTTGTCTTCAATTCCTGCTACTCTCTATTAGGGTTGAGTGTAATCTCTCAATATATGAAAGTGTGACTATTGGGTGTAGTCAAATGTATGTCTACATGTTCTTGTTTCAAAAATTCTATTTATTGTTCAGCTTTGAATTCATTGTCCATTATAATCGTTTTAGGTTAACTAAATTTAGCAAAGCGTTCTACAATTATCGACTTTTTTATTCGCCAATTTCTATCTGTCATGTTGTACGCCAGCGCGAATGTTATTCGTTTCTCGATTATTGTAACGAATGACTTTTTCTTAAAATGGAAAATGTTAAGATGAATGGTATTATTATTTTCTAATGAGGTTTCTGTTAACCGAAATTAGGTTAAATAGGTTTTTTATCTTATTTAGTAGTTAGACATTTTTCACGATTGTTTGTTGTTAGTTGGACATGTTGTTTTAATTTTTGGAAAAAAATGTTGCCTTTTAATGAATTAAATGTTTTATTGATACCTCCATGCCTTGATTCATTATTGTGGTATAATGAACTCTGCTTATGCAATTTTTACTCTGTACTTATATTAGTTGTTCCTTTTGTACATGAAATTAATTTTTTATTTAAGTCTGTTGAGAACATATCTATCAGTATTTTTTGTATTTTGTTATAATCGGTGTCGCTTACTACTGAATATATTCCTATTTCACCTTTCTTTATGTTTCCCAACAAAATTGTTTAATCTGTACTAAGTTTCTACTAAAACTACTGTACCTTTTCGTGTCTGTATTATTTAATTACAATTTCTTGTTTACGTTTATTTTTTATATCTTCTTTTATCTTGTAATGTTCTCTACATTCCTGAGTTGCGGAAGGTATAGTGTTTACTGATTCTGTGTCTGCAATTTCAAAATTTCTTCATTTATTTTAGGTGATTTTTCGATACGATTCGAGAAATCTGCTTTTACGTTTTGTTTACCAATTAAGTAAATTACTTCACAGTTATTTTCTTGAAGCTTCAAAACCCATCTACTATGTCTTTATTTATTTATTATTATTTATTAAACATAACTTATATACAAAGAATGATTTCTTGTAAATAGCGTAAGGCTTAAGAAAAATTTGAGAGAGTATAGAAGTAAAAGCATACAAGTATTATGAAACTAAGATAGAAGGAAAGTAAGAAAATGAGTTTATTTTTCAAATGCTATCAGAACTCTATTGATGTGTAAATATTTAAAGGTAATGTTCAGAGGGAGACTAGGATGATGAAAGGAATTTCAGGAGGGAGGTTCTAAAGGTGCGGTGATTTGCTATAGTTTTTATTTCGATTGGTAGAGAATTCCACTCACGTGTGGTACACACAAAGAAAGTGCGTTCCGATGCCGAGCAGGAGTATCGTGGTTGGATAATTACATGCGATCGCTGCGAAACCGGAAAGTCCAATTTTCTATAGAGATAGTCTGCTTGGTGAGTTCGCATGACCTGGTATATGGAACACAAAGCTTTGAATTTCAAAAAGCTAACAAAGGAACAGCCAAATCTGTTTAGCTGGATTCAGATTCAGATTATTACTCTGTGCTCACTGCTGTATGCAATACAAATGGTCGTTCATTACTTCTGATGTCCGGGAAAGTTCAGCTAGTGGACTACTAAAAAGACCTGTACATTATCGGCGAACATGAGGACAGTAGAGTTTTTGTCCGCCTGGGGGAGATCGTTAATGTTAAGAACGAAAAAAATGGGCCTAAAATTGATCCCTGTGGTACACAACTGCGCACTGGGAGAAGACCTGACATCTTATCTCCAACAAGCACACATTGATGTCTACCTGTGAGGTATGATTGAAAAAGCTCGGTTGGGGTTGAAGAGAAGCGAAATGTTTTCAGTTTAGAACAGGGGATCGCATGATCGTCTGAGTCAAAAACCTTGGAGTAGTCGAGAAGAGTAAGCAAACTTACTTCTTTCCTATCAACTGCTATGCGTATTTCATCAACAATACTAAGTAATACAATAACAGCTCCGCTTAGCGCTGAACCCAGACTGAGCACCACTAAGGAGATCATTTTATATTTGCGAAGAACTACAAGTAATTTTCACGAAGATATATTGCGGGGGGGCAGTCGAGGTGCGATTTATAAACGAAATCACATCTAAGGCCATCTCTTACATACACTGAGACTTCCCCACCCGGTCGCCCACTCCTGTCAACACTCAATAAATAGTTACCGTCTACCTTGTAAATTTTATCGCAAAACTGTGGATCAAACCATGTCTCAGAAATACAAACAATATCAACGCCAGACTTTATAAAAAAAATGTCTCTTGAGTGAAGGAGAGATGGATTGAGTGTTCGCGACTAAATGAGTGGCTTTTAAACGTAAACCCGTTAACATAGTGGGAGCAGAGTCCAACCGCACAATGCAAAGAACGAGAAAAAAAAAAGAATAAAAGAAAAACACTTCAATAATCCACTGTTTGGCCGAATTAGTGCGGAACAGCTTTCATATAGCGATCGTGTAATGAAGGAGGCTCAGAGGGTCGAGTTTGCGTTCTTTAAAATCTAATAGAACTCTGAAAAAAACTGAATGATAGCCGAACGAGAAAAAAACACGTCTATTAACTTTCGCTACACATACTTAATTGCGACATTTTTTTTTCCTTTATATTTATTATTGAGGTATTTTATTTGACAGTGATCCGTTATTATTTTAAACTTTTTTCGTAAATATACGGTCCGAAATATGATACCGTGTAATTTTTTCCATGGTTGTTTAATGTTCTCGATATGTCACATATCGGTTGGTTAAATTGTGAAAGGACTGCACGTATGGCATAATCACTTGCGCCTGTAGTGATTGTTAATTTCTTATCGAATTCGGGGTATTTCAGAATTGGGTGAAAAGAGATAAGACTCTTTTAATTTTCAAAACTTGCAATATATTTTGGATCATTGCAGTTAATTTTACAGTCTTTCTTAAGTTATTTTATCATGGAGTGGGCTATTTCCGAATAATTCCTTATAAATTTCCTATAATAACCCGTAGCTTCTACAAAGCTTTTGAGTTGTTTTTCCGTTTAAGGCATTTTAAGACTCTTTATGGCCTTAATCTTTGCAGGATTAAGTTTATTGCCTTTTGTAGTTAGTATATGCTCAAGAAATGGGGTGTCTTTTTTTAAAAATGAACATTTGTTTAACTGTAGTGTAAAATTATGCTCACTTAGCTTTTAAAAAATTTGTTCAATATAACATATGTGTTACTCAAATGAAGTGGAGAAAATTAATACATCATCAAGATATATGACGCATATTTTATTGATGAAATCTCTATGTATTTCATTCATTAGCCTCTGAAATGTTGCCGGAGCATTCTTAAGGCCAAATTCCATACGAACGTATTCGTACAGCCCACAAGGTGTAATGAAAACAGTTTTGTGTATGTCTTTTTCTGCTATCAATATTTGGTGGTAGCCTTTCGCTAAATAAAGAGTGCTGAAATATTGTGCTTTTCCTAATTTGTCCAATATTCCTCCAATATTCGGTAGAGGGTATTTGTCGTCCACTTTCAGCTGATTTTGTCTTCTATAATCGATCACTAGCTTGTACCTTTGTATTTTTGTATCGTCCAATTTCCCCTTTATCAATAAGGCTGGAGAGCTATATTTACTTCTACTCTTCCTAATTATTCCCTGTCTTTCTAAGTCTTTGACTTGTCGTCGAATATCTTGTTCTTGTTCTGGAGGTAATCTGTATATTCTTGAGTTAATTTGTTCGTCTTTAGTTGTCTTTATTTCATGAACTACAGAAGCTGTGTTTGTTAAATTATATCCTTTTATGTATATGAGATATTTATATTTGTCCCATAATTTTCTATTTTTTTGCGATTCTTTTTTATTCAACTGGTCTAACTTTATTGTTGTATTTTCTACTACTTCTAGTGAAACTTCGTCTTTTTTATATTTCTTGTAATGTAGTCAAAATTACTCCGTTTAATAATACTATTTATCCGTTCATTATGTCAATATTTTTTTACGTTTTTGCTTATCCAGTCCATCCCTAACAATATCCAATAAGCCTATTAGTGCCCATCTCATTTTGCTGTTTGCTAGACAATTGAATTCTTTTGGGGGGTCTGTTCCGACTAATATTTGCGTTACGTTTTTATTTTCAAATATTAAATTCAAATATAACTATTACTTCCTTATCTCTTAATACGGTTGGTGAGTATTCTTCAAATTTATTTTTGTTTGATATGCTTACTGACGAGCCAGTGTCTATTAAGCTAAGCCATATCTTGTCAAAAATTGTTATAACAATATATATTTTAGTTTCCGAGACTAGTTGATAAAAATTCTCTTTAACTGTTTCTACTTTTTTACTTTCGTATGTTAATGGGCTTGGGTCCATTGGATCTGGTCCCTTGTTTTATTTTGTCGTTCTGTCTCCTTTCTTTCTTAATCATTTTTATAATTTACGCTTCGGTTATAATTTCTGTAATTTCCTGAATTTTCTCGCTTGAAATTCTCTGAATTCTCTTTTTTTTCCTGAATTTTTCTGATTCCTCTCTTTTGTCTCTATTATTATATGAATTATTTTTATACTCATTATATGTTTTTGTGTCATAGTTTTGTTAAACATGGATTTGTTTAATATATTTCGTATTTAAATTCCCAACATCTAAATCTATGAATTCATATAGAACTCTTATAATTTCGACAAGAGATGCATTTTTCGTTATACTATTGGATATGTAATTTAATTCGTGTAATTGAATGTTTATTTAAAAAAACATGTACAATAGTATTATTCAAAGTATTGCCGATCTAAAGCTATGACTTTTTCCCATCTTCGTGGCAAGTTGTGGATCCCATCCCAAAAGAACTGCGCCGGCTTGGCAGCCAAGAATGAATCAAGCCAATTTTTGATATTCTGCTCTGATATGAACCGTATCCGAACAAATGGTAGTCAGAAGGGGCAAGGTCTGGGCTATAAGCTGGGTGGGGTAAGACTTCCCATCCACTGTTTTGCAAATAGTTCTTAACCGGAATAGCAACGTGGGGTCGAGCGTTGTCATGATGGAAAATTATCGCTTCGTGTCTGGTCGCATATTCCGGACGGTTTTCGGATACTGCTCTCTTTAAACTGATTACTTGGGCTCGACAGCGTTGTCCATTGATGGTTTCACCCGGTTTTAGCAGCTCATAATACAGCACACCCATCTCATCCCACCAAATACAGAGCATTACTTTCGCGCCATGGATATTCGGCTTTGCCGTTGATTTGGCTGGTTGGCCGGGTTTCACATATGATTTTTTGGGCTTGGGGTTGTCGTAATAGATCCATTTTTCATCACCAGTAACAATCCGATGCAAAAATGACTTCCTTTTGTGGCGTTCCAGCAGCATTTCGGACATGCAAAACCGCATTTCGATGTCTCTCGGCTTGAGTTCATGTGGAACACAATTTCCTTGCTTTTGAATATATCCAGCTGCTTTTAAACATTTTGACACCCAAAGATTCTGCGAGCTCTTCTTATATTTGGCAACAATCATCATAGAGTAATGCTTCCAGTTCTTCATCTTCAAACTTTTTTGGCTGCCCAGGACGTTCATCGTCTTCCAAGCCAAAATCACCAGTTTTAAATCGTGCAAACCACTTTTGGCACGTTCGCTCAGCTAGCGCATGTTCACCATAAACTTCCACCAAAAAACGATGACTTTCGGCATCAGTTTTCTTCATATTAAAGTAATGAAGAAGAACTCCCCGCAAAAATACTTTTTCAGGCACAAAGTTCGACATATTTGAGTGAATAAAAATTATTGTAGTTTACGCTTCAAATGAATGACATATACTGAAATGACGTACAATGACAGTAGCTTTCCAGCGCAGGTTCCAATGGGATAATAACAATGGAAAAATGCAAGTTACGCCAACTCTTAGCAAACCGCAAGTTTGCTTTTGCAGTATTTTACATTTTAAATCAAACCCCACGATGAATTACCCTATAGAAAAATGTAATATCATCTACAATTTTGTTTGTCTTATAAACTACAATAGTTCACTTACGGATGCTATCCCCATGTTATTTATTTTTTGCGTTATCATCATTTGGTCCTTCTTCGGGCTATAATGTTATTTCAAAATGTTTCCACTTCGTCGCACGTTTCTGCTGAGTATAGCTCGAGATAATGCCTTGCTGCACCTTTATGTCGTAGACCACTTTAGAAAATGTATTTTCTCCGCCTCGTAGTTTGCTTTGACACGATCAATTGCTGTCATAAATCTAGTTATTTCTTCCACTCTATGATCAAACGATTTTACCGATTTTAAGTCTCTTTCGACCAGATAAAAAAAAAAATTTGACCGATTTACCGACTGCGCCAGCTAACTTTTGATATATATTATCTTAATTAAAAACACAGAGTTAAGTTTTATCTGTTTTGTTTAATTTATACTGAGAGAGAACGAAGTCCCTCGTCTCGTGTTTTACTTACAAAAGCCCTCGATCTTTCTAGTCACTCTTAATTTATACTTTATGATTTACACTATAGACTTATCTGCTAGTATTGAAACTGAGTTGATTTTATGATACGACTAGTTTTGTTTACATGCTGAAGGTCTCCGTTTTATGATACTAATCGTTGCATTAAGTGGTTTCCGTTTAGGATAATTGTTTATTTTGTATTCGTGTTATGATATGTCGGAAATACTAATGTTTGTATTAAGTGGTTTCCGTTGAGGATGGTTGTTTATTTTGTATTTGAAATACAATCTGGGTTCAGATCCGAAGATTGATTTTGTTGCAGCCGTATTCATTGGAACTGCTGTGTTTGTGTTATTGCTTGGGTGGTCTTACTGTATCATAGCTCGCATGAACAAGGGATTTGTCTACCCTTAAAATGTTTGCACACAGCGCGGGCTACGGAAATTTAGGGAGGAAGAAAAGAGAGGTTCCGACGTACATTGTTTTTAAATGTTTGCAAGTTATAAGGACCAGGAAAACAAGAGCTCGGCAGCGCATTCCATAAACGAGTTGTACAGCTTAGGAATGAATAGCGATACTTTAGAGAATGTACGAAAGTGGGTTTGATGAGAATTCATAGTAAGACGGGTATTATGGTGGACGGTTTGAATGGTTTTGAACTTTATCTGGCAGGTGTAGAGATGTTTAAGAAGCACCTGACCAAATGTTTTCACTGTACTGTTATTTTGAGCTAATGAAGATAAGTAGTGAAATGTTTCTTACATCACTTGAGGAAACCTAGACATTTCGCAACATTTTTGACGACATCGAATATGTGATCATATTCAAACGTTAGTTGTCACTAGTACACATACTGAAACTGGAAAGTTTTTCGGTTTCGACGTTGTAAGTGCCATTCATGGATAATCGCTGGGTATATAAATTTGTTTTTAATGACTGCAGACAGAGTCTTATAAGCATTAAGCTCCACTCTGTTGATAGGTTGTCAACTGGTTATGCTATTAATATCGGATTTCATACGCTGCTTAACATACGCTGCCATTTCCGTTCCACAGGCGAAGAGGAGGGACATGAGTCCGGGAACGAATGTGAAGAGCAGAGAGTACTGCTATCAGCAAATGAATATATTGGATTAGAAAAAGCAGACAAGAGATCAATAATGAATATTTAAAGCAGTGTCGGAGACAGAATAGAGCACACCAGCATTTATTTTGTGAATATTAGACTAAAAACCATCCAAGATAACTTTAATTGATGTTCTGAAAGGTTATTTCTAATCCATTGAAGAAGAGAGTCATCGATCCCAAAAGCTCGCATTTTAAACAAAAGAGCTTGATGTCAAACTCTGTCAAATGCCTTAGAAATATCAAGTGCAACAATCTTGCTTTCGCAAAATTGATGTATGCTTTGGTTCCCTTTTTCGGCGAAACATGATATGAAATCACCTGTTGCTATGAAAATCGTACAGTCGGTCGTTGAGAAATTTTCATGTTTCGAGATATTTAATGAGCGTTTATCAGTTAATCAGTGTTTCCATGACCTTGAAAAAAAGGGACGTAAGTGCAATGGGTCTGTAAGAAGAGAGAAAAGAATATTCGCCTTTTTAGGGACGGGCTGGACAAATGTTGTTTTCCATCTGCTCGGAAAGAGTCCTAAATAGTGGGATTGATTAATTGATTGATTGATGATTGGGATTCGCTGACGAAGAAGAACACCTTTTCAGAAGAAGGGGAGATATACGCTCTGGACCAGCGGATTTTTGTATATTAAGATCTTTAAGTACTCTTTCTACTACACGAGTGCGAAAGTGGATTCGTCTCTTTAAAGACTCAACGCACTCAAGTGTAGGCGGGAACAAAGCACAATCTGGGAGTGGTGAGCTAGCCGCAATGAGACGTTTAGAAGAGACATTAAAAGCATATGAGGAGAGGTCGCTGTCAACATCTGTGGGGAAGATGAAAGTTCAAGAAAATTTGTTAAAGCTGTTAAGAGTCAGTGGGTGGTCCTTCTTGTTGAATTTTAAATATAATATTTGTCCCCTTGTGCCATCTGTGCAGATGAAGTCGGACTTATCGTACAAATAAACGAGGTTCGGGCAAACATTTTGATGAATTCTGCGGTCTCTTAAGCGGGAAAGAACATAACGGCCGTCGTTACGGATATCGGCTAGTTGCTTAGTAAGCTTTTCAGTGGGGGTAAGCATTGTGCCTACCGATTACTAACGTAAATCGCCAATTTTTCCGGTCATCAATTCGGCTTTAGAAGCTTCCACTCTACTTTTTCCAAGTGCATCGAATAACCGATGTGATTGAGCGAACAATCGAGTGTACGCTACTCTGTTCAAGCGCATTCCTTGACGTTTCGCAAGCTTTTGATAAGGGCCTGAACGAGGCTGATACGAGGGCCTAAAATATAAACTTCGGCAAGTCCTACCCGAGCAATTGACTCATATTTTAAGTTCAGTGTCAGACACGGAAACGAATATACCAATTTTTAGACAATAAAAGCGAGGGTGCTGCTAGGAAGTGTATTTGGCCCACTGCTATACTTACTTTTTACCCGCGACATACCGCAAACGGACGATACTATGCAAGCAATATTTGCTGATGGCACTGCCATTTTGGGAACAGCTAAAATCGTCGAAGAAACAACTGCTTAGTTACGACGCGCCCTTACACGGATTTAAAAATTGGACAAAGACTTGGCGAAGCGCGCTTAATGAAAACTTTACTTTACTCTCAAACCTGTGCTTATCAACGCAGTACAAATTCCTTTCACGAGGAAGGCCATAGCATAACTTAAATAGAGAGCACACGTTAAGAAAAAACGTGAAGAGCATGAGATTAAGTATAGAGGCATGTACTGACTTCTTGGAAAGTATTCCAAGCTCAGTTAAGAAAGCAAATTACTTCTATACAAGCAAGTGATAAGACCGTTCTGGACATATTGTATAGAGTTTTGGGATTGTACCAAAACTATTGTAATTACGTTAACATCTTTCAGACAATCCAAAACAAAGTTATCCGTGGTACATTAAAAACGATGTTATCCAAAGAGACCTAGGAGTCGAAAACGTTTAGAATGAAATCAAAATGTTTGCGCGAAAACACAAAAAATCAAAAACAAGGATATACGAATATTTCTGTTCAACATATCCTTGAAAAAAAATTTATTGCGCCGTCTGAAAAAGACTAAGCTTCTCGATCTTGCGCGGTGTTCAGTAACGCTAAATTTTTAAAGTAAGTAGGAAACTTTAGTGAATATCAGAGTAGAAACCATCCAAGAAGCTTATTTCTAATTCATTGAAGAAGAGGATCATCGATCCCATTTGCATTTTCGACAAAAGAGCCTGATGCCAAGCTCTGTCAAATGCCTAAGGAATATCAAATGCAACTATATTGACTTCGCCAGATCGATATACGCTTTCGTTCCATTTTTCGGTGAGGTTTGTCATAAAATCACCAGTGGACCTGTTGCTATGAAAATCGTCCTGTCGGTTATTGAGAAGTTTTCTTGTTTCGAGATATTTCATAAGCGTTTATCAGCCAAAGCTGTATCTAAATTCCTCTAAGGAATTAAGTTAGAGGAGGAGGAGGAGACAATTCTCCACCTTCTCTGTACATGTCCAGCTCTTCTACAACGACCTAAACGATCTAAGAACCACAGTCTCCTGCTCTTCATGTAAGCTCAAACTGGTTTCATCATAAATCCACGTGACGGCACAACGGACTTTTCTAACCGCCACTCCAACCTAACCTAACCTAGTCTTATCAGTTTATCGGCATTTCCATGACCTTGGAAAAAAGGGACGTAAGAGAATGGGTCTGTAAGAAGAGAGGAAAGCAGATTCTCCTTTTTTTAGGGACGGGCTGGACAAATGCTGTTTTTTTTTTTTTATTTGCTCAGAAAGAGTCCTAAAGAGTGGGATTGATAAAAAGCATACGCAGTGGTTTCGCCAGCGAAGAAAAACACCCCTTCAGAAGAAGGAGTGATATACCTTCTCGACCAGCGGATTTTTGTTTAATAAAATCTTGCTACTACTCGATTGCGAAAGTGGATTCGTCCAATTGAAGATTCGACGAATCTAGTGTAGGCGAGAACAAAGCACAATCTGGGAATGTTGAGCTTGCCGCAAAGATACGTTTAGAACAGATACGGGAAGTATGTGTGGGGAAGATGTTCAAGTTTTTATGAAAGTTCACGAAAATTGGTCTGTTAAGGATCAGTTGGTGGTCCTTTTTGTTGGATTGAAAATATAATATTTGTGCCCCTTGTATCATCTGAGCAGATGGAGTCGTACTTATCGTAGAAATAAAAAAGATACAGGCGATCATGGGCCGTCCACACGGACATCGGTTAGCTGCTCAATAAGCTTTATAGCATAGGGCCTACGATTAAAGATGCAGCAAGTCCAGAGGCAATGGACGTGCTAAGGTCATCAACCAACTAGGATGGAGAAGGATTGAAGGTATGGGAACGGAGGAAATTCGGACAAGAGATGTAGTTTGAAGACAATTTTCCAGCGGTTTGGATTTTATTAAGGAGGGAGTTGAGCGGAAGATTAAGAAATACGCGTTTGAGAAGATTAGATTTATGAAAAGATAAGTTTTGTGAGAGCTTATTGGATGAATAGGGGTTGAACATTTGGTTTGTGGAGAAACGCTACTTAGAAATACGATGAGAAGTTAAGAATTGTTTATTTGGTTCGGGATTGTGATTGGGATTGGGGTTAGCAGTATTCTTATGACCAAGCTTAGAATTATAATGAAAATTTGGCTTCCGTTGCTTCTTAGTTCTGTTCTGATTTACTTTTTAAGCTTCAATTTGCCAACCTAGTCTGTGTTTATATGTAAGTTTGTGCACTTGTTCATGCAGATTTTTATTATTTAAAAAATGTTTAACATTTTATGTAAAACAATATATTATTCGTCTCGAAAAGAACCAAATATTGGGATGTGTAAAGCTTTGCAATTTATGTTGGCTAGAATACGTATAGGAAAATAGCGGCTTTATTTAAAACACGTCTTTCGGTCTTGATGTAACAACAAAGAGAGAGGAGAAATAACATCCATTTTCAAGTTTCAAAGTGCCATACATGCATTTAACAAATTGGTATCTTTTATCAGTTTACATTCATAGTAAACTGTTACATTATAGTTTAATTTGAATTAGGATAATCGTTGTGTATACAGTATTATATAAAATATATGTGTACTCTATATTACTATACGGAAGCGTTTATTATAAGAAATTTAAAGGTTTTTCCGAAAAACTTTTAATGACTCGATTGTTAAAAAAATAATGTGGAGGGTTTGATTTATAATGTAAAATGAAATACATAAATTTGAAAGCGAACATAATATGTTTACTATCAGCTTAAAGAATTATTCATGACATTTACTTCTCAAAAATGACATTGTGTATTTGTTGGGCACGACTACGTCTGAGGTGGTTCATTCGGAAGGTCCAATATTTGGCGACTCGTTCGAGCATAGCGAGTAATGTTGGCTTCCAAAGCGTCAATCGTAACTGGCTGATTCCTGAAGACCTGAGACTTTAGGTATTCCCAGAGAAAATAGTCCAAAGGTATGATTTCATACGATCTAGGCAGCCAATATACCGTAGCAATACGTGAATTTAAGTGCTCAGCAAAATTATTTCTCATTTCTCGGTGCTTGTAGCACCATCTTGCTGAAATCAGAGCTCACCGAGACCATGTGTTTGAATCTCAGAAAGCAGACAGTCTGTTTACATGGCGCGATAACGTAACATTCTGATTTGCCTCATTTTTGAAGATATATGGACCAATGATTCCACCAGTCATAAACCACACCATACCGTTGTTTTTAATGGATGTAATGGTAGCTCCTGGTACTCTTCGAGTTGCTCATCAGCCCAAATATGGCAATTTTGTTTATTAACGTATCCATTGAGCCAGAAATGGCCTTCATCAGTGAACAAAATTGCACGATAAAACACTGGGTTTTCACAGAGTTTTTCCAGTTTTTTCAAGTCGCCTGGCTTCAATTCTTGCACGAATTGAATTTTAGGTCGAGATTCTCACGAAAAAAACGTCAAGTTGTTGAATACGCCAAGTTGTCGAATACGCCAAGCCAAGCTGCTGAGAACGACGACGAATCGATTCGTCACGGTCTTCGCGTACACTCTCAGTTACAGCTGCTATAGTCTCTTCACTACCTCCAAATCACAAATCAAATCACACAATACAAATCATGTCTGTCATAAAAATAGATAGTTGCTTGTAGGACAATAAACCATTTAAAGACAAATATATAGAATATAGTGCTGAATTGATGGCTGCTGTTGCTGATGCCGCTGACGTGACGAATTCAGAATGATGAAAAAACCTCGATCTTTGATTTTCTTTTGCAGTTAATTGGACATATTCCGTGCGACTTTTGCATGATTGGTTTGCTGATTTATGCAATAGTTACTTCCGCAGTTCACACAATTGGAGATAGCGGTAGAGGTGCAGGTGTTTGTTTCGTGCTTACCTGAACAATTTGCACAGACGGTTTTCATATTATAAAGCTGTACACCGTGCCCCCACCTTTGACAGTTTTTGATGCTTTGACGATAGGAATATCAGCCATCTAACTTGCGTGCGGAAGATCCATTTAATGTTTTTGTAAAGACCACTTAAGCAAAGTGAGCCGATTCCTCAATTTCAAAATAGATAACATAAAGGCATTCAATATACTTTATACAAAATACTTATTACACTCCTATCCAAGAGTAACTATCTCAGATTTAAGAAAGTCGCTGGATGTAATTCATCTAGATCCAAAAGAATAGCTTTATATGTGGTCACTAAATTATCGCAATGATTGAAATGGTCAATGGAATCTTTCGAATACAATAATCAGTAATTTTTAACAGGTAAGACCACTCAACGATTTTCAAAAAATCAATTTTTTTATTGCTTTTAATGGGTCCTTAGGATCTCAAAAGTGATATCCCAAAAGATTATGGCCAGGAAATATTTCGAAGTACTTGTTTTTCGAAGTATAGTACAAGGCCTTCAGGTATTTATTTCTTTAACTTTTAACCTTAAACGAGTTTATCTCAAAACTACATTTTTCAAGTTGGCCGTAACTTCTTAAGAAATATCATATATTGTTTAAATAAATACAATAAATAGGTTTTTTTTACATGGCATGGTTCATTTGTTTTCAAGAATTTTCTGCGAATTTTGCAAGTTTGATTTTGGAAGTCAAAAATCAATACCTATAGCAAGAAAATCCGACGTACTCTTCTAGCTGTTATTATGTACAATAAAAAATAAACTATTTCATAGATAAATTATTCCATAGAAATTATTTTATGCAATAAACTTCTACCTTCGTAAACTCGATTTATTTTATATTTTTCCTGAAAAAAAATCGCAAAAAAGACTATGTTTACGGCCTCTAGGGTGGCGTTGCCCCTTAATGCCCTAAACTGATAAGGCATATCACATTTTTTATGCTATATTTTAATAGGTGAATTAGTATTTTTTTTTTAACCTGATCAGTATTAATGGATATTTCTTCTCCATTTTAGCGAACAAAAATCACATACCGCAAGTCTTATTACATTCCTCATATCACTGCACGCTTCCAAGACCACAACAACAACAAACACAAAAAAGCTACATTGACCATAACCATAAAAACACATTGACCTGACCCACATAATGCTCAATGACTTGCATCATGGCTCCCTGCACACTGCGTTCCAGGATTGGTAAACAACCATTGCTGTAGAGATTATAATTGATTCTGTTTTTGATTCTCCTGCAATGGAATTTGAACACATGAGAAATTATGTTAGCTTCACGTAGCATTCGAGACCATGGTTCCTTAATACCATATGCCTTTCCATGGTTATTTGGACGAAAAAGAGGAACAGACCTTGAAGAAAATATCGGCGAAATCGCGACATTTTTTCAATGATCGTAGACATAGCAACTTCAGTCAGTTATTATAGGGCGGAAGGATGCAGTGATCAGTCAATTGAAGGCTGCGTATAGCGAATCGGAGGAATCCGCGATGGACCGCTCTGATACGTAGAATATGGCTTTCATATTAAGGCGACCATATCTGGCTGGTTTATTCGAGAAGTGGCCTAACAAAGGTGATAAAAAGGAATTTTGTAAAAAGTGAGAGAGATCTTTGGAGTTCAGTATCATATATGACGCCCAAGTCCAGCATTGAAGTGACTGAAGCTACAGCTTATATTGATATACATAAAGTCAGTTCGGTCAGGAAGTGTTAAACGGAGTATGACATGGCTTAGTTTTTTTTATGTTAGGCTCAAGGAATGCGATCGCTTTGTACTGGTCGAGAACTGGAAAATGTGGAAATTTGTCTACAGATTTTCATATCATCAGCACAGACAGATGTGTGTGAGTTTTTTATAATATTAATTTTTATAATGTTAACCAAGAAATTAGCCCAGGTTGATAACCAAGCGCATTGAGCTACAAAAGAATTAAGTTAAGAGCAATTTTATCAACGGACTTGCTTAAGTCAATGGTAATCACAACAATTCTTGTTCTAAATGCACTAGAAACGAATTCAATAAGGTTTGTTGTGGTTGATCCGCACTTTTGTTCGGTACAAGGTTAGATCTGCAATGAAATAACATTGTATCATAAATGATGCTCTCAAAGATCTTTTGAACGCTGAATAACTTAGCAATGAGTCAGTAGTGGGTAATATCCGGTTTGAGTGCTTTTTTATGAATAGGGATTAATTATGCGCTTTTGAAGAAGCGAGAAAAAACTTGAAGGGAGATCGAAGGTTTGAAGATACTTACGAGGGTTGAAAATATTATTAAATATAATATAATATAATAAAAATATAAAATAATAAAAAAAATTGTCAAAACCTCTCATCGTGGGGGAGACTTCGTCAATCTGTAGGGAGGTTTAAACATAGGTAAATAAATTCAACGACAACATATTTTTTAGTTAATTAATGCAAGATTGTACTTAATAACACTTGAAAAAAGTGCACTAAGTTAGACAAATTTATAGAAAAAATGTTTATACTCTGTGCGGTAAAATTCTTTATCAACAATTACAGGTAAAACAAGGCACTACCTGTTTCTCTGTTGTTGGAAAAACTTAACGATACACCCAGAAGCGTTAACTTCATTGACAAGCCCAACACACATAGTAAAAATCGTTTTTATGAATTTGGTTCCCATATCTGAAATTTCTAGAAGCTCCAGTGTATCCTCTGCAAACTTTAAAGACCTATAATAGCTCGCTAGACTAGATGCGTGGCTTTTATTTGAAGAAGATGAATCACAACCTATTATTTTTCTGTAATTGAATTTCTTATTCTTTTTTTTTCAAAACTATTGCTGCTTTTTTGTTGAATCATATCATTTTTCTTATTTTTAAGTTCATGTATACGTGTTTTTCCTGGCAAATGAGTGTACATTCTCCATTGCCTTGGTTTTATAACATCACGTTTCTGTTTCAAACTTTCGGTAGTGGAAGAATGATATCTAAAGAAAATACGGCCAATTTGCAACAATTTGCCAATTTTTTTAAAATTTATGATAATTAAATAACGCTTATACAATTCCAACTGTATTTAATTACTGTGAATTACCTGTGTGTGTGCTTTAACTGTGTAACCTTTCATACGGTTGATTGTTTTAGATTTAAATTATTTATTGAAAATTGCACAAAACTTAGTTCGCAGTCTTTTTTTGACCATAATATCATTTGTAGTAAATTTTCCTTTAAAATTGAAATTGTAAAACACTTAAGATATCTAGGAGTTACAACACATCAATATTTTTAATAGACTGACCATGTTTTGAATTTGAAACACATCCTTATAAATCCTTCTATGGTTTTTTAAAAAAAAAATAAAGTCGTGGCTCCTTGTCTACAATATAGATGAAATTGAATATTTGTTCCACTATGTTATTTGATTTAGATATTTTTTGTTTTGTTCTTGCTTGTTAGTTTATTTGATTTATTTAATTCATTAGTAATGCATATACCATAAGGGTATATTATATTCTATTATAATAACTTAAAACGCTAGATTTACTGTTCACCTCACAATGTAATAAATTAAATTGAATATGACATTATCTCTATTACATGTATACAAAATAAAATTGTCAGGTACTATTCTCTTGAATTTAAAAATTTTAAATTGTGTAGATATAACTTTTACGAAATCAGTAAAGGAGAATAATGAATAAATAAAAAAAAATGCATTACTATTTTACGATTAATTTTAGAATTTTAGATACCAAACCTAATCGTTCTTAGTATTGTTGTTAGTATTAAATAAGTACATATGTATATTGATATCACTCTATTCTTTAATGTGATATTTTAAAAATAAGACAAACGAAGTATCCAGATACCTGGTGACCTCCGGATTATTTAGCCTTATCTGCATACAGCGAAACTCTTTATAGATCGATCACCCATACTTTTACTGGCTTTTCTCCAGGCCGCGGGCGGGTGGTGTAGTAGTTTTAAAACTCATGTGTATTAGTTTTCGATACTTTTCCCGGAGGTGGTTGTCAAACTGGAGCCAGTGCATCGTCATCTAGTGGGTCTTAGTACGTGCTAGTTGTTAGTTCATTATATTTAGCTCAGCCAGCAACCACTCCAACATCTGTGTTATGCCTTCATGTCAGAGTTGACGCCGACGGGATTTTCATATAACTACATAAAAATTTTATTATATAAAAAGACTTTTTCAGGGAATTGCCTCGCACGGGATTTGAACCCGCGACCCTCTGCTTGAGGAGTCTATGCATATACCACTTTATCATGGCCACCCCCATTATTTGTGACTATTTGCATTTTCATTTCGGTCGATAGTTCGTTGTCTTCAATTCCTGCTACTCTCTATTAGTGTTGAGTGTAATCTCTCAATATATGAAAGTGTGACTATTGGGTGTAGTCAAATGTATGTCTACATGTTCTTGTTTTAAAAATTCTATTTATTGTTCAGCTTTGAATTCATTGTCCATTATAATCGTTTTAGGTTAACTAAATTTAGCAAAGCGTTCTACAATTAACGATTTTTTTATTCGCCAATTTCTATCTGTCATATTGTACGCCAGCGCGAATGTTATTTGTTTCTCGATTATTGTAACGAATGACTTTTTCTTAAAATGGAAAATGTTAAGATGAATGGTATTATTATTTTCTAATGAGGTTTCTGTTAACCGAAATTAGGTTAAATAGGTTTTTTATCTTATTTAGTAGTTAGACATTTTTCACGATTGTTTGTTGTTAGTTGGACATGTTGTTTTAATTTTTGGAAAAAAATGTTGCTTTTAATGAATTAAATGTTTTATTGATACCTCCATGCCTTGATTCATTATTGTGGTATAATGAACTCTGCTTATGCAATTTTTACTCTGTACTTATATTAGTTGTTCCTTTTGTACATGAAATTAATTTTTTATTTAAGTCTGTTGAGAACATATCTATCAGTATTTTTTGTATTTTGTTATAATCGGTGTCGCTTACTTCTGAATATATTCCTATTTCACCTTTCTTTATGTTTCCCAACAAAATTGTCTTTATTTTGTCTTCTCGATTTTGAGGATTAATCTGTACTAAGTTTTTACTAAAACTACTGTACCTTTTCGTGTCTGTATTATTTAATTACAATTTCTTGTTTACGTTTATTTACTATATCTTCTTTTATCTTGTAATGTTCTCTACATTCCTGAGTTGCGGAAGGTATAGTGTTTACTGATTCTGTGTCAGCAATTTCAAAATTTCTTCATTTATTTTAGGTGATTTTTCGATACGATTCGAGAAATCTGCTTTTACGTTTTGTTTACCAATTAAGTAAATTACTTCACAGTTATTTTCTTGAAGCTTCAAAACCCATCTACTATGTCTTTATTTATTTATTATTATTTATTAAACATAACTTATATACAAAGAATGATTTCTTGTAAATAGCGTAAGGCTTAAGAAAAATTTGAGAGAGTATAGAAGTAAAAGCATACAAGTATTATGAAACTAAGATAGAAGGAAAGTAAGAAAATGAGTTTATTTTTCAAATGCTATCAGAACTCTATTGATGTGTAAATATTTAAAGGTAATGTTCAGAGGGAGACTAGGATGATGAAAGGAATTTCAGGAGGGAGGTTCTAAAGGTGCGGTGATTTGCTATAGTTTTTATTTCGATTGGTAGAGAATTCCACTCACGTGTGGTACACACAAAGAAAGTGCGTTCCGATGCCGAGCAGGAGTATCGTGGTTGGATAATTACATGCGATCGCTGCGAAACCGGAAAGTCCAATTTTCTATAGAGATAGTCTGCTTGGTGAGTTCGCATGACCTGGTATATGGAACACAAAGCTTTGAATTTCAAAAAGCTAACAAAGGAACAGCCAAATCTGTTTAGCTGGATTCAGATTCAGATTATTACTCTGTGCTCACTGCTGTATGCAATACAAATGGTCGTTCATTACTTCTGATGTCCGGGAAAGTTCAGCTAGTGGACTACTAAAAAGACCTGTACATTATCGGCGAACATGAGGACAGTAGAGTTTCTGTCCGCCTGGTGGAGATCGTTAATGTTAAGAACGAAAAAAAGTGGGCCTAAAATTGATCCCTGTGGTACACAACTGCGCACTGGGAGAAGACCTGACATCTTATCTCCAACAAGCACACATTGATGTCTACCTGTGAGGTATGATTGAAAAAGCTCGGTTGGGGTTGAAGAGAAGCGAAATGTTTTTAGTTTAGAACAGGGGATCGCATGATCGTCTGAGTGAAAAACCTTGGAGTAGTCGAGAAGAGTAAGCAAACTTACTTCTTTCCTATCGACTGCTATGCGTATTTCAACAACAATACTAAGTAATACAATAACAGCTCCGCTTAGCGCTGAACCCAGACTGAGCACCACTAAGGAGATCATTTTATATTTGCGAAGAACTACAAGTAATTTTCACGAAGATATATTGCGGGGGGCAGTCGAGGTGCGATTTATAAACGAAATCACATCTAAGGCCATCTCTTACATACACTGAGGCTTCCCCACCCGGTCGCCCACTCCTGTCAACACTCAATAAATAGTTACCGTCTACCTTGTAAATTTTATCGCAAAACTGTGGATCAAACCATGTCTCAGAAATACAAACAATATCAACGCCAGACTTTATAAAAAAAATGTCTCTTGAGTGAAGGAGAGATAGATTGAGTGTTCGCGACTAAATGAGTGGCTTTTGAACGTAAACCCGTTAACATAGTGGGAGCAGAGTCCAACCGCACAATGCAAAGAACGAGAAAAAAAAAGAATAAAAGAAAAACACTTCAATAATCCACTGGATGGCCGAATTAGTGCGGAACAGCTTTCATATAGCGGTCGTGCAATAAAGGAGGCTCAGAGGGTCGAGTTTGCGTTCTTTAAAATCTAATAGAACTCTGAAAAAAACTGAATGATAGCCGAGCGAGAAAAAAACACGTCTATTAACTTTCGCTACACATACTTAATTGCGACATTTTTTTTTCCTTTATAATTATTATTGAGGTATTTTATTTGATAGTGGTCTGTTATTATTTTAAACTTTTTTCCGTAAATATACGGTCCAAAATATGATACCGTGTAATTTTTTTCATGGTTGTTTAATGTTCTCGATATGTCACATATCGGTTGGTTAAATTGTGAAAGGACTGCACGTATGGCATAATCACTTGCGCCTGTAGTGATTGTTAATTCCTTATCGAATTCGGGGTATTTCAGAATTGGGTCAAAAGAGATAAGACTCTTTTAATTTTCAAAACTTGCAATATATTTTGGATCATTGCAGTTAATTTTACAGTCTTTCTTAAGTTATTTTATCATGGGGCGGGCTATTTCCGAATAATTCCTTATAAATTTCCTGTGATAACCCTTAGCTTCCACAAAGCTTTTGAGTTGTTTTTCCGTTTAAGGCATTTTAAAACTCTTTATGGCCTTAATCTTTTCAGGATTAAGTTTATTACCTTTTGTAGTTAGTATATGCTCAAGAAATGGGGTGTCTTGTTTTAAAAATGAACATTTGTTTACTTGTAGTTTCAAATTATGCTCACTTAGCTTTTGAAAAATTTGTTCAATATAACATATGTGTTACTCGAATGAAGTGGAGAAAATTAATATATCATCAAGATATACGACGCATATTTTTTTGATGAAATCTCTATGGATTTCATTCATTAGCCTCTGAAATGTTGCCGGAGCATTCTTAAGGCCAAACGAACGTATTCGTACAGCCCACAAGGTGTAATGAAAACAATTTGGGTATATCTTTTCTGCTATCAATATTTGGTGGTAGCTTTTCGCTAAATAAAGAGTGCTGAAATATTGTGCTTTTTCAAATTTGTCCAATATTCCTTCAATATTCGGTAGAGGATATTTGTCGTCCACCTTCAGCTGATTTTCTTCTATAATCGATCACTAGCTTGTACCTTTGTATTTTTGTATCGTCCAATTTCTCCTTTATCAATAAGGCTGGAGAGCTATATTTACTTCTACTCTTCCTAATTATTCCCTGTCTTTCTAAGTCTTTGACTTGTCGTCGAATATCTTGTTCTTGTTCTGGAGGTAATCTGCATATTCTTGAGTTAATTTGTTCGTCTTTAGTTGTCTTTATTTCATGAACCACAGAAGTTGTGTTTGTTAAATTATATTCTTTTATGTATATGAGATTTTTATATTTGTCCCATAATTTTCTATTTTTTTGCGATTCTTTTTTATTCAAATGGTCTAACTTTATTGTTGTATTTTCTACTACTTCTAGTGAAACTTCGTCTTTTTTTTTTTTGTAATGTAGTCAAAATTACTCCGTTTAATAATTCTATTTATCCGTTCATTATGTCAATATTTTTTTAAGTTTTTGCCTATCCAGTCCATCCCTAACAATATCCAATAAGTCTACTAGTGCCCATCTCATTTTGCTGTTTGCTAGACAATTGAATTCTTTTGGGGGCTCTGTTCCGACTAATATTTGCGTTACGTTTTTATTTTCAAATATTAAATTCAAATATAACTATTACTTCCTTATCTCTTAATACGGTTAGTGAGTATTCTCCAAATTTATTTTTGTTTGATATGCTTACTGACGAGCCAGTGTCTATTAAGCTAAGCCACGTCTTGTCAAAAAGTGTTATGACAATATATATTTTAGTTTCCGAGACTAGTTGATAAAAATTCTTTTCAACTGTTTCTACTTTTTTTCTTTTCTATGTTGATTGGCTTAGGTCCATTGGTTCTGGTCCCTTGTTTTTATTTTGTCGTTCTTGTGTACTATCTGTCTCTTTTCTTTCTTGATAATTTTTATAATTTACGCATCGGTTATAATTTCTATAATTTCCTCAATTTTCTCGCTTGAAATTTCCTGAATTCTCTTTTTTTCCTAAATTTTCCTGATTCCTCTTTTTTTGTCTCTATTATTATATGAATTATTTTTATACTCATTATATATTTTTGTGTCATAGTTTTGTTTAACATGGATTTGTTTAATATATTTCGTATTTAAATTCCCAACATCTAAATCTACGAAAACATATAGAACTCTTATAATTTCGACAAGAGATGCATTTTTCGTTATATTATTGGGTATGTAATTTAATTCGTGCGGTTTTTTTTTCCAAAATTTGAATGTTTATTTAAGAAAATCATGTACAACAGTATTATTCAAAGTATTGCCCATCTGAAGCTATGACTTTTTCCCATCTTTGTGGCAAGTTGTGGATCCCATCCCAAAAGAACTGCGCCAGCTTGGCAGCCAAGAATGAATCAAGCCAATTTTTGATATTCTGCTCTGATATGAACCGTGTCTGAACAAATGGTAGTCAGAAGGGGCAAGGTCTGGGCTATAAGCCGGGTGGGGTAAGACTTCCTATCAACTGTTTTCCAAATAGTTCTTAACCGGAATAGCAACGTGGGGCCGAGCGTTGTCATGATGGAAAATTATCGCCTATGCTCTCTTCAAACGAATTAATTGTGTTCGGTAGCGTTGTCCATTGATGGCTTCACCCGGTTTTAGCAGCACATAATACAGCACACCCATCTGATCCCACTAAATACAGAGCATTACCTTCGCGCCATGGATATTCTGCTTTGCCGTTGATTTGGCTGGTTGGCCGGGTTTCACATATGATTTTTTGCACTTGGGGTTGTCATAATGGATCCATTCTTCATCACCAGTAACAATCCGATGCAAAAATGACTTCCTTTTGTGGCGTTCCAGCAGCATTTCCGACATGCAAAACTGCCTTTCGAGGTCTCTCGGCTTGAATTCATGTGGAAACAAATTTCCTTGTTTTTGAATATATCCAGCTGCTTTTAAACATTTTGAAATGGCTGCTTGAGTGACCCCCAAATATTCTGCGAGCTCTTCTTATATTTGGCAACAATCATCATAGAGTAATGCTTTCAGTTCTTCATCTTCAAACTTTATTGGCTGCCCAGGACGTTCATCGTCTTCCAAGCCAAAATCATCACTTTAAATCGTGCATACCACTTTTGGCACGTTCGCTCAGCTAGCGCACGTTCACCATAAACTTCCACCAAAAAAAAAAAAATGACATTTGACAGCAGTTATCTTTATATTAAAGTAATGAAGAAGAACTCCCCGCAAAAATACTTTTTCAGGCACAAAGTTCGACATATTTGTGTGAAAAAAAATTATTATTGTTTACGCTTGAAATGAATGACATATACTGAAATGACGTACAATGACAGTAGTTTTCCAACGCATGTTCCAATGGAATAATAACAATGGAATAATACAAGTTACGCCATCTCTTAGCAAACCGCACGTTTGCTATTGTTGTATTTTACATTTTAAATCAAACCCCACGATGAATTACCCTTTAGAACAATGTAATAGCAACTACAATGTTGTTTGTCTTATAAACTACAATAGTTCACTTACGGATGCTATCCCCATGTTATTTATTTTGTGGGTTATCATCATTTGGTCCTTCTTCAGGCGATAATGTTATTTCAAAATATTTCCACTTCGTCGCACGTTTCTGCTAAGTATAGCTCGAGATAATGCCTTGTTGCACCTTTATGTCGTAGACCACTTTAGAAAATGTATTTTCTCCGCCTCGTAGTTTGCTTTGACACGATCAATTGCTGTCATAAATCTGGTTATTTCTTCCACTCTATGATCAAACGATTTTACCGATTTTAAGTCTATTTCGACCAGATAAAAAAAAAATTTGACCGATTTACCGACTGCGCCAGCTAATTTTTGATATATATTATCTTAATTAAAAACACAGAGTTAAGTTTTATCTGTTTTATTTAATTTATACTGAAAGAGAACGAAGTCCCTCGTCTCGTGTTTTACTTACAAAAGCCCTCGATCTTTCTAGTCACTCTTAATTTATACTTTATGATATACACTATAGACTTATCTGCTAGTATTGAAACTGAGTTGATTTTATGATACGACTAGTTTTGTTTACATGCTGAAGGTCTCCGTTTTATGATACTAATCGTTGCATTAAGTGGTTTCCGTTTAGGATAATTGTTTATTTTGTATTCGTTTTATGATATGTCGGCATAACTAATGTTTGCATTAAGTGGTTTCCGTTAAGGATGGTTGTTTATTTTGTATTTGAAATACAATCTGGGTCAGGAATATTCATGACCCGAAGATCGATTTTGTTGCAGCAGTATTCATTGGAACGGCTGTGTTTGTATTATTGCTTGGGTGGTCTTACTGTATCATAGCTCGCATGGACAAGGGATTTGTCTACCCTTAAAATGTTTGCACACATCGCGGGCTACGGAAATTTAGGGTGGAAGAAAAGAGAGGTTCCGACGTACATTGTTTTTAAATGTTTGCAATTTATAAGGAGAAGGAAAACAAGAGCTCGGCAGCGCATTCCATAAACGAGTTGTACAGCTTAGGAATGAATGGCGATACTTTAGAGAATGTACGAAAGTGGGTTTGATGAGAATTCATAATAAGACGGGTATTATGGTGGAAGGTTTGAAGGGTTTTGAATTTTATCTGGCAGGTGTAGAGATGTTTAAGAAGCACCTGACCAAATGTGTTCACTGTACTGTTATTTTGAGCGAATGAAGATAAGTAGTGAAATGTTTCTTACATCACTTGAGGAAACCTAGACATTTCGCAACATTTTTGACGATATCGGATATGTGATCATATTCCAACGTTAGGTGTCACTAGCACACATACTGAAAATGAAAAGTTTTTCGTTTCGACGTTGTAAGTGCCATTCATGGATAATCGCTGGGTATATAAATTTGTTTTTAATGACTGCAGACAGAGTTTTATAAGCATTAAGCTCCACTCTGTTGATAGTTTGCCAATTGGTAATGCTATTAATATCGGATTTCATACGCTGCCATTTCCGTTCCACAGGCGAAGAGGAGGGACATGAGTCCGGGAACGAATGTGAAAAGCAGAGAGTACTGCTATCAGCAAAGGAATATATTGGATTAGAAGAAGTAGACAAGAGATCAATAATGAATATTTAAAGCAGAGTCGGAGACAGAATAGAGCACACCAGCATTTATTTTGTGAATATTAGACTGATAACCATCCAAGATATTTTTAATTGAACGTTCTGAAAGGTTATTTCTAATCCATTAAAGAAGAGAGTCATCGATCCCAAAAGCACACATTTTAAACAAAAGAGCCTGATGTCAAACTCTGTCAAATGCCTTAGAAATATCAAGTGCAACAATCTTGCTTTCGCAAAATTAATGTATGCTTTGGTTCCCCTTTTCGTTGAAACATGCTATTAAATCACCTGTTGCTATGAAAATCGTGCAGTCGGTCGTTGAGAAATTTTCATGTTATTGAGAAGTTTTCTTGTTTCGAGATATTTCATAAGCGTTTATCATCCAAAGCTGTATCTAAGTCCCTCTAAGGAATCAAGTTAGAGGAGGAGGAGAAGACAATTCTCCATCTTCTCTGTACATGTCCAGCTCTCCCCCAGAGAAGAAAACTCCACCTCTTCTACAACGACCTAAGCGATCTAAAAAACACAGATGTTAACAGTCTCCTGCTTTTCATGTAAGCTCAAACTGGTTTCATCATAAATCCACGTGACGGCACAACGGACTTTTCTAACCGCCACTCCAACCTAACCTAACCTAGTCTTATCAGTTTATCGGCATTTCCATGACCTTAGAAAAAAAGGACGTAAATGCAATGGGTCTGTAAGAAGAGAGGAAAGCAGATTCTCCTTTTTTTAGGGACGGGCTAGACAAATGCTGTTTTTTTTTTTTTTATTTGCTCAGAAAGAGTCCTAAAGAGTAGGATTGATAAAAAGCATACGCAGTGGTTTCGCCAGCGAAGGAAAACACCCCTTCAGAAGAAGGGGAGATATACCTTCTCGACCAGCGGATTTTTGTATAATAAAATCTTGCTACTACTCGAGTGCGAAAGTGGATTCGTCCCATTGAAGCTTGCCGCAAAGATCCGTTTAGAACAGATACGGGAAGTATGTGTGGGGAAGATGTTCAAGTTTTTATGAAAGTTCACGAAAATTTGTCTGTTAAGGATCAGTTGGTGGTCCTTTTTGTTGGATTGGAAATATAATATTTGTGCCCCTTGTGTCATCTGAGCAGATGGAGTCGTACTTATCGTATAAATAAAAAAGATACAGGCGATCATGGGCCGTCCACACGGACATCGGTTAGCTGCTCAGTAAGCTTTATAGCATAGTGCCTATGATTAAAGATGCAGCAGGTCCAGAGGCAATGGGCGTGCTAAGGTCATCAACCAACTAGGATGGAGAAGGATTGAAGGTATGGGAACGGAGGAAATTCGGATAAGAGATGGAGTTTGAAAACAATTTTCCAGCGGTTTGGATTTTATTAAAGAGGGAGTTGAGCGGAAGATCAAGAAATACGCGTTTGAGAAGATTAGATTTAATGGTTCTCTTCGAGACGAATAATATATTGTATTACGTAAAATGTTAAACATTTTTTAAATAATAAAAATCTGCATGAGCAAGTGCACAAACTTACATATAAACACAGACTACGTTGGCAAATTGAATCTTAAAAAGTAAATCAGAACAGAACTAAGAAGCAGCGGAAGCCAAATTTTCATTATAATTTTAAGCTTGGTCATAAGTATACTGCTAACCCCAATCCCAATCACAATCCCGAACCAAATAAACATTTCTTAACTTCTCATCGTATTTCTAAGTAGCGTTTCTTCACAAACCAAATGTTCAACCCCTATTCATCCAATAAGCTCTCACAAAACTTATCTTTTGATTAAATCTAATCTTCTCAAACGCGTATTTCTTGATCTTCCGCTCAACTCCCTCTTTAATAAAATCCAAACCGCTGAAAAATTGTTTTCAAACTCCATCTCTTATCCGAATTTCCTCCGTTCCTATACCTTCAATCCTTCTCCATCCTAGTTGGTTGATGACCTTAGCACGCCCATTGCCTCTGGACCTGCTGCATCTTTAATCATAGGCACTATGCTATAAAGCTTACTGAGCAGCTAACCGATGTCCGTGTGGACGGCCCATGATCGCCTGTATCTTTTTTATTTATACGATAAGTACGACTCCATCTGCTCAGATGACACAAGGGGCACAAATATTATATTTCCAATCCAACAAAAAGGACCACCAACTGATCCTTAACAGACAAATTTTCGTGAACTTTCATAAAAACTTGAACATCTTCCCCACACATACTTCCCGTATCTGTTCTAAACGTATCTTTGCGGCAAGCTTCAATGGGACGAATCCACTTTCGCACTCGAATAGTAGCAAGATTTTATTATACAAAAATCCGCTGGTCGAGAAGGTATATCTCCCCTTCTTCTGAAGGGGTGTTATCCTTCGCTGGCGAAACCACTGCATATGCTTTTTATTAATCCCACTCTTTAGGACTCTTTCTGAGCAAATAAAAAAAAAAAAAACAGCATTTGTCTAGCCCGTCCCTAAAAAAAGGAGAATCTGCTTTCCTCTCTTCTTACAGACCCATTGCATTTACGTCCCTTTTTTCTAAGGTCATGGAAATGCCGATAAACTGATAAGACTAGGTTAGGCTAGGTTGGAGTGGCGGTTAGAAAAGTCCGTTGTGCCGTCACGTGGATTTATGATGAAACCAGTTTGAGCTTACATGAAGAGCAGGAGACTGTTAACATCTGTGTTTTTTAGATCGCTTAGGTCGTTGTAGAAGAGGTGGAGTTTTCTTCTCTGGGGGAGAGCTGGACATGTACAGAGAAGATGGAGAATTGTCTTCTCCTCCTCCTCTAACTTGATTCCTTAGAGGGACTTAGATACAGCTTTGGATGATAAACGTTTATGAAATATCTCGAAACAAGAAAACTTCTCAATAACATGAAAATTTCTCAACGACCGACTGCACGATTTTCATAGCAACAGGTGATTTAATAGCATGTTTCAACGAAAAGGGGAACCAAAGCATACATTAATTTTGCGAAAGCAAGATTGTTGCACTTGATATTTCTAAGGCATTTGACAGAGTTTGGCATCAGGCTCTTTTGTTTAAAATGTGTGCTTTTGGGATCGATGACTCTCTTCTTCAATGGATTGGAAATAACCTTTCAGAACGTTCAATTAAAGTTATCTTGGATGGTTATCAGTCTAATATTCTCAAAATAAATGCTGTTGTGCTCTATTCTGTCTCCGACACTGCTTTAAATATTCATTATTGATCTCTTGTCTGCTTCTTCTAATCCAATATATTCCTTTGCTGATAGCAGTACTCTCTGCTTTTCACATTCGTTCCCGGACTCATGTCCCTCCTCTTCGCCTGTGGAACGGAAATGGCAGCGTATGAAATCCGATATTAATAGCATTACCAATTGGCAAACTATCAACAGAGTGGAGCTTAATGCTTATAAAACTCTGTCTGCAGTCATTAAAAACAAATTTATATACCCAGCGATTATCCATGAATGGCACTTACAACGTCGAAACGAAAAACTTTTCATTTTCAGTATGTGTGCTAGTGACACCTAACGTTGGAATATGATCACATATCCGATATCGTCAAAAATGTTGCGAAATGTCTAGGTTTCCTCAAGTGATGTAAGAAACATTTCACTACTTATCTTCATTCGCTCAAAATAACAGTACAGTGAACACATTTGGTCAGGTGCTTCTTAAACATCTCTACACCTGCCAGATAAAATTCAAAACCCTTCAAACCTTCCACCATAATACCCGTCTTATTATGAATTCTCATCAAACCCACTTTCGTACATTCTCCAAAGTATCGCCATTCATTCCTAAGCTGTACAACTCGTTTATGGAATGCGCTGCCGAGCTCTTGTTTTCCTTCTCCTTATAAATTGCAAACATTTAAAAACAATGTACGTCGGAACCTCTCTTTTCTTCCACCCTAAATTTCCGTAGCCCGCGATGTGTGCAAATATTTTAAGGGTAGACAAATCCCTTGTTCATGCGAGCTATGATACAGTAAGACCACCCAAGCAATAATACAAACACAGCCGTTCCAATGAATACTGCTGCAACAAAATCGATCTTCGGGTCATGAATATTCCTGACCCAGATTGTATTTCAAATACAAAATAAACAACCATCCTTAACGGAAACCACTTAATGCAAACATTAGTATTGCCGACATATCATAAAACGAATACAAAATAAACAATTATCCTAAACGGAAACCACTTAATGCAACGATTAGTATCATAAAACGGAGACCTTCAGCATGTAAACAAAACTAGTCGTATCATAAAATCAACTCAGTTTCAATACTAGCAGATAAGTCTATAGTGTATATCATAAAGTATAAATTAAGAGTGACTAGAAAGATCGAGGGCTTTTGTAAGTAAAACACGAGACGAGGGACTTCGTTCTCTCTCAGTATAAATTAAACAAAACAGATAAAACTTAACTCTTTGTTGTTAATTAAGATAATATATATCAAAAATTATCTGGCGCAGTCGGTAAATCGGTAAAATTTTTTTTTTATCTAGTCGAAAGAGACTTAAAATCGGTAAAATCGTATCTACGTAATCGTAAATCTACGACGTAAAGGTGCAACAAGGCATTATCTCGAGCTATACTTAGCAGAAACGTGCGACGAAGTGGAAACATTTTGAAATAACATTATCGCCTGAAGAAGGACCAAGTGATGATAACCCACAAAATAAATAACATGGGGATAGCATCCGTAAGTGAACTATTGTAGTTTATAAGACAAACAACATTGTAGTTGCTATTACATTGTTCTAAAGGGTGGGGTTTGATTTAAAATGTAATGTTCTTCTTCATTACTTTAATATAAAGATAACTGCTGTCAAATGTCATTGTATTTTGGTGGAAGTTTATGGTGAACGTGCGCTAGCTGAGCGAACGTGCCAAAAGTGGTATGCACGATTTAAAGTGATGATTTTGGCTTGGAAGACGATGAACGTCCTGGGCAGCCAATAAAGTTTGAAGATGAAGAACTGAAAGCATTACTCTATGATGATTGTTGCCAAATATAAGAAGAGCTCGCAGAATATTTGGGGGTCACTCAAGCAGCCATTTCAAAATGTTTAAAAGCAGCTGGATATATTCAAAAACAAGGAAATTTGTTTCCACATGAATTCAAGCCGAGAGACGTCGAAAGGCAGTTTTGCATGTCGGAAATGCTGCTGGAACGCCACAAAAGGAAGTCATTTTTGCATCGGATTGTTACTGGTGATGAAGAATGGATCCATTATGACAACCCCAAGTGCAAAAAATCATATGTGAAACCCGGCCAACCAGCCAAATCAACGGCAAAGCAGAATATCCATGGCGCGAAGGTAATGCTCTGTATTTGGTGGGATCAGATGGGTATGCTGTATTATGTGCTGCTAAAACCGGGTGAAGCCATCAATGGACAACGCTACCGAACACAATTAATTCGTTTGAAAAGAGCATATGCGATAATTTTCCATCATGACAACGCTCGGCCCCACGTTGCTATTCCGGTTAAGAACTATTTGGAAAACAGTTGATAGGAAGTCTTACCCCACCCGGCTTATAGCCCAGACCTTGCCCCTTCTGACTACCATTTGTTCAGATACGGTTCATATCAGAGCAGAATATCAAAAATTGGCTTGATTCATTCTTGGCTGCCAAGCTGGCGCAGTTCTTTTGGGATGGGATCCCCAACTTGCCACAAAGATGGGAAAAAGTCATAGCTTCAGATGGGCAATACTTTGAATAATACTGTTGTACATGATTTTTTTAAATAAACATTCAAATTTTGGAAAAAAAACCGCACGAATTAAATTACATACCCAATAATATAACGAAAAATGCATCTCTTGTCGAAATTATAAGAGTTCTATATGTTTTCGTAGATTTAGATGTTGGGAATTTAAATACGAAATATATTAAACAAATCCATGTTAAACAAAACTATGACACAAAAATATATAATGAGTATAAAAATAATTCATATAATAATAGAGACAAAAAAAGAGGAATCAGGAAAATTTAGGAAAAAAAGAGAATTCAGGAAATTTCAAGCGAGAAAATTGAGGAAATTATAGAAATTATAACCGATGCGTAAATTATAAAAATTATCAAGAAAGAAAAGAGACAGATAGTACACAAGAACGACAAAATAAAAACAAGGGACCAGAACCAATGGACCTAAGCCAATCAACATAGGAAAGAAAAAAAGTAGAAACAGTTGAAAAGAATTTTTATCAACTAGTCTCGGAAACTAAAATATATATTGTCATAACACTTTTTGACAAGACGTGGCTTAGCTTAATAGACACTGGCTCGTCAGTAAGCATATCAAACAAAAATAAATTTGGAGAATACTCACTAACCGTATTAAGAGATAAGGAAGTAATAGTTATATTTGAATTTAATATTTGAAAATAAAAACGTAACGCAAATATTAGTCGGAACAGAGCCCCCAAAAGAATTCAATTGTCTAGCAAACAGCAAAATGAGATGAGCACTAGTAGACTTATTGGATATTGTTAGGGATGGACTGGATAGGCAAAAACGTAAAAAAATATTGACATAATGAACGGATAAATAGAATTATTAAACGGAGTAATTTTGACTACATTACAAAAAAAAAAAAAAAGACGAAGTTTCACTAGAAGTAGTAGAAAATACAACAATAAAGTTAGACCATTTGAATAAAAAAGAATCGCAAAAAAATAGAAAATTATGGGACAAATATAAAAATCTCATATACATAAAAGAATATAATTTAACAAACACAACTTCTGTGGTTTATGAAATAAAGACAACTAAAGACAAACAAATTAACTCAAGAATATGCAGATTATAATATATATATTATAATTATGCAGACAAGTCAAAGACTTAGAAAGACAGGGAATAATTAGGAAGAGTAGAAGTAAATATAGCTCTCCAGCCTTATTGATAAAGGAGAAATTGGACGATACAAAAATACAAAGGTACAAGCTAGTGATCGATTATAGAAGAAAATCAGCTGAAGGTGGACGACAAATATCCTCTACCGAATATTGAAGGAATATTGGACAAATTTGAAAAAGCACAATATTTCAGCACTCTTTATTTAGCGAAAAGCTACCACCAAATATTGATAGCAGAAAAGATATACCCAAATTGTTTTCATTACACCTTGTGGGCTGTACGAATACGTTCGTATGGCATTTGGCCTTAAGAATGCTCCGGCAACATTTCAGAGGCTAATGAATGAAATCTATAGAGATTTCATCAAAAAAATATGCGTCGTATTTCTTGATGATATATTAATTTTCTCCACTTCATTCGAGTAACACATATGTTATATTGAACAAATTTTTCAAAAGCTAAGTGAGCATAATTTGACACTACAAGTAAACAAATGTTCATTTTTAAAACAAGACACCCCATTTCTTGAGCATATACTAACTACAAAAGGTAATAAACTTAATCCTGAAAAGATTAAGGCCATAAAGAGTTTTAAAATGCCTTAAACGGAAAAACAACTCAAAAGCTTTGTGGAAGCTAAGGGTTATTACAGGAAATTTATAAGGAATTATTCGGAAATAGCCCACCCCATGATAAAATAACTTAAGAAAGACTGTAAAATTAACTGCAATGATCCAAAATTTATTGCAAGTTTTGAAAATTTAAGGAGTCTAATCTCTTTTGACCCAATTCTGAAATACCCCGAATTCGATAAGAAATTAACAATCACTACAGGCGCAAGTGGTTATGCCATACGTGCAGTCCTTTCACAATTTAACCAACCGATATGTGACATATCGAGAACATTAAACAACCATGAAAAAAATTACACGGTATCATATTTTGGACCGTATATTTACGGAAAAAAGTTTAAAATAATAACGGACCACTATCAAATAAAATACCTCAATAATAAATATAAAGGAAAAAAAAAAAAAATGTCGCAATTAAGTATGTGTAGCGAAAGTTAATAGACGTGTTTTTTTCTCGCTCGGCTATCATTCAGTTTTTTTCAGAGTTCTATTAGATTTTAAAGAACGCAAACTCGACCCTCTGAGCCTCCTTTATTGCACGATCGCTATATAAAAGCTGTTCCGCCATCCAGTGGATTATTGAAGTGTTTTTCTTTTATTCTTTTTTTTTCTCGATCTTTGCATTGTGCGGTTGGACTCTGCTCCCACTATGTTAACGGGTTTACGTTCAAAAGCCACTCATTTAGTCGCGAACACTCAATCTATCTCTCCTTCACTCAAGAGACATTTTTTTTATAAAGTCTGGCGTTGATATTGTTTGTATTTCTGAGACATGGTTTGATCCACAGTTTTGCGATAAAATTTACAAGGTAAACGGTAACTATTTATTGAGTGCTGACAGAAGTGGGCGACCGGGTAGGGAAGCCTCAGTGTATGTAAGAGATGGCCTTAGATGTGATTTCGTTTATAAATAGCACCTCGACTGCCCCCTGCAATATATCTTCGTGAAAATTACATGTAGTTCATCGCAAATAAGAGTAAGTTTGCTTACTCTTCTCGACTACTCCAAGGTTTTTGACTCAGACGATCATGCGATCCCCTGTTCTAAACTAAAAACATTTCGCTTTTCTTCAACACCAACCGAGCTTTTTCAATCATACCTCACAGGTAGACATCAATGTGTGCTTGTTGGAGATAAGATGTCAGGTCTTCTTCCAGTGCGCAGTTGTGTACCACAGGGATCAATTTTAGGCCCATTTTTTTCGTTCTTTACATTAACGATCTCCCCCAGGCGGACGAAACTCTACTGTCCTCATGTTCGCCGATAATGTACAGGTCTTTTTAGTAGTCCACTAGCTGAACTTTCCCGGACATCAGAAGTAATGAACGACCATTTGTATTGCATACAGCAGTGGGCACAGAGTAATAATCTGAATCTGAATCCAGCTAAACAGCTTTGGCTGTTCCTTTGTAAGCTTTTTGAAATTCAAAGCTTTGCGTTCCATATACAAAGTCATGCGAACTCACCAAGCAGACTATCTCTATAGAAAATTGGACTTTCCGGTTTCGCAGCGATCGCATGTAATTATCCAACCACGATACTCCTACTCGGCATCGGAACGCAGTTTCTTTGTGTGGACCACACGTGAGTAGAATTCTCTACCAATCGAAATAAAAACTATAGAAAATCACCGCACCTTTAGAACCTTCCTCCTGAAATTCCTTTCATCATCCTAGTCTCCCTCTGAACATTACCTTTAAATTTTTACACATCAATAGAGTTCTGATAGCATTTGAAAAATAAACTCATTTTCTTACTTTCCTTCTATCTTAGTTTCATAATACTTGTATGCTTTTACTTCTATACTCTCTCAAATTTTTCTTAAGCCTTACGCTACTTACAAGAAATCATTCTTTGTATATAAGTTATGTTTAATAAATAATAATAAATAAATAAAGACATAGTAGATGGGTTTTGAAGCTTCAAGAAAATAACTGTGAGGTAATTTACTTAATTGGTAAACAAAACGTAAAAGCAGATTTCTCGAATCGTATCGAAAAATCACCTAAAATAAATGAAGAAATTTTGAAATTGCTGACACAGAATCAGTAAACACTATACCTTCCGCAACTCAGGAATGTAGAGAACATTACAAGATAAAAGAAGATATAAAAAATAAACGTAAACAAGAAATTGTAATTAAATAATACAGACACGAAAAGGTACAGTAGTTTTAGTAGAAACTTAGTACAGATTAAGCAATTTTGTTGGGAAACATAAAGAAAGGTGAAATAGGAATATATTCAGTAGTAAGCGACACCGATTATAACAAAATACAAAAAATACTGATAGATATGTTCTCAACAGACTTAAATAAAAAATTAATTTCATGTACAAAAGGAACAACTAATATAAGTACAGAGTAAAAACTGCATAAGCAGAGTTCATTATACCACAATAATGAATCAAGGCATGGAGGTATCAATAAAACATTTAATTCATTAAAAGGCAACATTTTTTTCCAAAAATTAAAACAACATGTCCAACTAACAACAAACAATCGTGAAAAATGTCTAACTACTAAATAAGATAAAAAACCTATTTAACCTAATTTCGGTTAACAGAAACCTCATTAGAAAATAATAATACCATTCATCTTAACATTTTCCATTTTAAGAAAAAGTCATTCGTTACAATAATCGAGAAACGAATAACATTCGCGCTGGCGTACAACATGACAGATAGAAATTGGCGAATAAAAAAATCGATAATTGTAGAACGCTTTGCTAAATTTAGTTAACCTAAAACGATTATAATGGACAATGAATTCAAAGCTGAACAATAAATAGAATTTTTGAAACAAGAACATGTAGACATACATTTGACTACACCCAATAGTCACACTTTCATATATTGAGAGATTACACTCAACCCTAATAGAGAGTAGCAGGAATTGAAGACAACGAACTATCGACCGAAATGAAAATGCAAATAGTCACAAATAATGGGGGTGGCCATGATAAAGTGGTATATGCATAGACTCCTCAAGCAGAGGGTCGCGGGTTCAAATCCCGTGCGAGGCAATTCCCTGAAAAAGTCTTTTTATATAATAAAATTTTTATGTAATTATATGAAAATCCCGTCGGCGTCAACTCTGACATGAAGGCATAACACAGATGTTGGAGTGGTTGCTGGCTGAGCTAAATATAATGAACTAACAACTAGCACGTACTAAGACCCACTAGTTGACGATGCACTGGCTCCAGTTTGACAACCACCTCCGGGAAAAGTATCGGAAACTAATACACATGAGTTTCAAAACTACTACACCACCCGCCCGCGGCCTGGAGAAAAGCCAGTAAAAGTATGGGTGATCGATCTATAAAGAGTTTCGCTGTATGCAGATAAGGCTAGATAATCCGGAGGTCACCAGGTATCCGGATACTTCGTTTGTCTTATTTTTAAAATATCACATTAAAGAATAGAGTGATATCAATATACATATGTACTTATTTAATACTAACAACAATACTAAGAACGATTAGGTTTGGTATCTAAAATTCTAAAATTAATCGTAAAATAGTAATGCATTTTTTTTTATTTATTCATTATTCTCCTTTACTGATTTCGTAAAAGTTATATCTACACAATTTAAAATTTTTAAATTCAAGAGAATAGTACCTGACAATTTTATTTTGTATACATGTAATAGAGATAATGTCATATTCAATTTAATTTATTACATTGTGAGGTGAACAGTAAAACTAGCGTTTTAAGTTAATATGATAGAATATAATATACCAGTATGGTATATGCATTACTAATGAATTAAATAAATCAAATAAACTAACAAGCAAGAACAAAACAAAAAATATCTAAATCAAATAACATAGTGGAACAATTATTCAATTTCATCTATATTGTAGACAAGGAGCCACGACTTTATTTTTTTTTTAAAAAAACCATAGAAGGATTTATAAGGATGTGTTTCAAATTCAAAACATGGTCAGTCTATTAAAAATATTGATGTGTTGTAACTCCTAGATATCTTAAGTGTTTTACAATTTCAATTTTAAAGGAAAATTTACTACAAATGATATTATGGTCAAAAAGAGACTGCGAACTAAGTTTTGTGCAATTTTCAATAAATAATTTAAATCTAAAACAATCAACCGTATGAAAGGTTACACAGTTAAAGCACACACACAGGTAATTCACAGTAATTAAATACAGTTGGAATTGTATAAGCGTTATTTAATTATCATAAATTTTAAAAAAATTTTGCAAACTGTTGCAAATTGGCCGTATTTTCTTTAGATATCATTCTTCCACTACCGAAAGTTTGAAACAGAAACGTGATGTTATAAAACCAAGGCAATGGAGAATGTACACTCATTTGCCAGGAAAAACACGTATACATGAACTTAAAAATAAGAAAAATGATATGATTCAACAAAAAAGCAGCAATAGTTTTGAAAAAAAAAGAATAAGAAATTCAATTACAGAAAAATAATAGGTTGTGATTCATCTTCTTCAAATAAAAGCCACGCATCTAGTCTAGCGAGCTATTATAGGTCTTTAAAGTTTGCAGAGGATACACTGGAGCTTCTAGAAATTTCAGATATGGGAACCAAATTCATAAAAACGATTTTTACTATGTGTGTTGGGCTTGTCAATGAAGTTAACGCTTCTGGGTGTATCGTTAAGTTTTTCCAACAACAGAGAAACAGGTAGTGCCTTGTTTTACCTGTAATTGTTGATAAAGAATTTTACCGCACAGAGTATAAACATTTTTTCTATAAATTTGTCTAACTTAGTGCACTTTTTTCAAGTGTTATTAAGTACAATCTTGCATTAATTAACTAAAAAATATGTTGTCGTTGAATTTATTTACCTATGTTTAAACCTCCCTACAGATTGACGAAGTCTCCCCCACGATGAGAGGTTTTGACAATTTTTTTTATTATTTTATATTTTTATTATATTATATTATATTTAATAATATTTTCAACCCTCGTAAGTATCTTCAAACCTTCGATCTCCCTTCAAGTTTTTTCTCGCTTCTTCAAAAGCGCATAATTAATCCCTATTCATAAAAAAGCACTCAAACCGGATATTACCCACTACTGACTCATTGCTAAGTTATTCAGCGTTCAAAAGATCTTTGAGAGCATCATTTATGATACAATGTTATTTCATTGCAGATCTAACCTTGTACCGAACAAAAGTGCGGATCAACCACAACAAACCTTATTGAATTCGTTTCTAGTGCATTTAGAACAAGAATGGTTGTGATTACCATTGACTTAAGCAAGTCCGTTGATAAAATTGCTCTTAACTTAATTCTTTTGTAGCTCAATGCGCTTGGTTATCAACCTGGGCTGATTTCTTGGTTAACATTATAAAAATTAATATTATAAAAAACTCACACACATCTGTCTATGCTGATGATATGAAAATCTGTAGACAGATTTTCACATTTTCCAGTTCTCGACCACTACAAAGCGATCGCAATAAGTGCTAAATATGGTGTCACAAAAACTTCCTTGAGCCTAACATAAAAAAAAACTAAGCCATGTCATACTCCGTTTAACACTTACTGACCGAACTGACTTTATGTATATCAATATAAGCTGTAGCTTCAGTCACTTCAATGCTGGACTTGGGCGTCATATATGATACTGAACTCCAAAGATCTCTCTCACTTTTTACAAAATTCCTTTATATCACCTTTGTTAGGCCACTTCTCGAATAAACCAGCCAGGTATGGTCGCCTTAATATGAAAGCCATATTCTACGTATCAGCGCTGTCCATCGCGGATTCCTCCGATTTGCTATACGCAGCCTTCAATTGACTGATCACTGCATCCTTCGGCCCTATAATAACTGACTGAAGTTGCTAAGTCTACTATCATTGAAAAAATGTCGCGATTTCGCCGATATTTTCTTCAAGGTCTGTTCCTCTTTTTCGTCCAAATAACCATGGAAAGGCATATGGTATTAAGGAACCACGGTCTCGAATGCTACGTGAAGCTAACATAATTTCTCATGTGGAGAATCAAAAACAGAATCAATTATAATCTCTACAGCAATGGTTGTTTACCAATCCTGGAACGCAGTGTGCAGGGAGCCATGATGCAAGTCACTGAGCATTATGTGGGTCAGGTCAATGTGTTTTTATGGTTATGGTCAATGTAGCTTTTTTGTGTTTGTTGTTGTTGTGGTCTTGGAAGCGTGCAGTGATATGAGGAATGTAATTAGAC
Organism: Volucella inanis; assembly: GCA_907269105.1. Classification (NCBI taxonomy): domain Eukaryota; kingdom Metazoa; phylum Arthropoda; class Insecta; order Diptera; family Syrphidae; genus Volucella; species Volucella inanis. The sequence continues at coordinate 117,031,824 of OU026153.1, read as the reverse complement.
TTGCGGTATGTGATTTTTGTTCGCTGAAATGGAGAAGAAATATTTATTAATACTGATCAGGTTAAAAAAAAAATAATACTAATTCACCTATTAAAATATAGCATAAAAAATGTGATATGCCTTATCAGTTTAGGGCATTAAGGGGTAACGCCACCCTAGAGGCCGTAAACATAGGCTTTTTTGCGATTTTTTTTTTAGGAAAAATATAAAATAAATCGAGTTTACGAAGGTAGAAGTTTATTGCATAACATAATTTCTATGGAATAATTTATCTATGAAACAGTTTATTTTTTATTGTACATAATAACAGCTAGAAGAGTACGTCGGATTTTCTTGCTATAGGTATTGATTTTTGACTTCCAAAGTCAAACTTGCAAAATTCGCAGAAAATTCTTGAAAACAAATGAACCATGCCATGTAAAAAAAACCTATTTATTGTATTTATTTAAACAATATATGATATTTCTTAAGAAGTTACGGCCAACTTGAAAAATGCAGTTTTGAGATAAACTCGTTTAAGGTTAAAAGTTAAAGAAATAAATACCTGAAGGCCTTGTACTATACTTCGAAAAACAAGTACTTCGAAATATTTCCTGGCCATAATCTTTTGGGATATCATTTTTGAGATCCTAAGGACCCATTAAAAGCAATAAAAAAATTGATTTTTGAAAATCGTTGAGTGGTCTTACCTGTTAAAAATTACTGATTATTATATTCGAAAGATTCCATTGACCATTTCAATCATTGCGATAATTTAGTGACCTCATATAAAGCTATTCTTTTGGATCTAGATGAATAACATCCAGCGACTTTCTTAAATCTGAGATGGTTACTCTTGAATAAGAGTGTAATAAGTATTTTGTAATAAGTATATTGAATGCCTTTATGTTATCTATTTTGAAATTGAGGAATCGGCTCACTTCGCTTAAGTGGTCTTTACAAAAACATTAAATGGATCTTCCGCACGCAAGTTAGATGGCTGATATTCCCATCGTCAAAGCATCAAAAACTGTCAAAGGTGGGGGCACGGTGTACAGCTTTATAATATGAAAACCGTCTGTGCAAATTGTTCAGGTAAGCACGAAACAAACACCTGCACCTCTACCGCTATCTCCAATTGTGTGAACTGCGGAAGTAACTATTGCATAAATCAGCAAACCAATCATACAAAAGTCGCACGGAATATGTCCAATTAACTGCAAAAGAAAATCAAAGATCGAGGTTTTTCCATCATTTCTGAATTCGTCACATCAGCGGCATCAGCAACAGCAGCCATCAATTCAGCACTATATTCTATATATTTGTCTTTAAATGGTTTATTGTCCTACAAGCAACTATCTATTTTTATGACAGAGATGATTTGTATGGTAGAAAATTGTACAACAAAAACCCAGCACAGCTTACAAGTAAATATCCTTATTCTAATGTTAGCTAGCAAGATAATATAGGGTTATTCATCCTGAGGTTTGATTTTCAATAGGCATTTTTTGACAGATCACGCGTGACTCAAATCAAACTGCTTTGCTAACTTTGTTCAATGACTCACATCACAACAGCGTCTAAAAATTGTTCAGCTCTATTACCAAAATCAGCGTTCTGTGAGAAATGTTTTTCGTGCGATTCAAGGAACTTACGGTTCCTATAATCGACCTACTGAAACTACTATTGCCAATACCATTCGCAAATTTGAGTCCCAATTTACATTAGTGGATAATACTCGACCGGTTAGATCACATCCAGCAGGTAGTGAAGAGACTATAGCAGCTGTAACTGAGAGTGTACGCGAAAACCGTGACGAATCGATTCGTCGTCGTTCTCAGCAGCTTGGCTTGGCGTATTCGACAACTTGGCGTATTCAACAACTTGACGTTTTTTTCGTGAGAATCTCGACCTAAAAGCGTACAAAATTCAATTTGTGCAAGAATTGAAGCCAGGCGACTTGGAAAAACTGGAAAAACTCTGTGAAAACCCAGTGTTTTATCGTGCAATTTTGTTCACTGATGAAGGCCATTTCTGGCTCAATGGATACGTTAATAAACAAAATTGCCATATTTGGGCTGATGAGCAACTCGAAGAGTACCAGGAGCTACCATTACTTCCATTAAAAACAACGGTATGGTGTGGTTTATGACTGGTGGAATCATTGGTCCATATATCTTCAAAAATGAGGCAAATCAGAATGTTACGTTATCGCGCCATGTAAACGGACTGTCTGCTTTCTGAGATTCAAGCACATGGTCTCGGTGAGCTCTGATTTCAGCAAGATGGTGCTACAAGCACCGAGAAATGAGAAATAATTTTGCTGAGCACTTAAATTCACGTATTGCTACGGTATATTGGCTGCCTAGATCGTATGAAATCATACCTTTGGACTATTTTCTCTGGGAATACCTAAAGTCTCAGGTCTTTAGGAATCAGCCAGTTACGATTGACGCTTTGGAAGCCAACATTACTCGCTATGCTCGAACGAGTCGCCAAATATTATACCTTCCGAATGAACCACCTCAGACGTAGTCGTGCCCAACAAATACACAATGTCATTTTTGAGAAGTAAATGTCATGAATAATTCTTTAAACTGATAGTAAACATATTAAGTTCGCTTTCAAATTTATGTATTTCATTTTACATTATAAATCAAACCCTCCACATTATTTTTTTAACAATCGAGTCATTAAAAGTTTTTCGGAAAAACCTTTAAATTTCTTATAATAAACGCTTCCGTATAGTAATATAGAGTACACATATATTTTATATAATACTGTATACACAACGATTATCCTAATTCAAATTAAACTATAATGTAACAGTTTACTATGAATGTAAACTGATAAAAGATACCAATTTGTTAAATGCATGTATGGCACTTTGAAACTTGAAAATGGATGTTATTAATCCTCTCTCTTTGTTGTTACATCAAGACCGAAAGACGTGTTTTAAATAAAACCGCTATTTTCCTATACGTATTCTAGCCAACATAAAGTGCAAAGCTTTACACATCCCAATATTTGGTTCTTTTCGAGACGAATAATATATTGTTTTACATAAAATGTTAAACATTTTTTAAATAATAAAAATCTGCATGAACAAGTGCACAAACTTACATATAAACACAGACTACGTTGGCAAATTGAAGCTTAAAAAGTAAATCAGAACAGAACTAAGAAGCAACGGAAGCCAAATTTTCATTATAATTCTAAGCTTGGTCATAAGAATACTGCTAACCCCAATCCCAATCACAATCCCGAACCAAATAAACAATTCTTAACTTCTCATCGTATTTCTAAGTAGCGTTTCTCCACAAACCAAATGTTCAACCCCTATTCATCCAATAATCTCTCACAAAACTTATCTTTTCATTAAATCTAATCTTCTCAAACGCGTATTTCTTGATCTTCCGCTCAACTCCCTCTTTAATAAAATCCAAACCGCTGGAAAATTGTTTTCAAACTCCATCTCTTATCCGAATTTCCTCCGTTCCCATACCTTCAATCCTTCTCCATCCTAGTTGGTTGATGACCTTAGCACGCCCATTGCCTCTGGACCTGCTGCATCTTTAATCATAGGCACTATGCTATAAAGCTTACTGAGCAGCTAACCGATGTCCGTGTGGACGGCCCATGATCGCCTGTATCTTTTTTATTTATACGATAAGTACGACTCCATCTGCTCAAATGACACAAGGGGCACAAATATTATATTTCCAATCCAACAAAAAGGACCACCAACTGATCCTTAACAGACAAATTTTCGTGAACTTTCATAAAAACTTGAACATCTTCCCCACACATACTTCCCGTATCTGTTCTAAACGTATCTTTGCGGCAAGCTTCAATGGGACGAATCCACTTTCGCACTCGAATAGTAGCAAGATTTTATTATACAAAAATCCGCTGGTCGAGAAGGTATATCTCCCCTTCTTCTGAAGGGGTGTTTTCCTTCGCTGGCGAAACCACTGCATATGCTTTTTATTAATCCCACTCTTTAGGACTCTTTCTGAGCAAATAAAAAAAAAAAAACAGCATTTGTCTAGCCCGTCCCTAAAAAAAGGAGAATCTGCTTTCCTCTCTTCTTACAGACCCATTGCATTTACGTCCCTTTTTTCTAAGGTCATGGAAATGCCGATAAACTGATAAGACTAGGTTAGGCTAGGTTGGAGTGGCGGTTAGAAAAGTCCGTTGTGCCGTCACGTGGATTTATGATGAAACCAGTTTGAGCTTACATGAAGAGCAGGAGACTGTTAACATCTGTGTTTTTTAGATCGCTTAGGTCGTTGTAGAAGAGGTGGAGTTTTCTTCTCTGGGGGAGAGCTGGACATGTACAGAGAAGATGGAGAATTGTCTTCTCCTCCTCCTCTAACTTGATTCCTTAGAGGGACTTAGATACAGCTTTGGATGATAAACGCTTATGAAATATCTCGAAACAAGAAAACTTCTCAATAACATGAAAATTTCTCAACGACCGACTGCACGATTTTCATAGCAACAGGTGATTTAATAGCATGTTTCAACGAAAAGGGGAACCAAAGCATACATTAATTTTGCGAAAGCAAGATTGTTGCACTTGATATTTCTAAGGCATTTGACAGAGTTTGGCATCAGGCTCTTTTGTTTAAAATGTGTGCTTTTGGGATCGATGACTCTCTTCTTCAATGGATTGGAAATAACCTTTCAGAACGTTCAATTAAAGTTATCTTGGATGGTTATCAGTCTAATATTCTCAAAATAAATGCTGTTGTGCTCTATTCTGTCTCCGACACTGCTTTAAATATTCATTATTGATCTCTTGTCTGCTTCTTCTAATCCAATATATTCCTTTGCTGATAGCAGTACTCTCTGCTTTTCACATTCGTTCCCGGACTCATGTCCCTCCTCTTCGCCTGTGGAACGGAAATGGCAGCGTATGAAATCCGATATTAATAGCATTACCAATTGGCAAACTATCAACAGAGTGGAGCTTAATGCTTATAAAACTCTGTCTGCAGTCATTAAAAACAAATTTATATACCCAGCGATTATCCATGAATGGCACTTACAACGTCGAAACGAAAAACTTTTCATTTTCAGTATGTGTGCTAGTGACACCTAACGTTGGAATATGATCACATATCCGATATCGTCAAAAATGTTGCGAAATGTCTAGGTTTCCTCAAGTGATGTAAGAAACATTTCACTACTTATCTTCATTCGCACAAAATAACAGTACAGTGAACACATTTGGTCAGGTGCTTCTTAAACATCTCTACACCTGCCAGATAAGATTCAAAACCCTTCAAACCTTCCACCATAATACCCGTCTTATTATGAATTCTCATCAAACCCACTTTCGTACATTCTCTAAAGTATCGCCATTCATTCCTAAGCTGTACAACTCGTTTATGGAATGCGCTGCCGAGCTCTTGTGTTCCTTCTCCTTATAAATTGCAAACATTTAAAAACAATGTACGTCGGAACCTCTCTTTTCTTCCACCCTAAATTTCCGTAGCCCGGGATGTGTGCAAATATTTTAAGGGTAGACAAATCCCTTGTTCATGCGAGCTATGATACAGTAAGACCACCCAAGCAATAATACAAACACAGCCGTTCCAATGAATACTGCTGCAACAAAATCGATCTTCGGGTCATGAATATTCCTGACCCAGATTGTATTTCAAATACAAAATAAACAACCATCCTTAACGGAAACCACTTAATGCAAACATTAGTATTGCCGACATATCATAAAACGAATACAAAATAAACAATTATCCTAAACGGAAACCACTTAATGCAACGATTAGTATCATAAAACGGAGACCTTCAGCATGTAAACAAAACTAGTCGTATCATAAAATCAACTCAGTTTCAATACTAGCAGATAAGTCTATAGTGTATATCATAAAGTATAAATTAAGAGTGACTAGAAAGATCGAGGGCTTTTGTAAGTAAAACACGAGACGAGGGACTTCGTTCTCTCTCAGTATAAATTAAATAAAACAGATAAAACTTAACTCTTTGTTTTTAATTAAGATAATATATATCAAAAATTAGCTGGCGCAGTCGGTAAATCGGTCAAATTTTTTTTTTTTTATCTAGTCGAAAGAGACTTAAAATCGGTAAAATCGTATCTACGTAATCGTAAATCTACGACGTAAAGGTGCAACAAGGCATTATCTCGAGCTATACTTAGCAGAAACGTGCGACGAAGTGGAAACATTTTGAAATAACATTATCGCCTGAAGAAGGACCAAATGATGATAACCCACAAAATAAATAACATGGGGATAGCATCCGTAAGTGAACTATTGTAGTTTATAAGACAAACAACATTGTAGTTGCTATTACATTGTTCTAAAGGGTAATTCATCGTGGGGTTTGATTTAAAATGTAAAATACAACAATAGCAAACGTGCGGGTTGCTAAGAGATGGCGTAACTTGTATTATTCCATTGTTATTATTCCATTGGAACATGCGATGGAAAACTACTGTCATTGTACGTCATTTCAGTATATGTCATTCATTTCAAGCGTAAACAATAATAATTTTTTTTCACACAAATATGTCGAACTTTGTGCCTGAAAAAGTATTTTTGCGGGGAGTTCTTCTTCATTACTTTAATATAAAGATAACTGCTGTCAAATGTCATTTTTTTTTTTTTGGTGGAAGTTTATGGTGAACGTGCGCTAGCTGAGCGAACGTGCCAAAAGTGGTATGCACGATTTAAAGTGATGATTTTGGCTTGGAAGACGATGAACGTCCTGGGCAGCCAATAAAGTTTGAAGATGAAGAACTGAAAGCATTACTCTATGATGATTGTTGCCAAATATAAGAAGAGCTCGCAGAATATTTGGGGGTCACTCAAGCAGCCATTTCAAAATGTTTAAAAGCAGCTGGATATATTCAAAAACAAGGAAATTTGTTTCCACATGAATTCAAGCCGAGAGACGTCGAAAGGCAGTTTTGCATGTCGGAAATGCTGCTGGAACGCCACAAAAGGAAGTCATTTTTGCATCGGATTGTTACTGGTGATGAAGAATGGATCCATTATGACAACCCCAAGTGCAAAAAATCATATGTGAAACCCGGCCAACCAGCCAAATCAACGGCAAAGCAGAATATCCATGGCGCGAAGGTAATGCTCTGTATTTGGTGGGATTAGATGGGTATGCTGTATTATGTGCTGCTAAAACCGGGTGAAGCCATCAATGGACAACGCTACCGAACACAATTAATTCGTTTGAAGAGAGCATAGGCGATAATTTTCCATCATGACAACGCTCGGCCCCACGTTGCTATTCCGGTTAAGAACTATTTGGAAAACAGTTGATAGGAAGTCTTACCCCACCCGGCTTATAGCCCAGACCTTGCCCCTTCTGACTACCATTTGTTCAGATACGGTTCATATCAGAGCAGAATATCAAAAATTGGCTTGATTCATTCTTGGCTGCCAAGCTGGCGCAGTTCTTTTGGGATGGGATCCCCAACTTGCCACAAAGATGGGAAAAAGTCATAGCTTCAGATGGGCAATACTTTGAATAATACTGTTGTACATGATTTTCTTAAATAAACATTCAAATTTTGGAAAAAAAACCGCACGAATTAAATTACATACCCAATAATATAACGAAAAATGCATCTCTTGTCGAAATTATAAGAGTTCTATATGTTTTCGTAGATTTAGATGTTGGGAATTTAAATACGAAATATATTAAACAAATCCATGTTAAACAAAACTATGACACAAAAATATATAATGAGTATAAAAATAATTCATATAATAATAGAGACAAAAAAAGAGGAATCAGGAAAATTTAGGAAAAAAAGAGAATTCAGGAAATTTCAAGCGAGAAAATTGAGGAAATTATAGAAATTATAACCGATGCGTAAATTATAAAAATTATCAAGAAAGAAAAGAGACAGATAGTACACAAGAACGACAAAATAAAAACAAGGGACCAGAACCAATGGACCTAAGCCAATCAACATAGGAAAGAAAAAAAGTAGAAACTTTTGAAAAGAATTTTTATCAACTAGTCTCGGAAACTAAAATATATATTGTCATAACACTTTTTGACAAGACGTGGCTTAGCTTAATAGACACTGGCTCGTCAGTAAGCATATCAAACAAAAATAAATTTGGAGAATACTCACTAACCGTATTAAGAGATAAGGAAGTAATAGTTATATTTGAATTTAATATTTGAAAATAAAAACGTAACGCAAATATTAGTCGGAACAGAGCCCCCAAAAGAATTCAATTGTCTAGCAAACAGCAAAATGAGATGGGCACTAGTAGACTTATTGGATATTGTTAGGGATGGACTGGATAGGCAAAAACGTAAAAAAATATTGACATAATGAACGGATAAATAGAATTATTAAACGGAGTAATTTTGACTACATTACAAAAAAAAAAAAAAAGACGAAGTTTCACTAGAAGTAGTAGAAAATACAACAATAAAGTTAGACCATTTGAATAAAAAAGAATCGCAAAAAAATAGAAAATTATGGGACAAATATAAAAATCTCATATACATAAAAGAATATAATTTAACAAACACAACTTCTGTGGTTCATGAAATAAAGACAACTAAAGACGAACAAATTAACTCAAGAATATGCAGATTACCTCCAGAACAAGAACAAGATATTCGACGACAAGTCAAAGACTTAGAAAGACAGGGAATAATTAGGAAGAGTAGAAGTAAATATAGCTCTCCAGCCTTATTGATAAAGGAGAAATTGGACGATACAAAAATACAAAGGTACAAGCTAGTGATCGATTATAGAAGAAAATCAGCTGAAGGTGGACGACAAATATCCTCTACCGAATATTGAAGGAATATTGGACAAATTTGAAAAAGCACAATATTTCAGCACTCTTTATTTAGCGAAAAGCTACCACCAAATATTGATAGCAGAAAAGATATACCCAAATTGTTTTCATTACACCTTGTGGGCTGTACGAATACGTTCGTATGGCATTTGGCCTTAAGAATGCTCCGGCAACATTTCAGAGGCTAATGAATGAAATCTATAGAGATTTCATCAAAAAAATATGCGTCGTATTTCTTGATGATATATTAATTTTCTCCACTTCATTCGAGTAACACATATGTTATATTGAACAAATTTTTCAAAAGCTAAGTGAGCATAATTTGACACTACAAGTAAACAAATGTTCATTTTTAAAACAAGACACCCCATTTCTTGAGCATATACTAACTACAAAAGGTAATAAACTTAATCCTGAAAAGATTAAGGCCATAAAGAGTTTTAAAATGCCTTAAACGGAAAACAACTCAAAAGCTTTGTGGAAGCTAAGGGTTATTACAGGAAATTTATAAGGAATTATTCGGAAATAGCCCACCCCATGATAAAATAACTTAAGAAAGACTGTAAAATTAACTGCAATGATCCAAAATATATTGCAAGTTTTGAAAATTTAAGGAGTCTAATCTCTTTTGACCCAATTCTGAAATACCCCGAATTCGATAAGAAATTAACAATCACTACAGGCGCAAGTGATTATGCCATACGTGCAGTCCTTTCACAATTTAACCAACCGATATGTGACATATCGAGAACATTAAACAACCATGAAAAAAATTACACGGTATCATATTTTGGACCGTATATTTACGGAAAAAAGTTTAAAATAATAACGGACCACTATCAAATAAAATACCTCAATAATAAATATAAAGGAAAAAAAAAATGTCGCAATTAAGTATGTGTAGCGAAAGTTAATAGACGTGTTTTTTTCTCGCTCGGCTATCATTCAGTTTTTTTCAGAGTTCTATTAGATTTTAAAGAACGCAAACTCGACCCTCTGAGCCTCCTTTATTGCACGATCGCTATATAAAAGCTGTTCCGCGATCCAGTGGATTATTGAAGTGTTTTTCTTTTATTCTTTTTTTTTTTCTCGATCTTTGCATTGTGCGGTTGGACTCTGCTCCCACTATGTTAACGGGTTTACGTTCAAAAGCCACTCATTTAGTCGCGAACACTCAATCTATCTCTCCTTCACTCAAGAGACATTTTTTTTATAAAGTCTGGCGTTGATATTGTTTGTATTTCTGAGACATGGTTTGATCCACAGTTTTGCGATAAAATTTACAAGGTAGACGGTAACTATTTATTGAGTGTTGACAGGAGTGGGCGACCGGGTGGGGAAGCCTCAGTGTATGTAAGAGATGGCCTTAGATGTGATTTCGTTTATAAATCGCACCTCGACTGCCCCCCGCAATATATCTTCGTGAAAATTACTTGTAGTTCTTCGCAAATATAAAATGATCTCCTTAGTGGTGCTCAGTCTGGGTTCAGCGCTAAGCGGAGCTGTTATTGTATTACTTAGTATTGTTGTTGAAATACGCATAGCAGTCGATAGGAAAGAAGTAAGTTTGCTTACTCTTCTCGACTACTCCAAGGTTTTTGACTCAGACGATCATGCGATCCCCTGTTCTAAACTAAAAACATTTCGCTTTTCTTCAACACCAACCGAGCTTTTTCAATCATACCTCACAGGTAGACATCAATGTGTGCTTGTTGGAGATAAGACGTCAGGTCTTCTTCCAGTGCGCAGTTGTGTACCACAGGGATCAATTTTAGGCCCATTTTTTTCGTTCTTTACATTAACGATCTCCCCCAGGCGGACAGAAACTCTACTGTCCTCATGTTCGCCGATGATGTACAGGTCTTCTTAGTAGTCCACTAGCTGAACTTTCCCGGACATCAGAAGTAATGAACGACCATTTGTATTGCATACAGCAGTGGGCACAGAGTAATAATCTGAATCTGAATCCAGCTAAACAGCTTTGGCTGTTCCTTTGTAAGCTTTTTGAAATTCAAAGCTTTGTGTTCCATATACAAAGTCATGCGAACTCACCAAGCAGACTATCTCTATAGAAAATTGGACTTTCCGGTTTCGCAGCGATCGCATGTAATTATCCAACCACGATACTCCTACTCGGCATCGGAACGCAGTTTCTTTGTGTGGACCACACGTGAGTAGAATTCTCTACCAATCGAAATAAAAACTATAGAAAATCACCGCACCTTTAGAACCTCCTTCCTGAAATTCCTTTCATCATCCTAGTCTCCCTCTGAACATTACCTTTAAATTTTTACACATCAATAGAGTTCTGATAGCATTTGAAAAATAAACTCATTTTCTTACTTTCCTTCTATCTTAGTTTCATAATACTTGTATGCTTTTACTTCTATACTCTCTCAAATTTTTCTTAAGCCTTACGCTACTTACAAGAAATCATTCTTTGTATATAAGTTATGTTTAATAAATAATAATAAATAAATAAAGACATAGTAGATGGGTTTTGAAGCTTCAAGAAAATAACTGTGAAGTAATTTACTTAATTGGTAAACAAAACGTAAAAGCAGATTTCTCGAATCGTATCGAAAAATCACCTAAAATAAACGAAGAAATTTTGAAATTGCTGACACAGAATCAGTAAACACTATACCTTCCGCAACTCAGGAATGTAGAGAACATTACAAGATAAAAGAAGATATAAAAAATAAACGTAAACAAGAAATTGTAATTAAATAATACAGACACGAAAAGGTACAGTAGTTTTAGTAGAAACTTAGTACAGATTAAACAATTTTGTTGGGAAACATAAAGAAAGGTGAAATAGGAATATATTCAGTAGTAAGCGACACCGATTATAACAAAATACAAAAAATACTGATAGATATGTTCTCAACAGACTTAAATAAAAAATTAATTTCATGTACAAAAGGAACAACTAATATAAGTACAGAGTAAAAACTGCATAAGTAGAGTTCATTATACCACAATAATGAATCAAGGCATGGCGGTATCAATAAAACATTTAATTCATTAAAAGGCAACATTTTTTTCCAAAAATTAAAACAACATGTCCAACTAACAACAAACAATCGTGAAAAATGTCTAACTACTAAATAAGATAAAAAACCTATTTAACCTAATTTCGGTTAACAGAAACCTCATTAGAAAATAATAATACCATTCATCTTAACATTTTCCATTTTAAGAAAAAGTCATTCGTTACAATAATCGAGAAACGAATAACATTCGCGCTGGCGTACAACATGACAGATAGAAATTGGCGAATAAAAAAATCGATAATTGTAGAACGCTTTGCTAAATTTAGTTAACCTAAAACGATTATAATGGACAATGAATTCAAAGCTGAACAATAAATAGAATTTTTGAAACAAGAACATGTAGACATACATTTGACTACACCCAATAGTCACACTTTCATATATTGAGAGATTACACTCAACCCTAATAGAGAGTAGCAGGAATTGAAGACAACGAACTATCGACCGAAATGAAAATGCAAATAGTCACAAATAATGGGGGTGGCCATGATAAAGTGGTATATGCATAGACTCCTCAAGCAGAGGGTCGCGGGTTCAAATCCCGTGCGAGGCAATTCCCTGAAAAAGTCTTTTTATATAATAAAATTTTTATGTAGTTATATGAAAATCCCGTCGGCGTCAACTCTGACATGAAGGCATAACACAGATGTTGGAGTGGTTGCTGGCTGAGCTAAATATAATGAACTAACAACTAGCACGTACTAAGACCCACTAGTTGACGATGCACTGGCTCCAGTTTGACAACCACCTCCGGGAAAAGTATCGGAAACTAATACACATGAGTTTCAAAACTACTACACCACCCGCCCGCGGCCTGGAGAAAAGCCAGTAAAAGTATGGGTGATCGATCTATAAAGAGTTTCGCTGTATGCAGATAAGGCTAGATAATCCGGAGGTCACCAGGTATCCGGATACTTCGTTTGTCTTATTTTTAAAATATCACATTAAAGAATAGAGTGATATCAATATACATATGTACTTATTTAATACTAACAACAATACTAAGAACGATTAGGTTTGGTATCTAAAATTCTAAAATTAATCGTAAAATAGTAATGCATTTTTTTTTATTTATTCATTATTCTCCTTTACTGATTTCGTAAAAGTTATATCTACACAATTTAAAATTTTTAAATTCAAGAGAATAGTACCTGACAATTTTATTTTGTATACATGTAATAGAGATAATGTCATATTCAATTTAATTTATTACATTGTGAGGTGAACAGTAAAACTAGCGTTTTAAGTTAATATGATAGAATATAATATACCAGTATGGTATATGCATTACTAATGAATTAAATAAATCAAATAAACTAACAAGCAAGAACAAAACAAAAAATATCTAAATCAAATAACATAGTGGAACAATTATTCAATTTCATCTATATTGTAGACAAGGAGCCACGACTTTATTTTTTTTTTAAAAAACCATAGAAGGATTTATAAGGATGTGTTTCAAATTCAAAACATGGTCAGTCTATTAAAAATATTGATGTGTTGTAACTCCTAGATATCTTAAGTGTTTTACAATTTCAATTTTAAAGGAAAATTTACTACAAATGATATTATGGTCAAAAAGAGACTGCGAACTAAGTTTTGTGCAATTTTCAATAAATAATTTAAATCTAAAACAATCAACCGTATGAAAGGTTACACAGTTAAAGCACACACACAGGTAATTCACAGTAATTAAATACAGTTGGAATTGTATAAGCGTTATTTAATTATCATAAATTTTAAAAAAATTTTGCAAACTGTTGCAAATTGGCCGTATTTTCTTTAGATATCATTCTTCCACTACCGAAAGTTTGAAACAGAAACGTGATGTTATAAAACCAAGGCAATGGAGAATGTACACTCATTTGCCAGGAAAAACACGTATACATGAACTTAAAAATAAGAAAAATGATATGATTCAACAAAAAAGCAGCAATAGTTTTGAAAAAAAAAGAATAAGAAATTCAATTACAGAAAAATAATAGGTTGTGATTCATCTTCTTCAAATAAAAGCCACGCATCTAGTCTAGCGAGCTATTATAGGTCTTTAAAGTTTGCAGAGGATACACTGGAGCTTCTAGAAATTTCAGATATGGGAACCAAATTCATAAAAACGATTTTTACTATGTGTGTTGGGCTTGTCAATGAAGTTAACGCTTCTGGGTGTATCGTTAAGTTTTTCCAACAACAGAGAAACAGGTAGTGCCTTGTTTTACCTGTAATTGTTGATAAAGAATTTTACCGCACAGAGTATAAACATTTTTTCTATAAATTTGTCTAACTTAGTGCACTTTTTTCAAGTGTTATTAAGTACAATCTTGCATTAATTAACTAAAAAATATGTTGTCGTTGAATTTATTTACCTATGTTTAAACCTCCCTACAGATTGACGAAGTCTCCCCCACGATGAGAGGTTTTGACAATTTTTTTTATTATTTTATATTTTTATTATATTATATTATATTTAATAATATTTTCAACCCTCGTAAGTATCTTCAAACCTTCGATCTCCCTTCAAGTTTTTTCTCGCTTCTTCAAAAGCGCATAATTAATCCCTATTCATAAAAAAGCACTCAAACCGGATATTACCCACTACTGACTCATTGCTAAGTTATTCAGCGTTCAAAAGATCTTTGAGAGCATCATTTATGATACAATGTTATTTCATTGCAGATCTAACCTTGTACCGAACAAAAGTGCGGATCAACCACAACAAACCTTATTGAATTCGTTTCTAGTGCATTTAGAACAAGAATGGTTGTGATTACCATTGACTTAAGCAAGTCCGTTGATAAAATTGCTCTTAACTTAATTCTTTTGTAGCTCAATGCGCTTGGTTATCAACCTGGGCTGATTTCTTGGTTAACATTATAAAAATTAATATTATAAAAAACTCACACACATCTGTCTATGCTGATGATATGAAAATCTGTAGACAAATTTCCACATTTTCCAGTTCTCAACCACTACAAAGCGATCGCAATAAGTGCTAAATATGGTGTCACAAAAACTTCCTTGAGCCTAACATAAAAAAAACTAAGCCATGTCATACTCCGTTTAACACTTCCTGACCGAACTGACTTTATGTATATCAATATAAGCTGTAGCTTCAGTCACTTCAATGCTGGACTTGGGCGTCATATATGATACTGAACTCCAAAGATCTCTCTCACTTTTTACAAAATTCCTTTATATCACCTTTGTTAGGCCACTTCTCGAATAAACCAGCCAGGTATGGTCGCCTTAATATGAAAGCCATATTCTACGTATCAGCGCTGTCCATCGCGGATTCCTCCGATTTGCTATACGCAGCCTTCAATTGACTGATCACTGCATCCTTCGGCCCTATAATAACTGACTGAAGTTGCTAAGTCTACTATCATTGAAAAAATGTCGCGATTTCGCCGATATTTTCTTCAAGGTCTGTTCCTCTTTTTCGTCCAAATAACCATGGAAAGGCATATGGTATTAAGGAACCACGGTCTCGAATGCTACGTGAAGCTAACATAATTTCTCATGTGTTCAAATTCCATTGCAGGAGAATCAAAAACAGAATCAATTATAATCTCTACAGCAATGGTTGTTTACCAATCCTGGAACGCAGTGTGCAGGGAGCCATGATGCAAGTCATTGAGCATTATGTGGGTCAGGTCAATGTGTTTTTATGGTTATGGTCAATGTAGCTTTTTTGTGTTTGTTGTTGTTGTGGTCTTGGAAGCGTGCAGTGATATGAGGAATGTAATAAGACTTGCGGTATGTGATTTTTGTTCGCTGAAATGGAGAAGAAATATTTATTAATACTGATCAGGTTAAAAAAAAAATAATACTAATTCACCTATTAAAATATAGCATAAAAAATGTGATATGCCTTATCAGTTTAGGGCATTAAGGGGTAACGCCACCCTAGAGGCCGTAAACATAGGCTTTTTTGCGATTTTTTTTTTTAGAAAAAATATAAAATAAATCGAGTTTACGAAGGTAGAAGTTTATTGCATAACATAATTTCTATGGAATAATTTATCTATGAAATAGTTTATTTTTTATTGTACATAATAACAGCTAGAAGAGTACGTCGGATTTTCATGCTATAGGTATTGATTTTTGACTTCCAAAGTCAAACTTGCAAAATTCGCAGAAAATTCTTGAAAACAAATGAACCATGCCATGTAAAAAAAACCTATTTATTGTATTTATTTAAACAATATATGATATTTCTTAAGAAGTTACGGCCAACTTGAAAAATGCAGTTTTGAGATAAACTCGTTTAAGGTTAAAAGTTAAAGAAATAAATACCTGAAGGCCTTGTACTATACTTCGAAAAACAAGTACTTCGAAATATTTCCTGGCCATAATCTTTTGGGATATCATTTTTGAGATCCTAAGGACCCATTAAAAGCAATAAAAAAATTGATTTTTGAAAATCGTTGAGTGGTCTTACCTGTTAAAAATTACTGATTATTATATTCGAAAGATTCCATTGACCATTTCAATCATTGCGATAATTTAGTGACCTCATATAAAGCTATTCTTTTGGATCTAGATGAATAACATCCAGCGACTTTCTTAAATCTGAGATGGTTACTCTTGAATAAGAGTGTAATAAGTATTTTGTAATAAGTATATTGAATGCCTTTATGTTATCTATTTTGAAATTGAGGAATCGGCTCACTTCGCTTAAGTGGTCTTTACAAAAACATTAAATGGATCTTCCGCACGCAAGTTAGATGGCTGATATTCCCATCGTCAAAGCATCAAAAACTGTCAAAGGTGGGGGCACGGTGTACAGCTTTATAATATGAAAACCGTCTGTGCAAATTGTTCAGGTAAGCACGAAACAAACACCTGCACCTCTACCGCTATCTCCAATTGTGTGAACTGCGGAAGTAACTATTGCATAAATCAGCAAACCAATCATACAAAAGTCGCACGGAATATGTCCAATTAACTGCAAAAGAAAATCAAAGATCGAGGTTTTTCCATCATTTCTGAATTCGTCACATCAGCGGCATCAGCAACAGCAGCCATCAATTCAGCACTATATTCTATATATTTGTCTTTAAATGGTTTATTGTCCTACAAGCAACTATCTATTTTTATGACAGAGATGATTTGTATGGTAGAAAATTGTACAACAAAAACCCAGCACAGCTTACAAGTAAATATCCTTATTCTAATGTTAGCTAGCAAGATAATATAGGGTTATTCATCCTGAGGTTTGATTTTCAATAGGCATTTTTTGACAGATCACGCGTGACTCAAATCAAACTGCTTTGCTAACTTTGTTCAATGACTCACATCACAACAGCGTCTAAAAATTGTTCAGCTCTATTACCAAAATCAGCGTTCTGTGAGAAATGTTTTTCGTGCGATTCAAGGAACTTACGGTTCCTATAATCGACCTACTGAAACTACTATTGCCAATACCATTCGCAAATTTGAGTCCCAATTTACATTAGTGGATAATACTCGACCGGTTAGATCACATCCAGCAGGTAGTGAAGAGACTATAGCAGCTGTAACTGAGAGTGTACGCGAAAACCGTGACGAATCGATTCGTCGTCGTTCTCAGCAGCTTGGCTTGGCGTATTCGACAACTTGGCGTATTCAACAACTTGACGTTTTTTTCGTGAGAATCTCGACCTAAAAGCGTACAAAATTCAATTTGTGCAAGAATTGAAGCCAGGCGACTTGGAAAAACTGGAAAAACTCTGTGAAAACCCAGTGTTTTATCGTGCAATTTTGTTCACTGATGAAGGCCATTTCTGGCTCAATGGATACGTTAATAAACAAAATTGCCATATTTGGGCTGATGAGCAACTCGAAGAGTACCAGGAGCTACCATTACTTCCATTAAAAACAACGGTATGGTGTGGTTTATGACTGGTGGAATCATTGGTCCATATATCTTCAAAAATGAGGCAAATCAGAATGTTACGTTATCGCGCCATGTAAACGGACTGTCTGCTTTCTGAGATTCAAGCACATGGTCTCGGTGAGCTCTGATTTCAGCAAGATGGTGCTACAAGCACCGAGAAATGAGAAATAATTTTGCTGAGCACTTAAATTCACGTATTGCTACGGTATATTTTCTGCCTAGAACATATGAAATCATACCTTTGGACTATTTTCTCTGGGAATACCTAAAGTCTCAGGTCTTTAGGAATCAGCCAGTTACGATTGACGCTTTGGAAGCCAACATTACTCGCTATTCTCGAACGAGTCGCCAAATATTGGACCTTCCGAATGAACCACCTCAGACGTAGTCGTGCCCAACAAATACACAATGTCATTTTTGAGAAGTAAATGTCATGAATAATTCTTTAAACTGATAGTAAACATATTAAGTTCGCTTTCAAATTTATGTATTTCATTTTACATTATAAATCAAACCCTCCACATTATTTTTTTAACAATCGAGTCATTAAAAGTTTTTCGGAAAAACCTTTAAATTTCTTATAATAAACGCTTCCGTATAGTAATATAGAGTACACATATATTTTATATAATACTGTATACACAACGATTATCCTAATTCAAATTAAACTATAATGTAACAGTTTACTATGAATGTAAACTGATAAAAGATACCAATTTGTTAAATGCATGTATGGCACTTTGAAACTTGAAAATGGATGTTATTAATCCTCTCTCTTTGTTGTTACATCAAGACCGAAAGACGTGTTTTAAATAAAACCGCTATTTTCCTATACGTATTCTAGCCAACATAAAGTGCAAAGCTTTACACATCCCAATATTTGGTTCTTTTCGAGACGAATAATATATTGTTTTACATAAAATGTTAAACATTTTTTAAATAATAAAAATCTGCATGAACAAGTGCACAAACTTACATATAAACACAGACTACGTTGGCAAATTGAAGCTTAAAAAGTAAATCAGAACAGAACTAAGAAGCAACGGAAGCCAAATTTTCATTATAATTCTAAGCTTGGTCATAAGAATACTGCTAACCCCAATCCCAATCACAATCCCGAACCAAATAAACAATTCTTAACTTCTCATCGTATTTCTAAGTAGCGTTTCTCCACAAACCAAATGTTCAACCCCTATTCATCCAATAATCTCTCACAAAACCTATCTTTTCATTAAATCTAATCTTCTCAAACGCGTATTTCTTAATCTTCCGCTCAACTCCCTCCTTAATAAAATCCAAACCGCTGGAAAATTGTCTTCAAACTACATCTCTTATCCGAATTTCCTCCGTTCCCATACCTTCAATCCTTCTCCATCCTAGTTGGTTGATGACCTTAGCACGTCCATTGCCTCTGGACCTGCTGCATCCTTAATCGTAGGCACTATGCTATAAAGCTTACTGAGCAGCTAACCGATGTCCGTGTGGACGGCCCATGATCGCCTGTATCTTTTTTATTTCTACGATAAGTACGATGATACAAGGGGCACAAATATTATATTTTCAATCCAACAAAAAGGACCACCAACTGATCCTTAACAGACAAATTTTCGTGAACTTTCATAAAAACTTGAACATCTTCCCCACACATACTTCCCGTAACTGTTCTAAACGTATCTTTGTGGCAAGCTCAACATTCCCAGATTGCGCTTTGTTCTCGCCTG
Source organism: Volucella inanis (assembly GCA_907269105.1). Taxonomy (NCBI): domain Eukaryota; kingdom Metazoa; phylum Arthropoda; class Insecta; order Diptera; family Syrphidae; genus Volucella; species Volucella inanis. The sequence goes on along the minus strand of OU026153.1, from coordinate 117,012,359 downwards.
CACTAGATTCGTCGAATCTTCAATTGGACGAATCCACTTTCGCAATCGAGTAGTAGCAAGATTTTATTATACAAAAATCCGCTGGTCGAGAAGGTATATCACTCCTTCTTCTGAAGGGGTGTTTTTCTTCGCTGGCGAAACCACTGCGTATGCTTTTTATCAATCCCACTCTTTAGGACTCTTTCTGAGCAAATAAAAAAAAATTTTTTTTTTTTGTCCGGCCCGTCCCTAAAAAAAGGAGAATCTGCTTTCCTCTCTTCTTACAGACCCATTGCACTTACGTCCCTTTTTTCCAAGGTCATGGAAATGCCGATAAACTGATAAGACTAGGTTAGGTTAGGTTGGAGTGGCGGTTAGAAAAGTCCGTTCTGCCGTCACGTGGATTTATGATGAAACCAGTTTGAGCTTACATGAAGAGCAGGAGACTGTGGTTCTTAGATCGTTTAGGTCGTTGTAGAAGAGGTGGAGTTTTCTTCTCTGGGGGAGAGCTGGACATGTACAGAGAAGGTGGAGAATTGTCTCCTCCTCCTCCTCTAACTTGATTCCTTAGAGGAATTTAGATACAGCTTTGGCTGATAAACGCTTATGAAATATCTCGAAACAAGAAAACTTCTCAATAACCGACAGGACGATTTTCATAGCAACAGGTCCACTGGTGATTTTATGACAAACCTCACCGAAAAATGGAACCAAAGCGTATATCGATCTGGCGAAGGCAATATAGTTGCATTTGATATTCCTTAGGCATTTGACAGAGCTTGGCATCAGGCTCTTTTGTCGAAAATGCAAATGGGATCGATGACTCTCTTCTTCAATGAATTAGAAATAAGCTTCTTGGATGGTTTCTACTCTGATATTCACTAAAGTTTCCTACTTACTTTAAAAATTTAGCGCTACTGAACACCGCGCAAGATCGAGAAGCTTAGTCTTTTTCAGACGGCGCAATACTTTTTTTTTCAAGGATATGTTGAACAGAAATATTCGTATATCCTTGTTTTTGATTTTTTGTGTTTTCGCGCAAACATTTTGATTTCATTCTCAACGTTTTCGACTCCTAGGTCTCTTTGGATAACATCGTTTTTAATGTACCACGGATAACTTTGTTTTGGATTGTCTGAAAGATGTTAACGTAATTACAATATTTTTGGTACAATCCCAAAACTCTATACAATATGTCCAGACCGGTCTTATCACTTGCTTGTATAGAAGTAATTTGCTTTCTTAACTGAGCTTGGAATACTTTCCAAGAAGTCAGTACATGTCTCTATACTTAATCTCATGCTCTTCACGTTTTTTCTTAACGTGTGCTCTCTATTTAAGTTATGCTATGGCCTTCCTCGTGAAAGGAATTTGTACTGCGTTGATAAGCACAGGTTTGAGAGTAAAGTAAAGTTTTCATTAAGCGCGATTCGCCAAGTCTTTGTCCAATTTTTAAATCCGTGTAAGGGCGCGTCGTAACTTAGCAGTTGTTTCTTCGACGATTTTAGCTGTTCCCAAAATGGCAGTGCCATCATCAAATATTGCTTGCATAGTATCGTCCGTTTGCGGTATGTCGCGGGTAAAAAGTAAGTATAGCAGTGGGCCAAATACACTTCCTAGCGGCACCCTCGCTTTTATTGTCTAAAAATTGGTATATTCGTTTCCGTGTCTGACACGGAAAAATCAGTCATCTAGGTATGAACTTAAAATATGAGTCAATTGCTCGGGTAGGACTTGTCGAAGTTTATATTTCAGGCCCTCGTATCAGCCTCGTTCAGGCCCTTATCAAAAGAGTAGCTTACACTCGATTGTTCGCTCAATCACATTGGTTATTCGATGCACTTGGAAAAAGTAGAGTGGAAGCTTCTAAAGCCGAATTGATGACCGGAAAAATTGGCGATTTACGTTAGTAATCGGTAGGCACAATGTTTACCCCCACTGAAAAGCTTACTAAGCAACTAGCCGATATCCGTAACGACGGCCGTTATGTTCTTTCCCGCTTAAGAGACCGCACAATTCATCAAAATGTTTGCCCGCACCTCGTTTATTTGTACGATAAGTCCGACTTCATCTGCACAGATAGCACAAGGGGACAAATATTATATTTAAAATTCAACAAGAAGGACCACCCACTGACTCTTAACATCTTTAACAAATTTTCTTAAACTTTCATCTTCCCCACAGATGTTGACAGCGACCTCTCCTCATATGCTTTTAATGTCTCTTCTAAACGTCTCATTGCGGCTAGCTCACCACTCCCAGATTGTGCTTTGTTCCCGCCTACACTTGAGTGCGTTGAGTCTTTAAAGGGACGAATCCACTTTCGCACTCGTGTAGTAGAAAGAGTACTTAAAGATCTTAATATACAAAAATCCGCTGGTCCAGACCGTATATCTCCCCTTCTTCTGAAAAGGTGTTCTTCTTCGTCAGCGAATCCCAATCATCAATCAATCAATCAGTCAATCCCACTATTTAGGACTCTTTCCGAGCAGATGGAAAACAACATTTGTCCAGCCCGTCCCTAAAAAAGGCGAATATTCTTTTCTCTCTTCTTACAGACCCATTGCACTTACGTCCCTATTTTTCAAGGTCATGGAAACACTGATAAACTGATAAACGCTCATTAAATATCTCGAAACATGAAAATTTCTCAACGACCGACTGTACGATACATACATCAATTTTGCGAAAGCAAGATTGTTGCACTTGATATTTCTAAGGCATTTGACAGAGTTTGACATCAGGCTCTTTTGTTTAAAATGCGTGCTTTTGGGATCGATGACTCTCTTCTTCAATGGATTAGAAATAACCTTTCAGAACATCAATTAAAGTTATCTTGGATGGTTTTTAGTCTAATATTCACAAAATAAATGCTGGTGTGCTCTATTCTGTCTCCGACACTGCTTTAAATATTCATTATTGATCTCTTGTCTGCTTTTTCTAATCCAATATATTCATTTGCTGATAGCAGTACTCTCTGCTTTTCACATTCGTTCCCGGACTCATGTCCCTCCTCTTCGCCTGTGGAACGGAAATGGCAGCGTATGTTAAGCAGCGTATGAAATCCGATATTAATAGCATAACCAATTGGCAACCTATCAACAGAGTGGAGCTTAATGCTTATAAAACTCTGTCTGCAGTCATTAAAAACAAATTTATATACTCAGCAATTATCCATGAATGGCACTTACAACGTCGAAACCGAAAAAACTTTCCATTTTCAGTTTGTGTGCTAGTGACAACTAACGTTGGAATATGATCACATATTCGATGTCGTCAAAAGTGTTGCGATGTGTCTAGGTTTCCTCAAGTGATGTAAGAAACATTTCACTACTTATCTTCATTAGCTCAAAATAACAGTACAGTGAAAACATTTGGTCAGGTGCTTCTTAAACATCTCTACACCTGCCAGATAAAGTTCAAAACCATTCAAACCGTCCACCATAATACCCGTCTTACTATGAATTCTCATCAAACCCACTTTCGTACATTCTCTAAAGTATCGCTATTCATTCCTAAGCTGTACAACTCGTTTATGGAATGCGCTGCCGAGCTCTTGTTTTCCTGGTCGTTGTAACTTGCAAACATATAAAAACAATGTACGTCGGAACCTCTCTTTTCTTCCTCCCTAAATTTCCGTAGCCCGCGCTGTGTGCAAACATTTTAAGGGTAGACAAATCCCTTGTTCATGCTAGCTATGATACAGTAAGACCACCCAAGCAATAACACAAACACAGCAGTTCCAATGAATACGGCAGCAACAAAATCAATCTTCGGATCACGAATATTCCTAACCCAGATTGTATTTCAAATACAAAATAAACAACCATCCTTAACGGAAACCACTTAATACAAACATTAGTATTTCCGACATATCATAACACGAATACAAAATAAACAATTATCCTAAACGGAAACCACTATTGTTTAAATAAATACAATAAATAGGTTTTTTTTACATGGCATGGTTCATTTGTTTTCAAGAATTTTCTGGTGATTTTTCTGCGAATTTTGCAAGTTTGACTTTGGAAGTCAAAAATCAATACCTATAGCAAGAAAATCCGACGTACTCTTCTAGCTGTTATTATGTACAATAAAAAATAAACTATTTCATAGATAAATTATTCCATAGAAATTAAGTTATGCAATAAACTTCTACCTTCGTAAACTCGATTTATTTTATATTTTTCCTGAAAAAAAATCGCAAAAAAACTTATGTTTACGGCCTCTAGGGTGGCGTATCCCCTTAATGCCCTAAACTGATAAGGCATATCACATTTTTTATGCTTAAATATAGCATAGGTGAATAAGTATTTTTTTTTTTAACCTGATCAGTATTAATGGATATTTCTTCTCCATTTCAGCGAATAAAAATCACGTACCGCAAGTCCTATTACATTCCTCATATCACCGCACGCTTCCAAGACCACAACAACAACAAACACAAAAAAGCCAAATTGACCATAACCATAAAAACACATTGACCTGACCCACATAATGCTCATTGACTTGCATCATGGCTCCCTGCACACTGCGTTCCAGGATTGGTAAACAACCATTGCTGTAGAGATTATAATTGATTCTGTTTTTGATTCTCTTGCAATGGAATTTGAACACATGAAAAATTATGTTAGCTTCACGTAGCATTTGAGACCGTGGTTCCTTAATACCATATGCCTTTCCATGGTTATTTGGACGAAAAAGAGGAACAGACCTTAAAGAAAATATCGGCGAAATCGCGACATTTTTTCAATGATAGTAGACTTAGCAACTTCAGTCAGTTATTATAGGGCCGATACGTAGAATATGGTTTTCATATTAAGGCGAACATACCTGGCTGGTTTATTCGAGAAGTGGCCTAACAAAGGTGATATAAAGGAATTTTGTAAAAAGTGAGAGAGATCTTTGGAGTTCAGTATCATATATGACGCATAAGTCCAGCATTGAAGTGACTGAAGCTACATCTTATATTGATATACATAAAGTCAGTTCGGTCAGGAAGTGTTAAACGGAGTATGACATGGCTTAGTTTTTTTATGTTAGGCTCAAGGCAGTTTGTGTGACACCATATTAAGCACTTATTGCGATCGCTTTGTAGTGGTCGAGAACTGGAAAATGTGGAAATTTGTCTACAGATTTTCATATCATCAGAATAGACAGATGTGTGTGAGTTTTTTATAATATTAATTTTTATAATGTTAACCAAGAAATCAGCCCAGGTTGATAACCAAGCGCATTGAGCTACAAAAGAATTAAGTTAAGAGCAATTTTATCAACGGACTCGCTAAAGTCAACGGTAATCACAACCATCCTTGTTCTAAATGCACTAGAAACGAATTCAATAAGGTTTGTTGTGGTTGATCCGCACTTTTGTTCGGTACAAGGTTAGATCTGCAATGAAATAACATTGTATCATAAATGATGCTCTCAAAGATCTTTTGAACGCTGAATAACTTAGCAATGAGTCAGTAGTGGGTAATATCCGGTTTGAGTGTTTTTTTCTGAATAGGGATTAATTATGCGCTTTTGAAGAAGCGAGAAGAAACTTGAAGGGAGATCGAAGGTTTGAAGATACTTACGAGGGTTAAAAATATTATTAAATATAATATAATATAATAAAAATATAAAATAATAAAAAAAATTGTCAAAACCTCTCATCGTGGGGGAGACTTCGTCAATCTGTAGGGAGGTTTCGACATAGGTTGTGAGCTACGACAATGCTGTCTATTTAGTTATATAAAATAGCAATATAGGTAAATAAATTCAACGACAACATATTTTTTAGTTAATTAATGCAAGATTGTACTTAATAACACTTAAAAAAAGTGCACTAAGTTAGACAAATTTATAGATAAAATGTATATACTCTGTGAGGTAAAATTCTTTATCAACAATTACAGGTAAAACATGGCACTACCTGTTTCTCTGTTGTTGAAAAAACTTAACGATACACCCAGAAGCGTTAACTTCATTGACAAGCCCAACATACATAGTAAAAATCGTTTTTATGAATTTGGTTCCCATATCCGAAATTTCTAGATGCGTGGCTTTGATTTGAAGAAGATGAATCACCACCTATTATTTTTCTGTAACTGAGTTTCTTATTCTTTTTTTTACACAACTACTATTGCTTTTTTTGTTGAATCATATCATTTTCTTGTTGCTAAGCTCATGTATACGTGTTTTTCCTGGCAAATGAGTGTACATTCTCCATTGCCTTGGTTTTATAACATCACGTTTCTGTTTCAAACTTTCGGTAGTGGAAGAATGATATCCAAAGAAAATACGGCCAATTTGCACCGCAAAGTATTTCAATAAATTGTTATAAAGGTAAAGGATTTTTTTTTTTTAATTTATAATAATTAAATAACGCTTATACAATTCTAACTTTATTTAATTACTGTGCATTACCTGTGTATGTGCTTTAACTGTGTTACCTTTCATACGATTGATTGTTTTAGATTTAAATTATTTATTGAAAATTGCACAAATTTTAGTTCGCCATCTCTTTTTGACCATAATATAATATGTAGTAAATTTTGCTTAAAATTGAAATTGTAAAACACTTAAGATATCTAGGAGTTACAACACATTAACATTTTAAATAGACTGACCATGTTTTGAATTTGAAACACATCCTTATAAATCCTTCTATGGTTTTTAAAAAAAATAAAGTCGTGGCTCCTTGTCTACAATATAGATGAAATTGAATATTTGTTCCACTATGTTATTTGACTTAGATATTTTTTATTTAATTTATTAATTTATTAGTAATGCATATACCATACTGGTATATTATATTATATCATATTAACTTAAAGCGTTAGTTTTACTGTTCACCTCACAATGTAATTAATTAAATTGAATATGGCATTATATCTATTACATGTATACAAAATAAAATTGTCACGTACTATTCTCCTGAATTTAAACATTTTAAATTATGTAGATATAGCTTGTACGAAATCAGTAAACGAGAATAATGAATAAATAAAAAAAATGCATTACTATTTTACGAATAATTTTAGTATTTTAGATACCAAACCTAATCGTTCTTAGTATTGTTGTTAGTATTAAATTAGTACATCTGTATATTGATATCACTCTATTTTATTTTAAAAATTAGACAAACGGGTATCCGGATACCTGGTGACCTCCGGATTATCTAACCTTATCTGCATACAGCGAAACTATTTATAGATCGATCACCCATACAGGCCCGAAGCCTATACTTCTTTAATACCGGTGGTAGCACGGTGAGTTGTCACCTAATATTGGAGTTGTCACCTAATTTGTTAGTTGTGCTGCCATAGCTTTGTCATCGTCTTCGTCTCTATTAAATCTAATGGGTGCGTTTTATATTAATATTATGGACATTTTTTAGTTTTGTTATTCTGAAATATGGAGCATCCTTATGTCTTACTCTTTTGTAATATTTGATCGGCGCTTCTTGTCTTGTTTCCTTATAATATTCTCCGTCCTTATTTCTCTTACTTATAGTTTTAATTTTACTTACACCTATTCTGTCTTTTAGAATTACTGATGGTACTTGTCTTTAGCTATTCTGGGTGTACATTTAATTGTTGAATGATACCTATCATTATAGTTTTTTTTTTATAATCCCGCGCGCGCACCAAGTGGATAGAATACGCTTTTACTGGCTTTTCTCCAGGACGCGGGCGGGTGGTGTAGTAGTTTTGAAGCTCAGGTGTATTAGTTTTCGATATTTTTCCCAGAGGTGGTTGTCAAACTGGAGCCAGTGCATCCTCAACCAGTGGGTCTTAGTACGTGCTAGTTGTTAATTCATTATATTTAGCCACTCCAACATCTGTGTTATGCCTTCATGTCAGAGTTGACGCCGACGGGATTTTCATATAACTACATACAAATTTTATTATATAAAAAGACTTTTTCAGGGAATTGCCTCGCACGGGATTTGAACCCGCGACCCTCTGCTTGAGGAGTCTATGCATATACCGCTTTAACACGGCCACCCCCATTATTTATGACTATTTGCATTTTCATTTACGTCGATAGTTCGTTGTCTTCAATTCCTGCTACTTTCTCTATTAGTGTTGAGTGTAATTTCTCAATATATGCATTGCCAGTGTGACTATTGGGTGTAGTCAAATGTATGTCTACCTGTTTTTGTTTCAAAAATTCTATTTATTGTTCAGCTTTGAATTCATTGTCCGTTATAATCGTTTTAGGTTTACTAAATTTAGCAAAGCGTTTTACAATTATCGATTTTTTATTCGCCAATTTCTATCTGTCATGTTGTACGCTGGCGCAAATGTAATTAGTTTCTCGATTATTGTAACGAATGACTTTCATAAAATGGAAAATGTTAAGATGAATGGTATATTCTTTTCTAACGATGTTTCTGTTAATCTAAGTTTGGGTTTAATAGGTTTTTTGTCGTCGCTGCGAGTTTTCTCCTCTCTACTTTGTCGGGCTTGGAGAGTGAGTTCTTTCTTTATTTGTTGGTTTTCGTCAGAGTGTGATTCGATTTGATCAATGCACGTAAGCAAAACACTTATTTTTTGTCGGTCTTCAGAGTGTGTTCTTTCCAGGTCGACTCCAGGTGCTCAATGCGTTGCAAGAAGTCCGCTCGCATTTTATTCATTTTGCTGGTGATCCGAGCAAAGATGTTGTCACTCAGTTTATTCAAACTCTCTTCCAGTACACCAACGGTGAGAGGCTGAACATCTCTCTTGAGTGAAGGAGAGATGGATTGAGTGTTCGCGACTAAATGAGTGGCTTTTGAACTTAAACCCGTTAACATAGTGGGAGCAGAGTCCAACCGCACAATGCAAAGAATAAAAGAAAAACACTTCAATAATCCACTGTTTGGCCGAATTAGTGCGGAACAGCTTTCATATAGCGATCGTGTAATGAAGGAGGCTCAGAGGGTTGAGTTTGCGTTCTTTAAAATCCAATAGAACTCTAAAAAAACTGAGTGATAGCCGAACAAGAAGAAAACACGTCTATTAACTTTCGCTACACATACTTGATTGCGAAATTTTTTTCCTTTATATTTATTATTGAAGTATTTTATTTGACAGTGGCCCGTTACTATTTTAAACTTTTTTCCGTAAATATACGGTCTGAAATATGATACCGCGTAATTTTTTTCATGGTTGTTTAATGTTTTCGATACGTAACATATCGGTTCGTTAAATTGTGAAAATACTGCACGTATGGCATAATCACTTGCGCCTGTAGGGGTATTTCAGAATTGGGTGAAAAGAGATTAGGCTCTTTAAATTTTCAAAGCTTGCAATATATTTTGGATCATTGTAGTTAATTTTACAGTCTTTCTTAAGTTATTTTATCATGGGGTGGGCTATTTCCGAATAATTCCTTATAAATTTGCTGTAATAACCCGTAGCTTCCACAAAGCTTTTGAGTTGTTTTTCCGTTTAAGGCATTTTAAAACTCTTTATGGCCTTCATCTTTGCAGGATTAAGTTTATTACCTTTTGTAGTTAGTATATGCTCAAGAAATGGGGTGTCTTTTTTTAAAAATGAACATTTGTTTACTTGTAGTTTCAAATTATGCTCAATAAGCTTTTAAAAAATTTGTTCAATATAACATATGTGTTACTCGAATGAAGTGGAGAAAATTAATATATCATCAAGATATATGACGCATATTTTATTGATGAAATCTCTATGTATTTCATTCATTAGCCTCTGAAATGTTGCCGGAGCATTCTTAAGGCGAAATTCCATACGAACGTATTCGTACAGCCCACAAGGTGTAATAAAAACAGTTTTGTGTATGTCTTTTTCTGCTATCAATATTTGGTGGTAGCCTTTCGCTAAATAAAGAGTGCTGAAATGTTGTGCTTTTCCTTATTTGTCCAATATTCCTCCAATATTCGGTAGAGGGTATTTGTCGTCCACTTTCAGCTGATTTTGTCTTCTATAATCGATCACTAGCTTGTACCTTTGTATTTTTGTATCGTCCAATTTCTCCTTTATCAATAAGGCTGGAGAGCTATATTTACTTCTACTCTTCCTAATTATTCCCTGTATAATCTGTATATTCTTGAGTTAATTTGTTCATCTTGAATTGTCTTTATTTGATGAACCACATAAGTTGTGTTTGTTAAATTATATCCTTCTATGTATATGAGATTTTTATATTTGTCCCATAGTTTTCTAATTTTTTGCGATTCTTCTTTATGCAAATGGTCTAACTTTATTGTTGTATTTTCTACTACTTCTAGTGAAACTTCGTCTTCTTTTATTTTTTGCAATGTATTCAAAATTACTCCGTTTAATAATTCTATTTGTCCGTTCATTATGTCAATATATTTTTACGTTTTTGCTTATCCAGTCCATCCCTAACAATATCCAATAAGTCTTCTCGTGCCCATCTTATTTTGCTGTTTGCTAGACAATTGAGTTCTTTTGGGGGGTCTGTTCTGACATTTTTGCGTTACTTTTTTATTTTCAAATATTAAATTCAAATATAACTATTACTTCCTTATCTCTTAATACGGTTAGTGAGTATTCTCCAAATTTATTTTTGTTTGATATGCTTACTGACGAGCCAGTGTCTATTAAGCTAAGCCACGTCTTGTCAAAAAGTGTTATGACAATATATTTTTTAGTTTCCGAGACTAGTTGATAAAAATTCTCTTCAACTGTTTCTACTTTTTTACTTTCGTATGTTAATGGGCTTGGGTAAATTGGTTCTGGTCCCTTGTTTTTATTTTGTCGTTCTTGTGTACTATCTGTCTCTTTTCTTTCTTGATAATTTTTATAATTTACGCTTCGGTTATAATTTCTGTAATTTCCTGAATTTTCTAGCTTGAAATTCCCTGAATTCTCTTTTTTTCCTGAATTTTTCTGATTCCTCTTTTTTGCCTCTATTATTATATGAATTATATTTATACTCATTTTATGTTTTTGTGTCATAGTTTCGTTTAACATGGGTTTGTTTAACATATTTCGTATTTAAATTCCCAACATCTAAATTTACGAATTCACATAGAACTCTTATAACTTTAACAAGAAATACCGTTATACTATTGGGTATGTAATTTAATTCGTGCGGTTTTTTTTTCAAAATTTGAATGTTTATTTAAGAAAAACATGTACAATAGTATTATTCAAAGTATTGCCGATCTTAAGCTATGACTTTTTCCCATCTTCGTGGCAAGTTGTGGATCCCATCCCAAAAGAACTGGCCGAGCGTCGTCATGATGGAAAATTATCGCCTCGTGTCTGGTCGCATATTCCGGGCGGTTTTCGGATGCTGCTCTCTTTAAACGGATTACTTGTGCTCGACAGCGTTGTCCAATGATGGTTTCACCCGGTTTTAGCAGCTCATAATACAGCACACCCATCTCATCCCACCAAATACAGAGCATTACCTTCGCGCCATGGATATTCGGCTTTGCCGTTGATTTGGCTGGTTGGCTGGGTTTCACATTTGATTTTTTGCCCTTGGGGTTGTCGTAATAGATCCATTTTTTCACCAGTAACAATCCGATGCAAAAATGACTTCCTTTTGTGGCGTTCCAGCAGCATTTCGGAAATGCAAAACCGCATTTCTACGTCTCTCGGCTTGAGTTCATGTGGAACACAATTTCCTTGATTTTGAATATATCCAGCTGCTTTTAAACACTTTGACACCCAAAGATTCTGCGAGCTCTTCTTATATTTGGCAACAATCATCATAGAGTAATGCTTCCAGTTCTTCATCTTCAAACTTTTTTGGCTGCCCAGGACGTTCATCGTCTTCCAAGCCAAAATCACCAGTTTTAAATCGTGCAAACCACTTTTGGCACGTTCGCTCAGCTAGCGCATGTTCACCATAAACTTCCACCAAAAAACGATGACTTTCGGCATCAGTTTTCTTCATATTAAAGTAATGAAGAAGAACTCCCCGCAAAAATACTTTTTCAGGCACAAAGTTCGACATATTTGAGTGAATAAAAATTATTGTAGTTTACGCTTCAAATGAATGACATATACTGAAATGACGTACAGTGACAGTAGCTTTCCAACGCAGGTTCCAATGGGATAATAACAATGGAGTAATGCAAGTTACGCCAACTCTTAGCAAACCGCACGTTTGCTTTTGCAGTATTTTACATTTTAAATCAAACCCCACGATGAATTACCCTATAGAACAATGTAATATCATCTACAATTTTGTTTGTCTTATAAACTACAATAGTTCACTTACGGATGCTATCCCCATGTTATTTATTTTTTGCGTTATCATCATTTGGTCCTTCTTCGGGCTATAATGTTATTTCAAAATGTTTCCACTTCGTCGCACGTTTCTGCTGAGTATAGCTCGAGATAATGCCTTGCTGCACCTTTATGTCGTAGACCACTTTAGAAAATGTATTTTCTCCGCATCGCAGTTTGCTTTGACACGATCAATTGCTGTCATAAATCTGGGTATTTCTTCCACTCTACGATCAAACGAATTTACCGATTTTAAGTCTCTTTCGACCAGATAAAAAAAAATTTGACCGATTTACCGACTGCGCCAGCTAATTTTTGATATGTATTATCTTAATTAAAAACACAGAGTTAAGTTATATCTGTTTTATTTAATTTATACTGAGAGAGAACGAAGTACCTCGTCTCGTAATTTACTTATAACGGCCCTCGATCTTTCTAGTCACTCTTAGTTTATACTTTATGATTTACACTATAGACTTATATGCTAGTATTGAAACTGAGTTGATTTTATGATACGACTAGTTTTGTTTACATGCTGAAGGTCTCTGTTTTATGATACTAATCTTTGCATTAAGTGGTTTCCGTTTAGGATAATTGTTTATTTTGTATTCGTGTTATGATATGTCGGAAATACTAATGTTTGTATTAAGTGGTTTCCGTTAAGGATGGTTGTTTATTTTGTATTTGAAATACAATCTGGGTTAGGAATATTCATGATCCGAAGATTGATTTTGTTGCAGCCGTATTCATTGGAACTGCTGTGTTTGTGTTATTGCTTGGGTGGTCTTACTGTATCATAGCTCGCATGAACAAGGGATTTGTCTACCCTTAAAATGTTTGCACACAGCACGGGCTAAGGAAATTTAGGGAGGAAGAAAAGAGAGGTTCCGACGTACATTGTTTTTAAATGTTTGCAAGTTATAACGACCAGGAAAACAAGAGCTCGGCAGCGCATTCCATAAACGAGTTGTACAGCTTAGAAATGAATAGCGATACTTTAGAGAATGTACGAAAGTGGGTTTGATGAGAATTCATAGTAAGACGGGTATTATGATGGACGGTTTGAATGGTTTTGAATTTTATCTGGCAGGTGTAGAAATGTTTAAGAAGCACTTGACCAAATGTTTTCACTGTACTGTTATTTTGAGCTAATGAAGATAAGTAGTGAAATGTTTCTTACATCACTTGAGGTAACCTAGACATTTTGCAACATTTTTGACGACATCGAATATGTGATCATATTCAGTACACATACTGAAACTGGAAAGTTTTTCGGTTTCGACGTTGTAAGTGCCATTCATGGATAATTGCTGGGTATATAAATTTGTTTTTAATGACTGCAGACAGAATTCTATAAGCATTAAGCTCCACTCTGTTGATAGGTTGCCAATTGGTAATGCTATTAATATCGGATTTCATACGCTGCTTAACATAAGAACGAATGTAAAAAGCAGAGAGTACTGCTATCAGCAAATGAATATATTGGATTAGAAAAAGCAGACAAGAGATGAATAATGAATATTTAAAGCAGTGTCGGAGACAGAATAGAGCACACCAGCATTTATTTTGTGAATATTAGACTAAAAACCGTCCAAGATAACTTTAATTGATGTTCTGAAAGGTTATTTTTAATCCATTGAAGAAGAGAGTCATCGATCCCAAAAGCACACATTTTAAACAAAAGAGCCTGATGCCAAACTCTGTCAAATGCCTTAGAAATATCAAGTGCAACAATCTTGCTTTCGCAAAATTGATGTATGCTTTGGTTCCCTTTTTCGGCCAAACATGATATGAAATCACCTGTTGCTATGAAAATCGTACAGTCGGTCGTTGAGAAATTTTCATGTTTCGAGATATTTAATGAGCGTTTATCAGTTTATCAGTGTTTCCATGACCTTGAAAAATATGGACGTAATTGCAATGGGTCTGTAAGAAGAGAGAAAAGAATATTCGCCTTTTTTAGGGACGGGCTGGACAAATGTTGTTTTCCATCTGCTCGGAAAAAGTCCTAAATAGTGGGATTGACTGATTGATTGATTGACGATTGGGATTCGCTGACGAAGAAGAACACCTTTTCAGAAGAAGGGGAGATATACGGTCTGGACCAGCGGATTTTTGTATATTAAGATCTTTAAGTACTCTTTCTACTACACGAGTGCGAAAGTGGATTCGTCCCTTTAAAGATTCAACGCACTCAAGTGTAGGCGGGAACAAAGCACAATCTGGGAGTGGGAAGCATATGAGGAGAGGTCGCTGTCAACATCTGTGGGGAAGATGAAAGTTTAAGAAAATTTGTCGAAGCTGTTAAGAGTCAGTGGGTGGTCCTTCTCGTTGAATTTTAAATATAATATTTGTCCCCTTGTGCCATCTGTGCAGATGAAGTCGGACTTATCGTACAAATAAATGAGGTGCGGACAAACATTTTGGTGAATTATGCGGTCTCTTAAGCAGGAAAGAACATAGCGGCCGTCGTTACGGATATGGGCTAGATGTTTAGTAAGCTTTACAGCTTACCGATTACTAACGTAAGTCGCCAATTTTCCCGGTCATCAACTCGCCTTTAGAAGCTTCCACTCTACTTTTGCCAAGTGCATCGAATAACCGATGTGATTGAACGAACAATCGAGTATAAGCTACTCTGTTCAAGCGCATTCCTTGACGTTTCGTAAGCTTTTGATAAGGGCCTGAACGAATCTGATACGAGGGCCTGAAATATAAACTTCGACAAGTCCTACCCGAGCAATCGACTCATATTTTAAGTTCATACCTAGATGACTGATTTTTCCGTGTCAGACACGGAAACGAATATACCAATTTTTAGACAATAAAAGCGAGGGTGCCGCTAGGAAGTGTATTTGGCCCACTGCTATACTTACTTTTTACCCGCGACATACCGCAAACGGACGATACTATGCAAGCAATATTTGCTGATGGCACTGCCATTTTGGGAACAGCTAAAATCGTCGAAGAAACAACTGCTAAGTTACGACGCGCCCTTACACGGATTAATAATTGGACAAAGACTTGGCGAATCGCGCTTAATGAAAACTTTACTTTACTCTTAAACCTGTGTTTATCAACGCAGTACAAATTCCTTTCACGAAGAAGACCATAGCATAACTTAAATAGAGAGCACACGTTAAGAAAAAACGTCAAGAGCTTGAGATTAAGTATAGAGACATGTATTGGCTTCTTGGAAAGTATTCCAAGCTCAGTTAAAAAAGCAAATTACTGCTATACAAGCAAGTGCTAAGACCGGTGAGACTTTTGTTCGCACAATTAGAGATGGCGGTAGAAGTGCAGGTGTTTCGTGGTTACCTGAACAATTTCTATATTATAAAGCTGTACACCGTGCCCCCACATTTGACAGTTTTTGATGCTTTGATGATGGGAATATCAACCATCGAACTTGCGTGCAGAAATTCCATTTAATGTTTTTGTAAAGATCACTTCAGCCAAGTGAACCGATTTCTAAATTTCAAAATAGATAGCAAAAGGGCATTCAATATACTTTATACAACATACTTCTTACACTCAAATCCAAGAGTAACTATCTCAGATTTAAGAGAATCAGTGGATGTAATCCATCTAGACCCAAAAGAATAACTTTATATGAGGTCACTAAATTATTGAAATGATTGAAATGGTCATTGTAATCTTTCGAATACAATAATCCGTAATTTTTAAGGGGTTTGGCCACTCTACAATTTTCAAGAAATCGAACATTTTTATTGCTTTCAGTGGGTCCTTAAGATCTCAAAAATGATATCACGAAAGATTATGGCCAGGAAATCTTAAACGCGTTTATCTCAAAACTGCATTTTTCAAGTTGGCCGCACCCATAACTTCTTTAGAAATACCACATATTGTTTAAATAAATACAATAAATAGGTTTTTTTATATGGCATGGTTCATTTGTTTTCAACAATTTTCTGGTGATTTTTCTGCGAATTTTGCAAGTTTAACTTTGAAAGTCTAAAATCAATACCTATAGCAAAAAAATCCGAGGTACTCCTCTAGCTGTTATTATGTACAATAAAAAATAAACTATTTCATAAATAAATTATTCCATAACAATTATGTTTTACAGTCAATCATATGTACAATAAACTTCTACCTTTGTAAACTCGATTTATTTTGTATTTTTCCTGGAAAAAATATCATAAAAAAGCCTGTTTATGGCCTCTAGGGTGCCGTAACCCCTTAATACCCTAAACTGATAAGGAATATCACATTTTTTATGCTATATTTTTATAGGTGAATTAGTATTTTTTTTTTTTTTCAACTTGATCAGTATTGATGGATATTTCTTCTCCATTGTCACGCACATAATAATTACTCCGGCACGACAATTTACTTTTTGAGGATATCAGATCCTCGGATGTATTAGAGCGAGTGAAGGAAGAAGGGCTGTCGCCCATTTATCAAAGCTTCTTCCACCAATGAAATTGTCTAATAAAAAGTGAAGGTAGAGCAATTGACTAGTATAGTAACAGTTTTTAGATGACACTACCGAAGGTTACTACAATTTGACCTTACTGGGAGTCAAGAGCCCACGAAGATCGGTCAGAATGACTTGAAGTGGTAGG
Source organism: Volucella inanis (assembly GCA_907269105.1). Classification (NCBI taxonomy): domain Eukaryota; kingdom Metazoa; phylum Arthropoda; class Insecta; order Diptera; family Syrphidae; genus Volucella; species Volucella inanis. The sequence goes on along the minus strand of OU026153.1, from coordinate 116,995,579 downwards.
TTCCATAGTGGGAGCATCAGTGTGGATGTAGTTTAAAACTTAAAATGCAGGAAGAGTTTTCTAGTTGATTTTAACCCGATATAGAGTTGCAATCTAAGAACTGGGTACTAGAACCCAAATAACAGGAAGATGAATGTGGAGGCCTCGACTTATATCAAGGGTGGAACTATGCCCACATCACAGTTTCACTTTGATATTTCAAGATGTCAGCAGAGCGATGGTAATGCGCACCCCTACCCCCATGAACGTAGGAGCATTCAGTGAACTTAAAGCTACATAGCAGGAGTTCACTTGTGACACATGACACATGTAATAAATCAGATCGAACGCCAGAATGTGTCTCACGACAAGAAGTCGAAAGATGGGAGAATTGCCTGTATGGACTGAAGTGAACAAATTTCAAGAATTACTTTTATTGTAATAATCAGCAACATAAGCCTTTGTTTAGAGGGTTTTGTTGGAAGAAAAAAAAGCCCTCTATTCAAATTCAAAAAATTCATTTATTGCTATCTTTCAATACAATATTTACAATATTTTTTATGACTTATATGGTAAAGCATTGGTTTAGCCGTCAGCTCGACTGGTAACTTCAAAGAATTTAATATAATTGAACTAGTAAATAGTATAAATAATAAAATAAAAGATTTTGTATAGATTTGTTTTATGTGAGTTATAAGTTATGAAAATTCCGACGTTAGAAGCATTCTGTATCGGGAGCTAACTCTGACAAAAATTACACGTTTCGCCCAATCAGATCCATTCAAAATTGCAATCGTTTCCGGTACTGAAGGGGTTTGTTTACCAAATCTTCCTTTTCGCTTACAAATTCGACATACGGTTAAAAAATTAAAACAATCTTCTTTAGCTCTCAAGTTACACAAATTGCAAAATTGGTCAAAGTCTCCGTCATATGGGTTCCCGTTTAAATGGAGGAGCTCGCATCTTGATTTAAATATTAGTGAGATATCTTTATAGCCGAGGGAATCTTGGAAGTAGTTCTTGTCACCCATCAAGCCAAGTTACAATCAGCCATTTTCCATCATCCGATTTCGAAAAGAGTCTTAAAGTTTTTAGATGATTTCGTAGAATTTCACTTTTATCAAGCCAAGTTACAATCAGCCATTTTCCATCATCCGATTTCGAAAAGAGTCTTAAAGTTTTTAGATGATTTCGTAGAATTTCACTTTTATCAGACTAATGTTGTTGGGGTTCATCTGAACATCTTCTCCACAGGTAGCAGCAATGTTTTCCCATGTCCTGAACCGGTAGTCCTTATTCCGAATTTCATGAAGCATCACTTATTTACATAAACGATTTTCCTGGAGATCGAACATTTTCATTAAATAGTCAGCTTGTAACTTAAGCGTTGAAATGAAAAGTTTTGGTAAGCGTATTTCCAAGTAAATTGAAAGGTTAAGGGAATATTAAGGGAATATTGAATATTTCCTTTATTAAATTTCTTTGAAACTTTTCAATTTCTTCGTATTCTTGTATTCCCCATATTTCTGCAGCATAACAAAGCGAATATTTCACGACTGCACTGAAAATTTTATATTTCGTTGAGAGATTTATGGGATCGTCAGAGAAAATCTTTCTGCAGGTAAGATTAGTCAGACTTTTGAAAGTTTTAGCTTGTTCTGCAAGGTGTTTGCTAAAATCCTGGGTTGTATTGAGCAAAACTTTCAAAACTTTCAAAACAATGTTTATAGTCTTTTATTTCTTTCTTGGAATGCTTTTACTATTAATATTAAAGCAAATACCATATGTAGTCAGCAGTCGAATAGTTTTTTCTGAGCCTGCTTGAAGCTCCGTAAGAACGTTGTTTTTATTCACCCACTTTTCAAGTCTGTTATTGACAACACTACAATATATCTTTGCAATGACATTCATGAAGGATATGGCTCGGTAGTTTTCAACTGCATTTAAATCTCCTTTCTCATAGATTGGTAAAATTATAGATTTCTTAAATGTGGAGATTATTTCAGCATTTTCAAAATTTTTTTTGAAAAGTGTAAATAGATGGTTATAGAAAGCAGGAGATGCATTTTTAAAGAACTCGTAGGGTATCCCATTTTCACCTGGGGCTTTTCTGTCTTTGGCTTTTTGAAGAACGAGTTGTATTTCATTAGCTGATAGTATAGAATCTAATAATTCATCACACACGGACGGTTGTACGTATAACAAAGTTGTTGTTGGATTATTATCAAGAAGAAGAAGAAGAAGTTGGAGAGATTATCTCCAGAGACGTTTAGGCCAACAGAGTTGTGTAAACAGTTTATTTCCTTCGCCATTTTGCAGATCTGCTTTGTGTTTTTGATTTGGCTGAGTGATTGAGCTTGCATTGATTCAAAATTGATATTTTTTGCGAGACAAATTTTCTTATATTAGGTTAATAAGGGATGGCTTGCTAAGAGATGGCGCAACTTGTCTTATTCTATTGTTATTATTCCATTGGAACATGCTTTGAAAAGCTACTGTCATTGTATACGTCATTCATTTGAAGCGTAAACAACAGTATTTTTTTTCACTCAAATAAGTCGAACTTTGTGCCTGAAAAAGAGTTTTTGCGGGGAGTTCCTCTTCACGAAGAAAACTGCTGCCGAAAGTCATCGTTTTTTGGTGGAAGTTTATGATGAACATGCGCTAGCTGAACGAATGTGCCTAAAGTGGTTTGCACGATTTAAAAGTGGTGATTTTGGCTTGGAAGGCGATGAACGTCCTATGCAGCCAAAAAAGTTTGAAGATGAAGAACTGGAAGCATTACTCTATGAAGATTGTTGCCAAACACAAGAAAAGCTCGCGTAATCTTTGATTGTCACTCAAACAGCCATTTCGAAACGTTTAAAGGTAGCTGGTTATATTAAAAAAAAAAGGAAATTGGGTTCCACATGAACTTAAGCCGAGAGACGTCGAAAAGCATGCCCGAAATGCTGCTGGAACATCACAAAAGGAGATCATTTTTGCATCGGATTGTTTTTGGTGGTGAAAAATGGATCCATTACGACAACCCCAAGCGCAAAAAATCATATGTGAAACCCGGTCAATCAGCCAAATCAACGGCAAAGCCGAATATCCATTACGCGAAGGTAATGCTCTGTATTTGGTAGGATCAGATGGGTGTGCTGTATTATGAGCTGCTAAAACCGGGTGAAACCATCAATGGACAACACTACCGAACACAATTAATCCGTTTGAAGAGAGCAGCAATAATTTTCCATCATGACAACGCTCGGCCCCACGTTGCTATTCCGGTTAAGAACTATTTGGAAAACAGTGGATAGGAAGTCTTACCTCACCCGCTTTATAGCCCAGACCTTGCCCTTTGTGACTACCATTTGCTCCGGTCAATGCAGAACGCCCTCACTGAAATACGGTTCACATCAGAGCAGAATATCAAAAATTGGTTTGATTCATTTTTGGCTGCAAAGCCGGTGCAGTTCTTTTGGGATGGGATCCACAAATTGTCAGAAAGATGGGAAAAAGTCATAGGTTCAGATGAGCAATACTTTGAATAATACTATTGTACATGTTTTTCTTAAATAAACGTTCAAATTTTGAGAAAAAAAAAAAACGCACGAATTATATTACATACCCAATATATGTCATTAGCCTGTATGTACTATTTAAAAATTTCATCACAAGAACAACTACGAAAAGCTTTTAATAGAGTAAATGATTTTTTTCTGGCATTTAGGCATTCTCTCTCAAACCATTTTTGAGTGAATGATTTGAGTTGTATTTGAGAGTGCGACAATCGACTGGTTAGCTAGAGAGGTGTGTGAAAGGTTTTTATCTAAATAGTTATGGAAGGTTTCTAAATTCAAAATTTTCCATTTTAATCGGGGCATTAGATTGGGAGATCTCTGTGTCGGTTCAAAGTGTGATTCCCATTCAACTATTAACGGCATATGATCAGAAAAATGTTTACCATACTTAAAACTTCAAATTTATTTATAATATTGATCCAATTGTTATTTACCGTGCGGTAATCCATCACCGAATTACCTTCGCCATCGACAAAGGTAAAGTGACCTCCGCAATCACCTTTCGTGCATCCATTTGTAGAATTTCTAATAACCTCATACCATTTTGGTTACAGATATTATCCTTCGACGTTCTATTATAAAAATTTAATAGTGCTACGTTAGATATTTCAATTAGAGTTGTTATTTGGATAGAGCTTATTCTGGCATTGAGGTCGAATATCAACATTACGCTTTTGCTTGATAGGTCAAACATAAGTTTATTCAGTCTTACAAAGCCTTCGGTCCATTTGTTACAGTTTATACGGGGTGACTTGTAATTCGACTTTTTCCTTCAAAGGGGTTACTCTATGGCTTATTTACAATGTTTTTAGCTCTGACAATCAGGGGTCGAAATTCAGTAGTTTTCGATTTATTAGAGTTTTAGGATTTTTTTCGAAAAAACACGGTCTTCCGAACTTAAGGTGGCAATCGTAAAAAAGTACGTGCATTAGGATGGTAAATTTTTTTCTGATAGCCATTAAAAAAATTATTACTTGAATAAAACTTATGTCAAAAAATTATCAAGACTTTACAAATAAAAGGTTAATAAATCTCAAACAGCAAACTTTGTTTTCGGTTTTTTTTTTTATTTTTATTTTTTTTTTCTTAATCAAAAACAATTACTCAAAAAAAAGTGTAACACACTTCACGTTAAAATTATAGTTACACCAAAAAGATACAAATGTCGACATCTTTTAATAAATTATTGAAAATAATAATGATAATAAAAGAGCAGGTAGCGGAATCGATTTGTTTGTGTCAATCCTAAATTATTGTTATAGTCATAAAAAAATTTTATTAATAACAATCACAACTTTAATCTTTAAATAAATAATCAAAACAAAATATTAATAATAACAATTACAAATCTTGTTCAAATTGCTTGCCCTCGTTCCGTATGCATGCACGAAATCTTTTCCGTACATTAGTGATTGTTACTCGCGTTGACATGTCATCTTTAATTTTTTTGACAGCAGCTAAAATTTTTTCTCTCAAGTCGAAATCGAGACCTTTAGACTCGAATTACTCGAAATTACTCGACCCCTGGTTGTCATAGCTAAAAGCATTGTAAATAAGCTATAGAATAACCCCTTTCAAGGAATAGGTCACCCTGTATAAAAAGGAAAAATAAACATATTGGGTTTGTCTAAAAGCTTTACGACGTCTGTATCTTGGATTTCTACAAAGTCATAGTGTCTCAGCTTCGATGTTTATATTCCATACAGGCACCCATCGCTTGCTCGACCTCTTAAGGATGTTTTGGTTGCAGGAATTCAAGAAATTTTATATCCGTTTAAATATTTGGTAAATTTACTTGAGTTTTTGATAGTAACATGCGTTTTAAAAATAAAGAATATTTCAAACGTTTTAATAAAACTGGAAAAATTTATAAGCATGATCTTATGATTTAGCCTTGATATTGGGTATGTAATTTAATTCGTGCGGTTTTTTTTTTTCAAAATTTTAACGTTTATTTAAGAAAAACATGTACAATAGTATTATTCAAGGTATTGCCCATCTGATGCTATGACTTTTTCCCATCTTTCTGGCAATTTGTGGATCCCATCTCAAAAGAACTGCGCTGGAATGAATCAAGCCAATTTTTGATATTCTGCTCTGCTGTGAACCGTATTTCAGTGAGGGCGTTCTGCATCGACCGGAACAAATGGTAATCAGAAGGGGCAACGTCTGGGCTATAAAGCGGGTGGGGTAAGACTTCCCATCCACTGTTTTCCAAATAGTTCTTAACCGGAATAACAACGTGGGGGCGAGCGTTGTCATCATGGAAAATTATTGCCTCGTGTCTGGTCGCATATTCCGGGTGTTTTTCGGCTGCTGCTCTCTTCAAATGGATTAATTGTATTCGGTAGCTTTGTCCATTGATGATTTACCGGGTTTTAGCAGCTTATAATACAGCACACCCATCTGTTCCCACCAAATACAGAGCATTACCTTTGCGCCATGGATATTCGGCTTTGCCGTTGATAGGGCTGGTTGACCGGGTTTCACATATGATTTTTTGCGCTTAGGGTTGTCGTAATGGATCCATTTTTCACCACCAGTAACAATACGATGCAAAAATGACTTCCTTTTGTGGCGTTCCAGCAGCATTTCGGACATGCAAACCGCCTTTTGACGTCTCTCGGCTTGAGTTCATGTGGAACCAAATTTCCTTGCTTTTGAATATATTCAGCTGCATTTAAACGTTTTGAAATGGCTGCTTGAGTGACACTCAAAGATTCTCTTCTTGTGTTTGGCAACAATCTTCATAGAGTAATGCTTCCAGTTCTTCATCTTCAAACGTTTTTGGCTGACCAGGACGTTCATCGTTTTCCAAGCCAAAATCACTACTTTTAAATCGTGCAAACCACTTTGGGCACCTTCGCTCAGCTAGCGCATGTTCACCATATACTTCCGCCAAAATACGACGACTTTCGGCAACAGTTTTCTTCATGAAGATGAACTCCCCGCAAAAACACTTTTTCAGGCACAAAGTTCGACATATATGAGTGAAAAAAAAATTACTGTTGTTTACGCTAAATTAATGACGTATACTGAAATGACGTACAATGACAGTAGCTTTCCAATGCATGTTCCAATGGAATAATAACAATAGAATAATACAAGTTACGCCATCTCTTAGCAAACCGCACGAATTAAGTTATAGACCCAATACATTATATGACAAAATTTTACAAACATGGTGGCGATGGCGTGATGGTTTAGTCACTGGCTGTCCCGCCACCTACCTGGGTTCGAGTCCCGGTAGGAACACAACAACAATTTTTTCAAAATTGTTATTACCTTTTCAGCGGGCAATGGCAAACCCCCGAAAGTCAAATTCCGCCTATAAAAAAACTTCTCAGGAGAGTCGTTCGGAACTGGCAATAGACAGTAGGCCCTGCTCAGGAGTGTGAGAGAAACACAAATGAGTGCGATAAGTTAGGGCTTGGCCTATACCGGGCTATGGCGCCACTTTATTTATTTATTATATTTTACAAACACTAATACAAAATGAGCTGACGGCGTCTATATCTCAATTTCTCAATGAACTACTATTACTGCTACTACTATCGTTCACCGGTTCTAAACTTAGTTACCGATAAACTGTTGTTAATCTAGTACGTTGATTGTGATTCTGACGTTCAATTAGCAAGTTGATTTTTTTGACAGCATCAAAGTTTATGTCACTTAGCATGTGTTGTAGTTCGAGCTCACCTTAAGTATTGTTTTAAAATAGTTTGCTCTCAATTAAATTGGCGTTATTTTTTATTCATTGGCTGATAGTGTCTTATTATTTTTCTGTTGTGAAGGAGTATTCGTTGCTTTATTAAAATGCAATCTTTGAAATATTGCGTTGCAGGAACACACCCGTATATTTAAGCTTGAATACGTTATTGAGCATTTTTTGCAATTTCACTTGCATCGGTGTTTACTTTCATTTTAGTTGAAGTGCCATTTCTACTTATTTTAACGAACTCTGAAAACTGTTGAGTACATTCATTGCCAAGTAAAAGTCGAGTGACCGTCTGAATTTTTTCTTTTGGATCTGTATGGGGATCATCTTTGGGAATTGAGATGATAGTTTCGTTGTTTAGCTTACACTTACTTGGTAGCTAGGCTTGCAATTGCCGATTCAAGCTCAGATGGAACAACTGATTTAATTTTTTTTTTGTCAGTTATATGACCTCAGATTGCAAGTTAAATACTTAAGTTTTTGCAGAATTATAACAGTTTTACCTTGTCAATTGCCTATTTGTTGAATATATTTTATCTTCAATCAACTTAAGGTTCGTAGGTTCTGCAACCAAGACCAAATCTCGTACAAGATGGGCAGACAAAAACGGCGATTTTGTTGGAATCAGGTTTAAGAATAAGCCCCTGGCAGATTAAAAGATAGGTTTACTTCGGATAACATCAAATGTAAGCAATTCAGCTGTTCTTAATCAAACACAAGGAAAGGCAGAGTTAGTAATCGCATATTTCAGTCACATTTTAAATAGGGCGAAAAAGAACTACTGTGTCAAGAGAAGAGATTCACTAGTGGTGAACTTGGTGATTCATCAATAACACTACTACCGCATCTGCCGAGGAAGAACTTAGAAGAAAACCACCATTGTGTAAAAGAACACAATCAATGTCTACTTAATAATGCAACTTAATAGTTACAACGATATCCCTTCTCAATTTGAACTGACACTGTTCATGTGCAATTAAGAGATTTAAATTCCACCACAAACAACTGCTTCAGGTTAGCAACAAGGGCTCTCAAAACTACACGCGTTTGAACTGCAGGGATTTAAATGAAATTCTCTACTATTAAGCACATGTTAATTTTGAAGAAGAGTCTATTTAATCAGCAAGGCATTTAAGGAAGGATTTAGAGAAGCATACCACTTTGATCAAAAAGTTCCCGGTGGCGTCACCGTGTGGCCTCCCATTGTTCCGATTTAAGTTCTGTTGTTTTTTTGTGTTAAGTTGGTACATCTGTTGTTGATATTCCATTTAAATCGTAGCGTCATAGTTTGACATTTGCAAAAGTTACGCAGCCAAGAGAACATCTATCTCTGTGTGTGTTGGCAATTTTTTACAATTTTAGAAATAGATTTAGATTTGCAACAACGAACTTGTATTAAATTTGGCATAGAAAAGAAATTTAATGGTGCGCAAACGTCGGAAATGTTGGCAAAGTGTTTCAACAAAGATTCTCTAAAGAAAACGGTCTCTTACCGGTGGCACGAGCGGTTCAAAAGTGATCGTGAGTCAATCGAAGATGAAGAACGTGGTGGCATACCATCGACATCGAAAACCGAAGAAAAAATTGATGAAGTAAATGCAAATTAACCATCAGAGAGATAGCGGATGACTTAAACAAAGCCTATAGATCTGTCCAAGACATTTTGGTTAATGATTTGGGTTTCGGTCGTGTAGCAGCAAAGTTTGTGCAAAGAGACCTCAATTACATGCAAAAAAGAGATGATTTTCGAGGCTCAATGCGATCCCACATTCATCAAAAGGATCATTACTGGAAACGAGACGTGGGTTTATGGGTACGACACACAATACAGACATCAGGCAATTGAATGGCGTTCACCAAATGAGCCGAGACCAAAAAAACCACGCCGTTTTCAGTCAAAAAAGAAGGCAATGATCACGGTTTTAATGGATCACAACGGTGCAGTGCATCATGAATTTTTGCCAGAAGGCCAGACAGTAAACTAAGAGTACTATTTGAGCATTATGAGACGTTGGCGTGAAGCAATTCGCCGAAGGAGACCAAAATTGTGGGCAAAAAACTCGTGAGTTTTGCACCGTGATAACGCACCGTCATACAGTGCCATCATTATTCGTAATTTTTTGACGAAAAATACAACAAATACCATCCAACAGCTACCGAAATCACCTGATTTGGCTCACTGTGACTTCTTACTGTTCAATCGAGTTAAAAAGCCGCTACGGGGAACGCGTTTCAGCAGCCGAGAGAAAGTAATGGAAAAATCGCAGGAAGCACTGATGGACATAACGAAAACCGAATATACATAAAAAATGTTTCAGGGATTGGATCAAGCGCTGGAATAAATGTGTTGCAGTCGACGGGGATTACTTTAAAGGGGACAATATAGATTTAGATGAATAAACCTGTATTTTTAATTTTCTGAATAAATTCCGAGTTAAATGAAAATTATATGTTTTAGTACTATGGTAAGCAACATGCTACAACTAATTTGAAACAGATCCCTTTATGGAATTTAATTCTTCTGTTACTTGAACTCCTCCTTCCTTGGAGAACAAATTTGTTAAGCATTACCACAAACTTTGTCTGAAGCAGAAAAAATTAAACATAATATGCTCTATATTAGGAAATGGTTAATTCAAATAATGCCGATAAGATCTTATACATTGATAGATCCTTCAAAAACTTTTATCCATTCTGTCGTCGAACTTAAACCAGATGGATAAATTATAATTTGCAGCCGATGCAAGGTAATGGTTTAAGTGGTAAGTGTTACCCGGTCTCTGCACCAGCCGAACGAACCATTCGCAAGTGGATTGAAAAATTTAAAATTGGTCAGACAAGCACCGAAGATGATGCACGCAGTGGACGTCCAAAAGAGGCTGTTTCAGATGAAAACATCAAAAAAGTCCACAAAATGAATACGAATGACCGTAAAGTGAAGTTGATCGAGATAGCTGAGGCTCTGAAGATATCAAAAGAGAGTGTTGGATATATCATACACGAATATTTGGACATGCGAAATCTCTGTTCAAAGTGGGTGCCGCGTTTGCTCACAGTCGACCAAAAACAACAACATGTTGATGATTCAGAGGAGTATTTAAAGCTGTTTAACCGCAATAAAGCCGAATTTTTGCGTCGGTATGTGACAATGGATGAAACTTGGCTTCATCACTTCACATCAGAGTCAAGTCGGCAATCAGCTGAGTGGCGAGCAGGCGACGAACCTCGTCCATAATGACCAAAAACTCAACAGTTGGCTTCCGAAGTTATGGCATCCGTATTTTGGGATACACATGGAGAAATAATTTTCATCGACTATCTCCAAAAGGAGCAGACTATCAACAGCGACTATTACATTGCATTGTTGGAGCGTTTGAAGGACGAAATCGCAGAAAAACGGCTGCATTTGAAGAAAAAGAAAGTGCTGTTTCATCATGACAATACACCGTGTCACAAATCGATGAAAACGATGGCAAAATTAAATGAATTCGGCTACGAATTGCTTCCCCACCCACCGTATTCTCCAGATTTGGCCACCAGCAACTATTTCCTGTTCGCAGACCTCAAAAGAATGCTCGCCGGAAGGAGATTGAAGACCCATGAAGAAGTAATCGCCGAAACAGAGGCCTATTTTGAGGCTAAACCGAAATCGTACTACAATACTGGTATCGAAAGATACCAAGGCAACTATATTGATAAATAAAGTTGAATTTTGCAAAAGTTTTGTGTTTTACTATAACACGGCACTGACTTTTCAGCCCATGTGTTATGATTTTATTGAAATAGTTACTCAGTTAATTACGGTTATTTGAAACATAACGGATCCATATATTATGTATACATATACTGTGATTGATTTAAATATTGAGAATTGAGACAAAATAATGCTAAACGTTCGTCGCAAATGGATATTTTTCATATAGTTCTCAAAATATTATGATAAAATTGAATATAGCTAACCACTTTTTTCAATGTATTTTAGCTTAAAAGGGCTTTGTGAAGTAGTTTTTGAGTCATTAAGTCAAACCTTCCCATATTTTTCCTTCTTTAAATTTTTCAAACTCAGTCCATTGACGAGCTAAGTGATGATTTTTCAAGCGTTTGGTTTTTAATTCTCAAATACGGAAAAAGTTGCAAAACTAATTTTTTGATCTAGCCAGCCAAATTACCAGTCCAAAACGAGAGATAAATTGCTCATCATACTCATTCCTCATTTATAGCGCCATCTGCTCGTACATTTTTGACAAAAAAAGTTAGAAATCGTTAAACGAAAGCAGGCGCCATTGACAGTAAGTTTGTTCTTACGGTCATATTTGAAAAAATACGGGTGAGTGGCCGTGGGTCAAGTGGTGGTGTATTGCCTTCATAATCGACATTTTTTTCAGGAAACTTAAGTCTTATGAGATGGTTGCCTAAATACAACATCAAATCAATTTGCTCCATGGAGCGAATATAACCACTGAGCCCAAACATCTTCCTTTCTCTTTCTGTCCTAGTTCCTAGGCTTTGGTATCATAAATGTAGTCATATTTTTTGATAAAAATGTGAATCTACCTCCAGCTTTTTTAAGGCCCACTCACCGAAAATTCGACGGTTTCGACCGTAGTTCGATTAAGTTTTTGCACGAGCTTTTTTTGTAAGGTTTTAAACCAAGATACTTGCGTCAAATCTTCCACGTAGTCGAACACAATCCCAATAACTGCGAACAGCGACGCATGGACAAATCACGGTCTTCAGTAACAGTGGAGGATATACCAGCAATACTAGGTGGGGTGAAAAATAACCTCTTTGATTGCCAGAATGTGCTGCTACTGCAGAAAAAGGTTATGGTGCCTTGAAGTCCGTTCATATTTAAGCAGACATGCCAAATATCAGTGTGATACTGTCTTTAGTTTTGTTATGACAACTGATTGTTGTTGACGTGTTTGGCATCATGTTGAGTATGGACAAAAACGATTTTCGTTCTCTAATAAAACATTATTTTTTGAGAGGCAAAACGGCGAAAGAAACAAAAGAAAAGTTGGATAAATATTATGGGGCTAATGCTCCGTCAGATTACACCATCAAATATTGGTTTCGAGAGTTTCGTGGTGGCCGGAACTCCACTACCGATCAAGTCCGCAGGGGTAGCCCCACCGATGCGGTTACAGAGGACAATGTCAAAAAAATACATGAAAAGGCGTTGGCTGACCGGAAAGGGAAGGTGCGCGAGCTAGCAGATACCACAAAGATTAGTACTGAGCAAACACGTAATATTTTGGGCAATATTCTGCATATGAAAAAGTTATCCTGCATACTCAATCCTAACCAAAAACACAAACGCGAGAGCACTTCGAACGAGTGTTTGGACTTTCTGATGCTTGATTGGGCGGACTTTTGGCGTCGATTGGTAATTGTTGATGAAACTTGAATTAACTATTACACACCTTCCGGGAATTAGGAGCCGGCACGAGTACTACGAAGAGGCCGAGGGAGCCTCGATGAGTCGAAAAGGTTATGGCGTCGGTTTTATGAGATCGTCATGGCATACTCTTCGTGTACTACCCCGAAAAGGGAAAAACCATCAACAGCGAGTGTTACTGTGCATTATTGGAGCGATTGAGGGCGAATTCGCTTCAAAATGGCCTCACATGAAGTGAAAAAAATTTTGTTTTTGCAAAACAATTCGCCGGCGCACAAGAGCATTGCAACCACGGCTAAAATCAATGACTAACGGCTCCAATTGCTGTCTCATCCACCGTATTCGCCCGATTTGTCTCCCTCGGACTATTATCTCTGGTATGTCGCAGACCATCCGGAAAATTAATTTTCGGACGGGATCAAGAAATTGGAAAATCGCTGGGAAAAGTGTATCAAACTAACTATATTAAAAAAAAAAAAAAAACATTAAAAAAAATTCATTCCCAAGGCGGTTACTTTTCACCCCACCTAATATTTTCCTCTGTACGCGCTCTACGCTGTATATATGTGGCTATATGTCCATGAAATTGGTACGATATTTAGTCACTATGGCTTAAATCGCTTGCTTAGTAAGTCATTTATGATGACCGTAAAGTGTTCCAAACATTTTTCACAGAGTACGAATTTTGACAATATATTTTGAATATATATATATAATAGAAAATTATATATATATAATAGAAAATTGAAAAACCAAACATCAAAAAGATCACCATTTATTTGCATCGGTTTATTTCACAGTTGCTTTTGGCGTTATTTCGCAAAATCAAAGTGGAATAAGATGGAACATAGTGATTTGGCATTACTTGAGATTTATAGGTGAGATTAGACTATTTTTTTTTTCACTGGTATTACCATTTAAAACACACTTTTACGATATAATTAGTTTGGATATATTTTCTGTGCTATATAAACGCCTACATTTAATGGGGTACTTATTATGCATATCCGTATACAGGGTGCCATTTAATGCTGAAAGATTTTTTTACCTAGAGGCAAACATTTTCTGGTAGCAGCAGGATGAAGCATCATCGCGCTTTTCAAGATGTTTCCGCCCCAACGTCCTTAAGGTACTAGTCCGATGTGACGAAGTTCAAAAAATCGATGTTTTTAAATTTTTTGGAAGAAAACATCTTTAAAATATACTCTACAATTTTCAGACGGCTCTGGCCGTTCCCTTTTTTATTGTCCCTCCGTCTTTTATTATTCTAGGTTACGCAGGTATGCGTATTATACCAAACCTTTTCAATTGACAAAGACGAAGTATAAGAAATTTGGACAGTACATAAGAAAGATTTTCGAGCAGTTCTTCAGTAACTGTTTTTCGTTCGACTAGTGCACACTGCTCTAAAATGGGAAACAAGCGTTTTAGCCAAAGTCGACACGAGAATAAAGGTGGAAGAAAAAGATCATTTAAAGGGAATCAACATACTGCAGAAGCTGATATTAATTTTGTGAGTACGGTTGCCTGCATCTTAAATGTGGGTTTTCTACCGGGCTATGTAGGTGATGGGCGTCACAATAGGTCAAGCAGACATGGAATACACTCACACTGCACGAATTTTAAGGATAGATAAAATTAGAGAAGCCAACTGTAAAGAGGCCAGAATCTAACGCAGAGCTCTCAAAGCCGATGAAGAGAACTTTGAGGAAACGGAAGGATTGCTTTATGCACCAGGCATATCAGATATATGTAAGTATTGTCAAGAATTTTAACGCGTTTTTCTCGAAACCATGTTTTTAAAATTTCGGGGAAGCACTGACTCAAAACTATTCAACCGATTTGGCTTACCTGTTATTCTAGACATATAAAAGACATATGATAATTAACAATTTTTTTAAACAATTTACCAACGAAGAAAAAATAGATTTTTTTACAAGTCCGCCATTTTTTTAATATGCATATTATTCGTTAGTTCATTAGAATAAGGTCTACAGTACAATAATCTTTTTGATTTTTTATTTCAGATTATTATAAAAGGCTGTGTGCTTCCCCAAAACAGCTCACCATTTTTTCGGGGACTCCATTTTGATATTAAAAATTATAAACAAATTAATGTAAATAAAATTTTGTTTGTATGCTTTAAAGTATATAAGAACATGTAAAAACTACAAAACTTTCTTGTTAAAAATACGTCGAAATTTCGGCCGTCACACCGGAAAACGCAAAGCTTTGCAGAAAGTAATTTTACGGTTTCCGGATCAAAATTATCATAAACGCGGGCAGTTGGTCTGCGAATATTTGACTTATGCTTGAATTGGTGCTGGTACTGTAGATACATGATCTGTAAAGCAATTGCTAATCCTAAATTTAAAAGCGGAAAAATATCATTAGAAAAAATATAAAATAAAAGGTATATATTTATTATATATTTTTACCTGTGTGTTATGAATATCACAGAATGAAATCAAGTTCTTCCAAATAATCCGTTCCGTTTTAGATTAGAAGGGTAATATTGAAATAAACTCGGTTGACTTAACTTGTAGCATAATAAACTCGTACAAGTTGAAAAAGCAATGCAATTCTCGTGATTTAAGTTAGTACAAACTTGATAAAATCAAACTAATTAAATTGACGGAAAATTCATAATTATCTCCCAGATCAATTCGCTAAGCATTAGAACATAAATTTTATGATCCTCTTAAACAGTATTATAACATAAATCAAGTCAAACAATACGTAATAAAAACATTGGTTTAAAAAAAGGAATGTTTAAACAAACCAATCATTTTTCTTTTTCCCCAAAAAATACATACGTAATTTATTGTGCTGTTATGTACATTCATACTTATTTGTATGTTAGATCATAATGATCTTGAATTTGAGCTTTTTTTAGTACTATTTTTTTTTTTTAGAACGATTTGAGCAAAATATTAATATGTAGTTGTGTGTGTATGTAGAAGCGTACTCTGCCAAAATATACAAAGAAACAA
Organism: Volucella inanis; assembly: GCA_907269105.1. NCBI lineage: Eukaryota > Metazoa > Arthropoda > Insecta > Diptera > Syrphidae > Volucella > Volucella inanis. The sequence goes on along the minus strand of OU026153.1, from coordinate 116,979,922 downwards.
AAGTGGTGGGAGGCGTGGTTGAGGAGGGAGTGGTGTTATACATTTTTCTTTCTTAGTTTGACCAAAATTTTATGTAGAAATTAAAATTGATTATTTAGCAGTTCGAAAATATTCTTCGTTGGGGATACATCTCTTAAAAATATAATTGTAAGAAAAAATTAAATATTTCTGAGAAAGCAAAACGTTGAATTTTTTCTTTCTCATGCATATATTAAGATCACATTATTGATTAATATTAATGAATGAAGCAAAAGAAAGGCTACTCTGGTTACTAGTTTTGATTAAGATATAAAGTGAAGTGCTTCAGACTATATATTTTTCCAAATATATATATATATAAACGTATTCATAAGTGCTAATTATTTATCTACAAAATTGATTAAAAGATTTCTATGTATTTAATAACTTTATTTATTGATAATTCAAATTCTAAATAAATGTATTTATTTCACGTCGTGGAATATTTTGTTTTTCTCATATTTGCAGAAAATCAAATTATAAGATTGATTTGTGTGGACTTATCTTAAACAAAAAAAGAAAAAATGTTTAAAAACCACTTAGAAATGATTGGACGAAATGAAACTCCCAGCAAAAAGGCAAAATTCTGGCAATCATATATTCGATCGTTAAAAGGTATATTCGTTTACAATATCGTCATATTTTAAAAATAAGAATTATTTCATTATAGAATTAAAATATTTTGCTTCAAAATTGAGAAAAAATATCATTTTTCACAGCTATTCTTCTAAAAATAAAATAAATGTATATATGTTTGCACAAATGTACGTAAGTTGAGTGGGTCGTATCTATTTTGAAACACAGAAAAACCGAAATCTAATTTAAATGCTTCAAGAAAAAAATTATTCTTCTCAAATATTTTAAAAAAGCCTTATTTTTTTAAGGTAATTGCTAGTAAAAATTTTATAAAGTCGTCTTTTTTTGAATATATTTTTTTCCTATTTTCAACATAACATAAATGTACATAGCTATTTGTAAATATAAGTTTCGCTTCGATTCGTGTTTGGGTACATATCTACAATATCACAATTTTTCGATTTTTTTTCTCCAAAGGGTCAGAGGATATTCGAGCTCATGAAACACCCAAAATACGGGCATGGAGGCCATACAGTGCTTACGTAGATTCTCCTCCAACTTATAGAAGTATTTTTGATGAGCCAGCCACTCCATCCGAAAGAATTCAATCGCATGGGTACAGGTATTTGCCTGTATCAAGAGATACTTATGGTTATTCACCACGCGCTATATATGATCATCATTACAGTAGATCAAGTAAGTATTATTTAATTCTGATTTGCAATTGTGAAACACTATTAAGTCCTTATAAACCTCTTTATGCTTATATCATTCAGCTTATACCTTTGCTATCCTAAATTAACAATAAAATAAATAAATAATTCAGTAAGCATACCGATTAGGTATGCAAAGTTTCAAATATATTCTAAAATAAGAATAAATTCTAGAAGAAGCAGTATATAGAGAATTTATATTAAATTAATCATATTTGCAAATTAAGAAAAATTTCAATGTAGAAACGGGTACATACATATGTACTGTTACGCAAGTTCGTGCATATAAACAGTAGCAATACGAGTAGAGAAAATATTTGTTCCTACATATGACTACATATATGTATGAGTACCCCTTCATACATTTATCAAACCCGGTTAAGTTAAAACATTGATTAATGCTTCCTCCAAATATAAATATATTATAATTCTATTTTTGAACATACTTTTTATATGTATACATATCTATATAGAAGATGAGGTTTTAGTTTTAATGAATATAACATAGATATATCAAGCAGACTCATTCTTTTAGAAATAATTTTTGTATTCTGATATAAATAAATGCATATATCCTCTATCCACTTTCATAATATTTTTTTAAAGATACTTACAGATGCACGCACTTTATTACTTCTCCTGGTTTTTATTTAGGTGTTGTAAGGATATTTTGTTATTTAGAAATTTCAAGAAATGATTTTGTAATGGAAAGCTATTTTATACCAGTGTTAATATACTTATTTATAAAACAAATACGTACATATTATTCAATTGTAATTTTTTACATGATTTGAAATCATTGCTTTGATCTGTTAGAAAACTTTCTCACTTATGCTGATATTTGGTGAACTGAGCCCTGGAAATTTTGTAAATAATTGAAAATTGAAAAATATTTAGCAAAACAATATACTTTTAATGATTATAGATAAATTAAATGTTCAGTGTCACTCTATCTTGAATATTTTATTATTTAAACGAGGCAATTGAAAATCCGACTATATGCGAGTACCTATTCGCAGCTTAGTTTTAGCAAAATTTCTTACAGGTCTCATGCAAAATGCATTAATTTGATAATAAGAATTTAATATGTAATAACAAAAATTCGTAGACCGGGAGGTATAGGCGGTCAAAAGATTTCATTTAGACGGTTTTTTCTATTACTTAATTGTGACTGATGAAATGTGGCACATCTTTGTTCCATTGCAGTGTCTGGATGAAATCTCTCCCGTGCTCAAATTGTCGGAGAAGAGGTCTAGATTGAAATCAAGGAAATGAATCTTCAATATATTATAACATATTATATCCCAAGACTTTATAATCCTGTAGTAGTTTAGAAATAATGTCCTTATAGGCTCAACAAAAATTCCCTCTTCTAATTTAGCTTCGCTTAATCTTAGACACAAACTTTTTATCTACAGAAAACCTTCGCCAGTTCTATCAATTGCTTTAACGAAGTTTTTTGTTAAGCTATGCCTCATTTAATGTATAAAAGCAGTAAAGTGATATTGTTTGGGTGCACTTAGAAGTTTGCAAAAAAGAGGTTTTCAAAGAGAAATGAAATTCTTTATTAATGTATGGTATTGTCTTCTAGCTCTTCTATCCCATTCGCACAAAACAGCAACAATATTTTGAGTAGTCTCCTTACAACCCAAGTAATATTCCAACAACTTTCTCGAGCAGGTTTTTTTTTTTTTGGATGTGATTTTCTAACGGTAAACATCACTGCAATATGTAAAAGCACTTTCTTTTTTTTTTAAATATCTACAAATTCAATATCGCATTGACGATACACTAAAACTTGTGTACTTTGATGAAGTAAATTCCATTGCCCAAGTCTGGAACCCAAGAGTTCAGTTTGAGCTTTAGATAAATTTGGGTCCTAACTAAATCATTTAGCTCACTTTGACGTATTAAATGTAGTTTACTTTTATTAACAACAAAATCTTGTGACTGAGAGGTGGTTTGTGTTGAAGATTCTGATTCGATATCGCTTACGTTGTCCTCTGCATCTTTTCCTTTATTTGAGGTTGCGGTAGTGGGCTGTCAGTATGAGGAAGTGGTTTATTTACAGATTCCGCATCAGAATATACAATTTTACCTCTTGTTTTATAAGAACATCCTTTCAGTTCCGTTAAAAGGAAATAATAGTCATTAACATTATCTTTTTATTCCATCCAAATTAGAGGGCATTGTTGGGTTGGTACTCTTAAACCATGCTCTTAAGTAATGTACACATCTTAAATAAAAAAACTAAGTGCCGAGTATTGAATACTCTCAGAAGTGTTGAAACCAAAATACAAATTGTAAATATTTAGTGACGGTGTAAGCTGTTATCGATTGGAACTTAAAATAAACTCCCCAAAACCAAAACAAAAGAGATGTATTGAATTCGAGCATTTTAAATTAATATTAAAGTATAAACTATATGTGTTTAGTATGTTTCTTCAAAACCAAACCGTATGAAAATAAATAAAAAACAAATTTTCACAATTAACAATAACATGTTGGAAAAAAAACTATAAATAGCATGCCGTTAACTGTAGGATGTGTTGTAGCAATATTACATATATATATTACGTCAATAAACCAATAATATCATGTTGAAAATATACGTCGTGTATTTACAAAAAGCAAAAAGTAGTCTTGTTTAAGTAAAACCAGTTACAATACTTAGATATATCGTCAAATCCCAAATGCTTATTCATATAGTATATTAAGATATTTCGATGTATTAGAATTTTTTTTTATTATATTTTAGTAAATACATGAGAGATACCGAGTTACATACATGAGAGATACCGACAAATATAATTGGATAAATTTGTTGTCATCATGGTTGAATAATCAATAATTAATTAAGGATTTCTTCAGTGCATATCTAGTTTTAGCAATGCGATTTTGAAACCACCTGCGGCTTGTGGTTCCTATAATGATACGTTGACTGATCGTTTTTGTCGTTAGTTTCTTCCAAAATTCGCAACCGCTTGGTTATTTTAAATCAAAACATTTTGACTCCTTTTTTGTCAGTTTTTTTACAAATATGTTTTGGATTGATGTACTTGTTTCCTGCTATTTTTTGTACCATTTTCAGCTTATCTTGATTTCCGTTGAGTACGAGTATATGAAATTATTCGATTTATAGCTTATCTTTCAAATTCTGCTGAAAGAACATTATCAAAAAGTGTAGAAAAAATCAATCATGAATAAAAAAGGGTGTATAAAAGAAGGTCTATAAGTTAATTTATACACCTTAGTTAAGCCTAGTTCTCGTTCTATTTAATATACAGTATATAGGTTTGGCATACAGATATTTTGAGATTTGATTCATTGTTTCACGTTATGAAAAAAAAAAAAAAAAGTATGGGAAGGGGGTCTATATTCATATATTCATTCATATGAGTTACGTTTCCTTCAGAGAAGTAGATATCAACAATTATTTAATTCTAACTTACAGTGTATTAAACCTAGATCAATCAAGCTGGGTTTGATAGCCAGTTGACTAGTGGTTAGTATTCGACTAAACACTATTAAATTCCATGCTTTTCTTTTCGATATATTGCTCTTCAAACACAGGACTTTTTATTTTTTTTAGTAAATTTTTTGGAAATTTTTTCTTATTTTTATTTATTGTTATTATTCGGGGCTCTTATAATATTAAAAGTAGATAAAGTCTCTTTGATATGTTGTGCAGCTGCAATTCAGCCAATGTTCCTATTTCATATGAATATACCTGTTATTTCATCGGTTCCCATATGTATGTATGGTGAACTAAAATATTAAAAAAATTTTTTACGCAAATGCGATTTTTCCAAAATTTTATTAAAAAGAATTGTGTTTGAAGGCAACTTATATGAATGAAAGCATGGATAGTAATAGTGCTTAAATATGCATTAAATTAAATACTAGCACAACTTGGTTGCTCTAGATTTAATACACTAGAAGTTATAACTAAACAATTGTTAATACCTACTTCTCTGAAGAAATTTATTTAAACAACCTGCAACTCAGGGGGTGTTGAAGATAGATTCCCCTCTCCCATACTTTTTTGTTCATAATATGAACCATTTTATTGGACCTATCTGGGATACTATATATCTCTACACAATAGATTATCCTGAAATTTCATTTTCAGTTATACAGAAATTTAAAAAAAAAAAGATATTAGATATAACTTTTAGGAACTGTTGCTTGTATATTTGATTAATGCACAACTTATATTGTACAATACAACTCAGTCATTTTCTTACAATCAAATTCTTATTTCAATCACTTGACATTGTTATAAATTACCCGCATTATTATTCTTAAAACCACTGTCAAATAAAAATAATAATAACATAGCTCACAATTTTCAACCTCTAGAAAAAAAACTAATTCTTATTATTTTTCACAACTCAGTAATCTAAATTCAATTTTTTCATGAGTGTACAATAAACAGAAAAATTGTTCGGCAATATACTTTAACCAGCCGATTGGTTTTGTGAATTTATAATTTGTACATTCCATATATGTATATAATATTTACATAACATCATTTTCAAAAAATAAATGCTATGAATTGGTCTTTTTACCGATAATAAATATTTTAAGTTCACTTTCAAATTTATGTATATTATTTTACATTATAAATGAAATCTCACGATGAATCACCCTGTATATAAGAATGTTTTTAGGAAAGTACACATCCACTAAATAATACAATATAACTTGTTTTTTAAGTTCCAGCAAGCTATGATGCTGAAAAGGCGTGGAATGATCACTTAAAGCGAATGCAAGAAATTGAACGCAGGTAAATTTACTTTTACATTGCTTAACTTACATTTACAATTTAAAAAAATTCTTTATAAAATTAAGCATATAATCATACACGTTTGTAAAAATTTGGGAATACACTTCTATTGCTCAGTATTGTATATATATGTGCATGTGTATGTGAAAAGTGTCAGCTAGGTGTTCCTAGCTGAGAATTTAATTCATTCCTCTACCTATTTTACCGTATTCCTCGCGCATACTTGTTATAACATAACTCAAAAATGAATTTATATAGTTGAAAATTTCCCTTTTTGTTTTTGGAACGAAGCATATTGACAGGAAAAGAGTCCATTGTAGTAGTTTTCTTTTTAATTCTAATTCAGGCGTTACCCAGTCATTCACAAAAGTGTTTCGCGCTCATCACACTGACGGAGAGCGTCGCAGGATATTTAGGTACATAGCAAAACCGTTGTCCTCTGTTCAAACACCAGATAAATATCTGCACCTGTCGAGGTATCAAGGTGATTTAAAGGCGATTAATATCTTATACACGTCCGGATGTATTCACTTGAGCTGTCTTCAGTCTTTGGATACATGCATTTAGTCGTGCTAATAGGAAACTCAACTCAGAATATGCAGTGCAATTCCCAGAGCCTTGTTCGTTGGCTTATCACCTCATTTCTGTTAATCCCATTGTGACCTGGATCTGAAACAACTGCGTTTGAAGAAACTTTGTATTTTTGAACAAGCTTTATGGTAAGATGGGGGAACAGTGAAACCTTAGCTTATCTGTCCCAACGGTTGACTATGTGTGAGGATGCCTTTGCTTTAGACCAGATATCCGCGAAGCTGATCTAGCAGAGAGTACAGATACATCATCTGAATATACCTGAACGTAGAGGTAAGAACCCGAATGAGTGTTAGCAGAGAGTTCATCAAAATCCTCCATAACCATGGAAACATTAAGACACAGTGCAGGCAATATAAATTCTGCCTATTAGATTTTGATGATCAGCCTCGGTCATGAACTTATGGATTGATTGCACGTCTCATCTTAGGACGCATTCACAAAGCAATTTTCCGTACATGACTCCTTACTCTATTCTAGATGTTCTTAAGAGAAAGGAGATCGGATAAATTATTGCCAATTTTTTAGTATAAAAGTTACTCTCGCCATTCGCAAAATATACGACATGCAAGACAGTGGGAGGCTACGAAGATTCTTTTCAGAGTTGCTTGCAGCTGAATAATAATAAATATAAAATATATAATATAAAATATGAAATATGAAATATTTATCGATGCCAGGCAATTTCAATCCATTGAAAACCGCATCAGCGTATTTAAGGCCTTCATTTGTTACCACAAACGATACTTGAAACCACCAGGCGGCATGAGACTTTTGAGTGTTTCCAGCTGATCTGTTTCTTCTTAACACATAGATTGTTTTTATCTTCATAGCGAAACACTATTTGAAATCCGGATTACCCCCTCATTTTCCAAGGAAAATGGATATTTAAAAGGTATCAAATCAAAATCTTTTCCAAGTTTTGTTACATAGGAGTGATACTTACCCCAAAAATGTCTTTCACAAAGAATGTTGAAGGCAGAAACACTTCAGCAAAAAATAGCATTAATGCCACCTGGAAAAATTTTCTCAGCAGAAAGGTAATATCCCTTAAAGCGAAATGGCGATTATTCCATATATTGCCAAAGATAATCATAGAAAAAAATATCTTTTGGGTTAAAGAACACACTTGGACCAGAGGCAAAAGAAAAGACAAAGTATGCTTCAGAAAGCCTCAGAGAGTACAAACAAAATCTACAGGGAGCTTTATTATACAAAAGGCAAAAAATACTTCTCGGATAAATTCAGTCAAAATAAAATATCATGGATCTTTAAAGCACGCTGTGACCAGATTTAGCTTAATGGAAATGGACATAGAACTCGTGACTGCAATAGAAACAGTCCAAAATTTCATTGGTAGCTTTCCGATTTTAAAGGAATTTATGGTAGGTGCAAATATTTTAGGAAAACAACCCATTATTAAGTATGTATGACATTAATGTTTTAAATGGAATGATGATCTTTGGAATGAACATAGTAGTTTTGTTAGCAGAACCCTAATATATGAAAATAAATTAATTAATTATTTGAACTATTAAAAAATATTGTCGCTACTATGTACTTAATATAATTTTTAGAAATTATGAATTTTAGTAACTAAAAACTTGAATAATAAGTCTTAGTCGTACATTCTTGATTTCTTTAAGAATCCAATTTCAATTGAAACTTAGAGAATCAAATTTTAATATTTTTCTTTTTTATAATTTTCGCACGTGTACCCTTAAAATGCTTGCACACAACGTGAGCGAAGTAAAATCAGGGAGGTTGGAAAGAGAGGTACCGATGAACGTTGGTTTTAAATGTTTGATCATTTTTCGAGCATATTGGCTTGTATCTCGCTAATAACACGTGTCTTCCAAAGCTGCTATTGACGCTTTTATCGGCATAGGTAAGTGTTTTGACATCCCCATAAAAAAATAGTTAAAAGGCGTCAAATCGCACGATCTAGCCGCCCTATTCACCGATCCAAAACGGGAGATAAATCGAACTTATTTCTCAACTAGTCCATTGATTTGCTTGCTGTGTGGTATGGCACGCCGTCTTGGTGGAACAACATGTCGACTAGGTTCAGCTCGTACATTTTGGGTAAAAAAAATTCGAAATCGTTAAACGATAGTGGGAGCAATTGACAATAACGTTGTTCGCACAAAAAAATTAGCCAATTTGCTTGAAAAATTAAATGGCAAGCATTGAAGTATCAACTTAAATAAAAATTTTATACATTTTTGAAATTTTCCCGTGTTTTCCTGACAACTACACAAACGCTTAAAATATCACCCATTACAAGTAAAGATCATTCTATCTTTCGTATTGATTTTGTTTTTGCATTTTCATATAATATGTTCGTGTACAAATTGATCAATTACGAAAACTTTTTTCTTCTTAATGTTGTATTAATTTTGTAGTTGTACTTTTATTATTCATAGTTATCTTTTAATTTCTGTTTTCGCATTCCCGTTGGAGCTTAATATTGTATTTCTCTAAATGACGCACACAAACAAATATATCCAATTTATTATTTATGTTATATCTGTCCCCAATATGTTTTCTAACTTTGAGCTTTGTTTTATTTAAAGATTTGTATTGTACAGGCCGCTTTCTTCTAAATAACATTAGAAAAATCAAGATTATGCTGATGTTGCTACATAAACGAGGTTCATTTGGTCATCATCATATTGTGATTTAATTGTTAAAATACCGGTTTTCAATGTAATCTGAAGTTGTAATACAATCTTCCGCATACGGGTAATAAGAGTTATTTTGCATATATATTTTCTTAACATTATTTTTATCAAATATCTCATTAACGACCAACCGTACATCTATAACTGTTATCAATAACTTTTATAAAATCATGACGTTTTCTTTTATGTACGAGTAATTTTATCGTAGAAAATCAGTGTTATTCCTCTTTCCACTTGTATGCTGACGATATCTGAATTCATTCGTCCTTAGACCAATCGAACTATGCATGGGTACTTAAATAAATTCGTTCACATAATGACGACGTTTGCAAATCTTAAAATAAAATAAAAACTACAATTTTCTAAATAAATAAAAACAAAGAGATTCATATGAATATTTCTTAAAAAGTATACATCAGTTGATTTCTTTTCAGGAATATATTGCTTAAAATAAAATCATGCTGTCTGAATTTTTGGTAATTCTAAATTTCTGAATTGCTTTATAACAGAAGTTGTTACCAATCAGTAATTTCTATATACGAGAAGTTCTATTTTCACTCTATATTCCCCTCTATATTTTTTATGTTTTAGTTATACATGATACCGTGCATTGCAGTGGCCTTTGCTACTTTCAAAATTATTGAAAGTTAGTAAAGAAAAGTATTTCTATTTTTCTTATTTTTTGCATTTGAAAAGACCTTAACATCATCAATTAGAATATGATTTTTTCGCGTAATTAAAACCATATTTGATGAATATATATATATAATTTAATTTAACTTTAAACTTAACTTTGAATATAATTTAAAGTTAAATTACATCAACCATTTAATAAAGGTTAGATTCCAGCCCTGGAGCGATATTACCACTGAGCCCGAACATCTTTCTTTTTTATGTTTCTATCCCATTTTATATATTTCTATCTATGTTTTGGCATTTTTTGAATTTCATACCCCCTTGGGTGTTAAATTTAAAAAAAAAAAATAAATACTTCTAGTAAGCATTAAGCAATCGGATATAAAAATATTAAACGCAACTTCGATGATTTGTTAAATTTAACACGAAGGGGGTTATTTGAACAAGTGAGTCAGAAACTCCAGTTATGTTCACGACGGCCGTGTAGGAAAGGGTTTTAAAACCAGGAATTCAGCTGTAGTAGACATATTTACTTTAGTCAAGCGAATAAAACATTTAAATAACAGCATCTTCTGCTTTATTATTCAAAAAATGTGGATAATTTACATCATTGAGATTCAATATCCAAAGAAGAGTACCCGTTATTTCGATATTACCAATAAATTAAGTTTAAGTTATTGTACTTAAAATTAAATAAATTTTATATAATCAAACATAAAAGATATTATTTTCATCAACGTTGCTTAATAGATTAGAAACGTTAAATTATATCAGAAGAGCGTGAGAAGTGAACGATCGAGGGATGTAGAAATGTTACTCTAGGAACAACTAATAGGTAATTTAGTAGTAGAGTCAAAATTGGTGCTGAAAATATTAAAAAAATCGCGTCTGAAATCGATGCATATACTAGCCCGTCTCCAAGCTCTTATCAGAAGATAAGTTTTATTATATTATTTTTTTAAATGAAACCTCTTAGTTCAAATTTAACTATTGTAAGTCCACAATTCACCAAATATTCTCACTAAAGACGACCCTTTAAAAAAGCGAGGAAGTTCAGATCTAAATTCATCACCTCTTTAAAAATGTTAAGTTTGTATATGACAGCACCTATTGAAACGAGCTATACAGAACCATGTCTAAATGTGTCACCCCTGCCAAACATGTCAGTTTTGGTAATACAATAATAGACAATGCTAACTGCACTCTTAAATTAGGCTTTAATCAAAAAAGATTTAAGGCACGGATATGCACTCTTATGTATCTTCTTTAGCATCTTCTTATGCGAACCGCATAAGCCAACATCAGAGGCACAATTTTCAAAAGACTTTGCAACAATGTAGTTAAATCATACGTTGAGGCAATGTATTTAATTAAAAAAACGTTCTGGTGAACTGTTTTTTGTGCAACTATTGAAAAGTTGAAAGAGTTAACACGCAGTTTAAAAATGCAAAACTATATGAAGTATATGACATAAACAAGAAAGGACACATAATATCGTCGAACTGTATATGTATGATATACACATCTAGAATTTTGAGGTAATTATTCAACTATTGAAAAGTTGAAAGAGTTAACACGCAGTTTAAAAATGCAAAACTATATGAAGTATATGACATAAACAAGAAAGGACACATAATATCGTCGAACTGTATATGTATGATATACACATCTAGAATTTTGAGGTAATTAAAGACTTTCTCTACCTGGATCAGCTATTATTTTGATAATGAAGCCTTATCAGAAATCAAGCGAAGAGAAACACTTTCAATCTCTGCTTTTTTGGCTTAAGACGACAATTGAGTAATAGGAATTTAGGAGTAAGGAGCCTTTTTATAAAAATCTAGTCATCTCTGTGCCCTATAGCATAAGCTGATGAAGATATTCTCAGTCATTTTAAACGCGACGCCTTTGATTGGGTTTTGGTTTGAATGGCTTTCGAGGAGGTGATATAAAAGTGTACTAAACTAGCTACACTGAACATCCATCTGGCCAGGAAATTGCGCATCCATCGCTTGAGTTACAGAGTTCCCACCTGTCTTGGAGTGTACAACTGGTGGCCTATTCAAAGACAGTTTAGTTGAAGAATTTGTCGAGTTATTATTGTATATCGCATAAGGCATAAAGGTAATATAAAATAAAAATATTGCAGAAGTTCTTGATGCCGACTCTACTACCTAATACAGAAACCAATTATTTTAGAAAAGCTTAATTCTTTAAATTTCTGAATAATACAAAGTATACGAAAAAGGATTTTCAACCCCTTATAATTTATTAATCAATAAAATGTACAATAGATTACGGAAAATCAATCACTAAGACAGTTAGCAACAGAAGTCATGCTATGAACTAATATTAAGATTAAAAAGTAAATACAATGGTACAATAGTGAAGTGAATATTAGAAGATAAGTTAACAAATTACTTATAAAAACTGCCTTCCCCATTTTAAGAGAAATATTCAAAGAAAAATGAATGCGTATCAAAAGTGTTCTTATCTGCCCTTGTCAATGGCAAGTTATAACTTAGTTTTGGTGATTTGCGTTTCCGGTAATAAAGTGTACTAACTCTTAAATTATTTTTGCAAACTTAAAGTGGTTTTTCGTATAACATTTTCTTCGAGTCTAAGTCTAAGTCTAATTAATGGAATCAACATTTTCACGAGTTGTGATTTTCTTCTTGATCTTTACTTTTTCTTTATATTTAATTTCTTATGGCTATTAAATGAAAGGTATTAGGAGTAAAATGCGATAAGCTGAACGACTGCATTCCAAACACAATGCAGCAGACGGTATGATAGAATGAATAACCTCTTTCTACACAGCACCCTGAATATGTTCAAGTAGAATGGTGCAATAATCATTTGATTAAGTGTATTTAATTTAGTTCACAAATAAGTCCGCACAAAAAACTTATTTATTGGGTCTTTAACTTGTGCTTCTATTTAATTCGTGCGGTTTGCTAAGAGATGGCGTAATTTGTATTATTCCATTGTTTTTATCCCATTGGAAAATGCGTTAGAAAACTACTGTCATTGTACGTCATTTCAGTATATGTCATTCATTTGAAGCGTAAACAACAATAATATTTTTTCACTAAAATATGTCGAACTTTGTGCCTGGAAAAGTGTTTTTGCTGGGAGTTCTTCTTCATTACTCTAATATGAAGAAAACTGCTGCCGAAAGTCATCGTATTTTGGTGGAAGTTTATGGTGAACATACGCTAGCTGAGCGAACGTGCCAAAAGTGATTTGCACGTGATTTTGGCTTGGAAGACGATGAACGTCCTGGGCAGCCAAAAAAGTTTGAAGATGAAGAACTGGAAGCATTACTCTATGAAGATTGTTGCCAAATAAAAGAAAAGCTCGCAGAATCTTTGGGTCTCACTCAAGCAGCCATTTCAAAATGTTGAAAAGCAGCTGGATATATTCAAAAGCAAGGAAATTCGGTTCCACTTGAACAAGGTTTTGCATGTCCGAAATGCTGCTGGAATGCCACAAAAGGAAGTTATTTTTGTGCAAAAAATCATATCTGAAACCCGGCCAACCAGCAAAATCTATGGCAAAGCCGAATATCCATTGCGCGAAGGTAATGCTCTATATTTAGTGGGATCAGATGAGTGTGCTGTATTATGAGCTGCTAAAGCCGGGTGAAACTATCAATGGACAATGCTACGGAACACAATTAATCCGTTTGAAGAGAGCAGTAGTAGAAAAACGCCCGGAATATGCGACCAGACACGAGGCAATAATTTTCCATCATGACAACGCTCGGCCCCACGTTGCTATTCCGGTTAAGAACTATTTGGAAAACATTGGATGGGAAGTCTTACCCCACCCGCCTTATAGCCCAGACCTTTCCCCTTCTGACTAACATTTGTTCCGGTCGATGCAGAACACCCTCACTGAAATACGCTTCACATCTAAGCAGAATATCAAAAAATGGCTTGATTCATTCTTGGCTGCCAAGCCGGCGAAGTTCATTTGGGATGGGATCCACAAATTGCCAGAAAGATGGGAAAAAGTCATAGCTTCAGATGGGCAATACTTTGAATAATACTATTGTACATGTTTTCTTTAAATAAACGTTCAAATTTTGAAAAAAAAAAAAACCGCACGAATTAAAATATATACCCAATAGTTAAAACTGGAAATTGCTGTTTACTTATTTCTATTTCTTGTACATTAAGAATTAAGTTCACACTAATTGAACTTCTACTTATAGTTTTAGATTACCTTCATTACATAGTTTTAACTTGCAAAAAAAAAAAACTTAACACTCAAGAGAATATACATAACTACTGTTAAAATGTTCAGTGGTTGTTCAACTCAATGGATGGCACTTAAAATTTAACGGCAGACTAAATCCTTATTGTAATTTGATATATAATTTATATTTTTACATGATTTTAGATGAGTGAAAAAAATAATTGTATAACGCCACCGGTGTTTCTTGATATTTTTGTTTATTTATTTCTTGTAATATACACATGCATATATGAGGGGTGTTTGATGAGTACACGGATTAGAGATGACAAGACAACTTTTCTAGGTTTTGACAATTTATATTTCAATATAACACCTTTCAACTCAAGACACTTTTCCCAGCAATGCTGCAGATTTTTTAACCCCTCCGTATAGTACGACTGATTTCGATGATTTCGACATGTACTTCTTTCGGGCGAGCGATCTTTTAAGGCTTAGGAACAAAAAGAAGTCACAAGGAGGCAAATCCGGAGAATACGGAGGATGGAAGAGCAATTTGTAGTGCAATTCGACCAATTTGACTGTGGCGACTGCGGAAGTATGAGCCGGTGCGTTAGCGTTGTGGAAGAGCAATTTTTTCTTCGCCAAATGTGGTCATTTTTTCAACGGGGATCACACTACTTTGAGCACGTTTACCGGGCAAAACCCATTGTTTCGATTGTTCTTTATTCTCTGGTGTGTACCAATAAAACCATGACTCATCGATGATTACGAACCGACGCAGAAACTCCCCCGGATTAAACAAGGTCGCACGATTGCGCTTGTTCTCCGGTATGAGCAAACGCGGCACCCATCGCGCGGACAGTTTTCTCATACAGGATATGGCTAACGCGTTCAGTTGAGTTGCCTGCTATCTCAGCCTATTCGCAAATTTTCACTCGACTGTCCGCCAATACAAGATCATGGAGCTTGTTACGGTTTCCTCTTTGGTAACCGTTTTAGGCAACTCGATACACTTTTCCCAGCAGTGCTGCAGATTTTTTAACCACTGCAAAATACTCCTCCGGCGGCGGCCCTCTTACCAAAGAGGTTATATTTAATGTTAATATGTATGCTCATTTTGGCCCATTAGCGCCACTTATCTTCCAATCCGGAAGTAGATTTCTCATTCTTATCATAATATATTCCTAAAAGATTTAGAATTGGAATTATGGCAGGGATACAGCTATCATAAAAAAATTTCAAATATTTTTGATGAACATGCTAATATTCTAATAGTCTAATGTCTCCTTTTTATTGTCTTGTAGTATATATTTTAATGCATAATATTAACTTTAAATAAATAAATAAATACATATCATTTGCAAACAAAAGTGTCGACTCAAAGATAAATATATAAAAAGTTTGATCACTGCAATGAAGATAACATGGACTTACAAATATTCAGAGAGCACCGAAATTTTCTCAATTAGTCCTTCTATTTAATCCTCATACCGCTTTATGTTTATGGCATTTGTATTTTATCAAGTTTTTCTCTCAAGAGTTCGTTGTTTGCTTATACACATATAATCATCAGTAGTTTATTTTAAATTCCTTTAGAATGTTATCTATCTTTGATCTGACATGATTCCCTGTTTCATTTTCTATCGATATAAGCCCAACAGTCAAAGTGCTGTGGATGGATTGGATCATTGCCAGACTTTATCGACAAAAAAATAATTGTAGTGTAGTATGTCAGTCCAACCATTTTGATGGAACTAGCGAATTTAAACCAAACATTCTTTAACTAATGACCTCAAAGCCTGGATTGACGGCAAACAAGGTTATTTTGAGTGTT
The DNA here is from genome assembly GCA_907269105.1 of Volucella inanis. Classification (NCBI taxonomy): domain Eukaryota; kingdom Metazoa; phylum Arthropoda; class Insecta; order Diptera; family Syrphidae; genus Volucella; species Volucella inanis. Next base: position 116,963,878 of record OU026153.1, on the reverse strand, counting down.
TGTTGGGATTGGAAGGAAATCGTCTATTATGAGCTGCTAGGACGTGGCAAAACGGTGAATTTGATCCTCTACTATGCACAACTCGACTGTTTGAATGAAGCTATCAAGAAAGAGCGACCAGAATTGCCCCTCAGAAAGGGAGTTGTCTTCAATCATGACAATGCTAGGCCACACACATCTTTGATGTTTTGATGCATCCACCGTATAGCCCGGACTTTGTACCCTCTGATTACTATTTGTTTCGGTCTTTGCAAAACTCTCTTGATGGTAAAAAATTGGCCGACCGAAAAGCCGCTGAAAATCACTTGGCTAAGTTTTTTGCTGATAAGCCACAGAAGTTCTAGTTCTAATGGCCAACCTGTACTTCATTGAATTTATTTTGAATAAAGAAATTTTTTTTCAAAAATGTACCAAAAAACCAGGGAGACTTTTTTAGTTACTGTTAGTTGTGTTAAAATATTTGATTTTGTGCCAAATAAACGTCATTTTGAGAGCTTCAAAAACTTCACAGAGATGCTGCTCTTAGTGAAACAACGTCCCGTGATTGGTTCCGTCCGACTGTCTGCGTGAAGGAAGGCCAAGATTCTTTAAAGACTCTGAATTGGAGGCATTACTCGATGAGGATCCGTCCCAAAGGCAAGCAGAGCTTGCTTCAGCTTTAGTAATTACCCGCTAAGCCATTTCCAAGCGATTGCATGCATTATAAGTGATTCAATAGTTATGATTTAAATCCAACGGGCATTTAGGGTCGTTTATTCGTCTGTGAACAACTGCTACAACTGCAAAAAAGGAAGGGTTTCCTTCATCGTATCATGACAGTTGATGAAAAATGCATTCATTACAGCAACTCAAAGAGAAGAAAGTCTTGGGGATTACCCGGTCATGCTTCTTCGTCGTCAGCTCGGTGGGACCAGGTCGGTGTTATTTATTGTGAACTATTGAAACAAAACGGAACTATCACTGGGGAAATGTATGGACTTCAAATTATGCAATTGAATCGAGCACTGCGTGAAAAACGGCCACAATGCGAGCAGAGCCAGTGGTTCTACAGCATGACAACGCTCGGCCTCACGTTGCCAAACCCGTTAAAACTTACCTAGAGACGTTCAAATAAGAAGTCCTACCCCACCCGACATATTCACTAGATATGTGACATTCGATTTCTGATGATTAAAAAATACCCTTCATCTGCGGGCATAAACAAAATCCATTGGGATCAAGTCCAGGTGTCTTGAAGACCACGGAATGGGTCCATCCCGCCCTGTTCACGAATTTTTATATAGTTCACATATTATTCGGGCGTCCTGCAAGTGCACAACGGCTGCCTTTTATTGCAGTAGCATAGAAGTTCATAAATCTGGTAATTCGTTTCGCAAAATTTCCAGTTAGAGATGGGAATTAAACCTAGAGGAGGAAGCTGACCATCTTATCACCGAATTTAACTGCCCACACAATGACATTGAACTTAAGCTGAAAAGCTCTGTATTTCATAAAGTGGAGGTGGCTTTTTGCTCAGGTATGTAAATTGTGGAAATTTATGTTTCCAGCTTTATTGAATTGGGGCTCATCTGTCTATATAATCCGGCCAATTGCGGATAACTAATTGCTTAATTGTCTTAGACTGGTATTTGGACGGTTTCTAACATAATCTAAAACGTCTCTAAATGAGAGGACATATAATATATTTATACTTTTTAACTGGAAAATGGGAGTTACCTACTTGAAATAGCCATTTCTTCGCCTATTACAGGTCATAAAATTAGCTTTAAAAAAAAAAACTATATTTATGGGATTTGCATTGCGCCATAATAAGGTTATTTTACAAAAAAAAGAGATATTTTAAGGGTATGCTTAAAAAGTCTGTATCTCGGATGATGTCTTCGACGTCATACCATATACAACTATGTATACAATTTGTTAGTTTTGATAGAGAAACTGAACTCATACTTTTCAATTCCTTACTGAAAGAATTTAGTGTTTTTAAATTTAGTTGTCATGCTCTATTTAAATCTTTATTTATTGCCAGTGCCTGCGTAAAATTCCTAAAAGTAACTTAATTGTGAAGACTATATACAATTTGCAGAAACTGTACACATCTTTGGATTTTACAAAATGATTGACTTATCACCTTTCGCTTACGATTACTTAGAAAGGGTTTTTTGTCCAGGGTGTTTATTCCAAGCCTAATCCCGGAACAATTCAATTAAAGATTAAACCTCGGAAAGTTTTTTAATTAATTTGCTTAAATCTTCCAGCTCGTTGAGTATGCAACGACCAAGAGTTCCGAAAATGACATTTATATTAGTCCCAGCAGCTTCGGAACTAGTAGTTATACAAGTCCGAAGGCTTTCCGCATACATGCTAACGGCATAGTGATAAGTATTGTCTATTAAATAATAATAATATAATATATAACACTACTATTTGCGGAGAAATAACAAAAACTGCATGAAATGCTGCATAATATGCTACTATAATATAATTGAGGTAATATCTAAATAAATAAAATTTATTTTTACATAACAATTACAATAATTAATTATTTATGTTATAAAACACGCAAATATATCCAAATATATCCAAATATATGTTACTTAAGTATTTCAATTTTTAATGCGCTCCTTATAAAACTAAAGTTTAAAAAGGCAATGAAAATTGAATAATTAAAATGGGAAAATGAATAAAGGTTTGCAACATGAAAATAAAGTTGTATTAAATGTTTTAAACAACGAGTGATAGACAATAAAAAGTTTGTTTGTATTAAAATTTTATATAGTATATTTTTAAGAATGTTAAGTTTAGTTTCTAACTATCTTTTTTTTCCTAGGTACCCATCACGTTATGGCCTTTATCTTAAAGACAAACCGAATGCTCCAAATGCATTAATTCCTTTGGAGTACGAACCGGAAGATAAGCTCCTTCAAGAACTTAATAAGGGTAAGGATATTTAATTTAAATTCAGAATAACGAAGCCACCTAAAATAACAAAGTATAACAATGGTAAAACTAAGTGAAATGAACCGATTAGTCTTAAAAATAAAATGATATATAAATATATAAACCCTCATAAATATCATTAATTTCAGCTTCTGGATAAAAGAAATAAAAGTAACAAAACGAATGTAAACTACATTTAAAATTTTTTGTTCACTAACACTTGGCAAGCAATAGTAATTGTTAATGACATATCCTATCTGAAGATATGTTAGCACAACTGAAAATATAAAACATCTTTTAATATAATTAATTTGTTACACAGCTATCTATTGTCTATTTTTAAAATTCAGCGTATGAAATAACTAAAAACAATGAAACCTAATGAACTATAGAACATCTTATTGTAACAAGGTTAGGCTTGCAAAATATAAACTTCCTTATTAATATTAAATTTTTCGGTATGGATAATTGTTATACACATGAGTTCATACAAATATACATCCGAACACATAAACACCCATAAATATATAGATGCATACATATACCAATCTTGAAATTTTGTTTTTTTTTATGTTTTAATAATACTAATCACAAAATTTATTTTATGTTTAAAGCAGTTGATATGCAGTTTTAACTTTTTTTACAATAAACGTGAACCATGTATCATAAAACTAAACATTTTTCTTTGGTACAAATGTTGAAATTCATTTTTTGATTGCATTCAGCAATCTATTATAGTTCCAATACGGAACTGATAATACACGAGTGTTTACTTACCGAAAAAATTTTATTGAATTATGAAAGCACAATATTAGACAAATAAGCAACTATTCAACAAAAATACATACAATTTGTAACATTTTCATTTATAAAAATTAAGATTCATATACAAATATACAATTTTGAAATGTAATTTTACTGCAAACTAAGAAAAAGAAAATATATATATACATAATTCTTGAAGAAAAACGAACTGTGATTGTTTAATTTGTTAGCTTTGTATATGTAGTTAGCTATATTTCTTAACCCTAAAATATTTTAATTAAAACAATTTTTTATCTCAATAGCAGCTGACCCTTTGTTTGTACTTACATATTAATAAACTTCTTTGTACGTATTGCATATTTGGAAGTGTATAATGATACTTTTTATAACGACGGGATTACCATTAGTTTCGTACAAAATTATGAATTTAAAATTTTGAAAGATGGAAACTTTAAAACTGTATTTTCACATTAAAATGAAAATTGGATATGCTTCGATTCAGTTGCTTGCTTGTGTATAGCGGCACGCATTCTAAAAACCTTAGTAAGCAACATGTATATTTTGTATATTGGGCTATGCGGTTTTAAGAAAAAACATACAAACATACAAACATACAAAAAACGGGTCATTGGAACAAAAGCAATTTTGATAGATGGAGGACGCTCAAATCTAAAACATAAGATATCGTTGAAGTTGTAGGTAACACAGATAATTTTTTTTGAAATCAAAAACTTAACTGCCTAATCACCAAATCTACTCCCCAATAATAACAACAGGACCAGCATGTGCAACAAGTCTGGTTTTAATCAAGAATCGATTTCCTACTGTGCATATATTTTATTTGATTTTTCCTTCAATCTGTCTCGCGCTCTACTTTTTATCTTCCTTACACTGTTTACTCTACGACGATCAGCAAAGAATTAAAAAAATCTATGGAGGAAAACACTCTTAAATCAGTGTACTGGCTTCTCAATCGGACGGTTCGGGGTTCATTCCAGCCATGCCCGAAAGACATTCTTTTTTTAGGCAACTAAAATTTACACTTACAATTTATTCTCCCCATTAATTGTTGAATGCCACCCATTGAGCGAAATAATCACTGTGTCCAATCATCTTTCTCTCTCTCTCTCGCTATCCGATTTTCCGAAAAACTTAAAACGTGCTCCGGCATTTTAAAAGTAGTATCATAGAATTATATTTTTGAGTCTTCCATATAGTGTGAACCCTTCAAGGAAAAAAATAAAAAAAATGTGTCAGAAGCGAAACGCTTTGGGAAGAAAGGGCTTACTTCCACAAAAATTCTACTTCTGGATTTTCAGATGAATCATGACGTTTTTTTGTTCCATTTAATCCATTGTGCTATGTTTTTAATTTTAAATTGATCACTAAATTGTAAGAAAATGTAAAAAAGAGGAAAAAAGGATGCTTCGGGTCAACTACGCACATTTAAAAATTAAAAATTATTCAATTCAAGTGTTTCGCTTCGCCAAAAAGTCTTTCATCTTTTAAAAATATGAACACGACATTCATGGGAAGGACTTTCATGCCCACGCTAATGTAAATACGACTATTTTGTGGTGGACGTTTGGATTTTCGATGCAATCGTTATTGACTCACATAAAAACTACCCGTCTTACACGACATTACTTTCATTTCCATGATAATGTAGACAGACACAAAACCACAAAATTGTGATTTAAAATATAAACCGAAGATCTTGGAGGTTGCAGAATGATTCCGATCCGCCTGGTCAGTAATTTATATGTATTTTCTTGATTTAACCACTGTCCAACTCAGTGCTCATATAATTTTAGGATAGAAAATCTAGAAAACCTGCATACATATACTTATATATTTATGTATGATATGTTTGCCTTGACATGTCTACTCAATAGGACTTTAAAAGCTCTTCGGATATTAATGGAAAATGATATGATATAAATTATAAAGAATTGCGAAATTTATATGCAGCGCCTTTAATATCAATTTTAAGCGGCTCACGGTAATACCTACTTTTGGAGTTTTGGTTGTTATGATTAACTAAATGGTATCTAATTTTTGGTATGAAACTACAAGTTTGAGAACAGAAAACGTAATAGATATCAGGTATGTGTAGATATCAGGTATGTTTTTTAATATTTCAATAAGAGGAGGTAAGTAAAGTATTAACCTTCGTGAGATTAAAAATAACATAGTAAGAATTGTAATTTAAAAAAAAAAAGAATAGTTTTGACTTTAAAAAACTTTGAAACAATAACGATTATTTTAAACATAAGTATAAACAAATGTTTAATGGTTAAATAATTTTTCATTTGTAACTTACAGGGATGAATTCGGGAGTTGCAAAATTTAAAAATTATAAATTTATAATTTTAAAATATATACATTTTAAATAATATGACAAGCTACTCTAGTTGACATATCGAATATCTTCTTTAACGAGTTGAAAATAAATTGAAAATAAAGCAAGTATAACAAAATATTGTATTTCAAAAGGACTGAATTGGTATATATATATATATATCCTACTGATTTAACTAGGATATATTTCGATAAAGTATGTTGAATCTTTATCATAATCGCACTTTTTCCAGGATAGCTTGATAGTCTGCATTAATGGGTTTAAGGAATTTAATTGAAAACAATATGCACATCTGTTCATATTTTATACAATAAATATATATATGTGTATATATATTAAGGCAATAGTTCATTTATTTAGAAGGTAAGTTTGTTTTAACTTTAAAAATAAATAATAATATTTCTTAAGTTAAGTGTTACACAACTACTCGTATATAGATACAAAAATTGTGGTTTCATGTACATTTATTGCTTATGTATAATGCAATTTCATATGATGAAAGTTTGATTATATTCGTTCGTGCTCATGGAAGATTTGAGACTTTTATATGTATTTACGGCTAACATAAAGAATTTAGAACTTCTTTGGTTTCCATTAGCTCAATGGTTCTTAATGATATAAGCACATGTGAAGGTTTTCTCACATAGTTAACACACAGAATAGGTTAAGGTACATAAAACAAATCCTGTTGACAAGACTAACAGGTAATCAAAACCTTCTGGTGACTGCTGATGAAATTTAGCACGTAGAAGATTACGTCTATGTAGTTGTCTTAAGGATTTGTTTGGGCCTTACGGGTCAGAAAAATTAAATGAACACCTAGGTGTCCATTTAGAACTCATAGTTCAACCCTTTCCAAAAATGTTATCTACAATTGTACAAACATAGTTACTTTCTTTTAGATACACAGCTCTCTTGTAAGGTTACACAAAAAATTAAATGTGGATAACAGTAAAAAAAACTCAATTTTAAATATTTTGATTGGTTGATCTATCCTAAAAATAGATATTTGAGAAGAAAAAAACGCGGCATTACTTTTTTTTTTTTAAATACCATGTACTTTACTTAATGATTAAAATACTTTTCGAGAATGGAGTAACAAGTTAAATTGTGTTTCCTGTTTTGTTAATTTTTCGTATCTATATAACTTTAGGAACAATTATGTTAACTTAAAAAATATGAAAAAAAATGTAAAGTACGAATAATTGCGAGTTTAATAATATCTGTGCTCAAAATCGCTGTAGTTTCCTTACACATGAAAAAACGTGTTTCAGAAACAAAAATTTATATGTCTTTGAAAAATTATTAATCATGTACAACACATTTAAAAAATAAAAACAATTAACAAGGTAAGTTAATTAAGTTCTTAATTTTAATTCGGTATAAACCATCAGTCTCCATAAAGATTCATGTGAATTATGCCTCAATAAAAGGTAAAATAGTACACACGAGTGAAAGAATATATTTCCGAAAGTGCTTAGTACTAAACTTCCTTAAATCTTTCTTCTGCAACAAATTAGCCAAGATCTGTTTTTCCATTTCAAGACGTCCAACACCTATATCATTTTTAAATCTTACCCCATTCACACCACTATAACCTCTTGTTCCGGTGAACTTTTTGTTCAATGGGCTACTGACGCAACTCATTTTCTTTTAAATCAAGTCTGGATTTGATTTACCAAACTGCACTGCTGACAAAAATGCACCTGTGACATATGTAAACACACATTTCTTGTTCACTTTCTGTCGACAAAAAATGTTTTATTTTCAGCATTCGTGGTATGCAATACTAGAGTAACTTTAAAACGTAACAAAGTAACTGATACTCACAACTAGTAAAACTTAACTGAAATGATACTCGCAGATATTAATTCTACCTGAGAAAATATAAACCGACTTTTTTCCCAATTTAGTGAGTAATCGTCCAAATCCAGTGTAGCATTCACAAAATCAAAATTGAATTACGAAATCTCTCTATTTTAAGTAGTCGCAAAAACAGTAATGGATCTACATATATAATCGCGATAACAGGGCCGAGAACTCAAAAAAAATGATACCATGGCATAAGAAAACAGCTCTCCGCACCCTTTTTTTAGGAAGCTCCCATAAGCCACAGCACTTATGTAAATAACTTTTATCGACAGGTTTGCCTTTATGGTATACTACAAAAATATAAATACTAATTCTTCAAAGTGCAAATCCTATTTTGCCAGAAAGTGAGAAGAATAAACCAAGAGCACAAATCGCGAGTAGAAATATGAGAAATGAAAGTGAGGGCATAATAGTAAGCTTAAGCTTAAATAGATTGCTGAACGGTGAATGTATCATTCAACGTGGACGTCAATCGATTGCAAAAAGGTATACCTGACATAATATAGAAGAAGAAGATGTATCGGTTACGATGTCTTTCAAATCAGGGGAGATTTGAAGAAGCAGGCACCAATTCATTTCCAAAATAGGGTCGGATGACAGTTTGCTCTGCGAATGGAATACCAAAATCATGTGTCTAATTTGTGCAGTTTCAGAAGTGAGTAGATATCATTTGTGTTAATTGAATCTGCAGATCAAAATTTTTACTAGGTAACCTCCTTGACCGCCAGAATGCACTGCTACTGCAAAAAAGGTTATGGTGTCTTAAAGTCCGTTCATATTTCGGCACACATGCCAAATTTCAGTGCGATACTGTCTTTAGTTTTGTTTTGACAACTGCTTGCTGTTGACGTGTTTGGCATCATGTTGAGTATGGACAAAAACGATTTTCATTCTCTCAGAAAACATTATATTTTGAGAGGCAAAACGGCGAAGGAAACAAAAGAAAAGTTTGATAAATATTATGGGGCTAATGCTCCGCCAGATTACACCATCAAATATTAGTTTCGAGAGTTTTGTGGTGGCCGCAACTCCACTATCGATCAAGTCCGCAGGGGCAGGCCCTCCGATGCGGTTACACAGGACAATGCCAAAAAAATACATGAAATGGTGTTGGCTGACCGGAAAGTGAAAGTGCGGAGCTAGTGGATACCACAAAGATTAGTACTGAGCCCACACGTCATATTTAAGGCAATATTCTGCATATGAAAAAGTTATCCTGCCGCTGGGTTTCGCGCATACTCACTCCTGATCAAAAACACAAAAGCGAGAGCACTTCGAAAGAGTGTTTGGACTTGCTGATGCGGAATTGAGTGGACTTCTGGCGTCGATTGGTAACTGTTGATGAAACTGGGATCCACTATTACACACCAGAGAACAGAATGAGTGCCCGGCAATGAACGGAAGCCGGCACGAGTGCTCCGAAACGCCCGAGGGAGGCTCGATAGGTCGGAAATGTTATTGTTTTCGGTTTTCTGGGATTGTCATGGCATACTCTTTGTGGACAACCTCGAAAAAGGAAAAACCATCAACAGCGAGTACTACTGTGCATTGTTGGAACGACTGAAGGCCGAAATCGCTGCAAAACGGCCTCACATGAAGCGAAAATAAATTTTGTTTTTGCAAGACAATGCACCGGCGCACAAGAGCATCGCAACCATGGCTAGAATCAATGACTTACGCCTCCAATTGCTGTTATCTATTACCTCTTCCCAAACCTCAAAAGATGGCTCATCAATAAAAAAATCAGCTCACGCGAAGAAATCATTGACGCCACGGAGGAGTATTTTTTAGTGTATCAAACTAAAAGGGGACTATATTGAATAAAATAAAATAGACATTGAAAAAAAAAATTTTCATTCCCAAGGAGGTTACTTTTCACTCCCCCTAGTATACATTGCAAAAATTTGATAAAATTAGGAGAAACTTAATTAGTAAGAAAGTTAAAAAACATTGCCCGGTTGAATTATTTTCTTCTCTGATGTTGCGTTGATTCATTCAATGTTTCTATTTTTTATACTTGTACGTTGAAAAGAGGTTTTGAACAGATTAAATTCTAAAAACTAATTTTTTACTTTGCAATGTCAGATCTAATTTAATTTTCCATTCGCCTGCCCATAGTAAGCATTAACTTATATTATATATCCAGAAAAATTTTTTTAATAATAAACCATTTCTGTATAATCAGTGAAGCATTATATTAGATTTTTTGAAAAAAAAAAATTGGGCCATGATCTTTTAAACAAGATCAAAATTGATTATTCAAATGTGATTGAAATGTACCTTTTGTGAGACTTTTAATGCAATTAAGTTAAATTTTTTGAAACAAACAATATTCCAACTTGGCAGTTTTCTTACACAAAACTGGAATCAACTTAGTATCTATTAAAAGTAATTCTATATAAAATATACATAATTTATATTATGTTTTATATTAAATTTGAAAGATTCAATTTAATTCATTTGGAAATGATTCTTAGTGTTATTTCTGCTATATTGAACAGTTTCCAGGATTACTTAATTCCCTTGAACGTCCATTAGATAACGTATTTCTACTTCCGATCATAAGATTAGATTCACCTAAAAGATAAATTTCAAAAATTCAAAAATATTATTGCGGAAACTCGTTCTAACGACCTCTGTTGTTCTGATCCACCAAAAAATAATTGGAATTTAAACATAAGAAAGAAACTTCAACTTCGAATGAGAGATTGAATTTTAGAAAAGTAAAAAATTTCCTGACAAAAAAAACATAACAACAAACTTAGGCTTACGAGCTTAAGCCTTCCAAATAACATTCTAATCTCAGATATTTCTGAAATGAGCAACATTTTTTTCTAAATATTATTTCGAATTTAAAGCCTGATTCTAATGAAGTTGATAACTTGAGTTTGCAAGATCCAGATCTTTGCCTCTTTTTTTTTTTCTGCATAGTGACTGAAACAGATTTAGCTAATGTTAGTTTAATAAAACATATAGCATCAACACTTAATTCTCTTAATATCATAGTAATATTAATATTCATGCACTTTATAATCACAAAAGCTGGAGCATAGTTGCTCCCTTGCACTTGTGCGCGGTGTATGGTTTATCTTGTTGCGGCATATACTCCTATAAAGGGAAAATCTGTTCACACCCACAAATGGTTTTCGTATAAACATAAACATCGAATTTTGAAATAATTACGTCTATTGTGAGTGATCGCTATTTTGCGGTTATAACATACATTGCCAAAACGATTAATTAGTTAAAACAACAAGTCTTCAAGTGCTGATATTATATTCAGATCCAAATCAGTGAATGTAATTGGTGAATGTGTCTGCTTTTTAATGACTGAACTTAATAAGAACTGAGAATTACAGCTTCCCAGTGGTCAATCAGGATTGGGATGTCGAGTTTTCATGATAGGCGAAACCGATATTCGTTCTTTGCACGGTCGATACCATTAAATGTCTCATACAAATAACAAATTGGTTTCTTTGTACATATATGGGTACATAGCTTTAAGTTCCTAATTTAAAAGTGAATTTTAATAAGAGCTTTATTTCTTATATATGGTACTATGTTACTACTTCTATTTAGGCGTAAGTGCTACTATCTTTTGAATAAAGCTACAGTGTAATTATTATCTCAAAATGTAATGATTTATCATCCGGTTCAATTTTATATACGTAACAAGTCGACTATTTTTTACTTGTCACAGTAGGGGATGGTGTTTTGTTTAGCTATTCAGGCTAGTTCTTAATCAGCTCTGTACTCAAATAGAGTTCCAGTTCAACGCTCATTTTACAATATCCAGTAAATTACCACATTGATAAAAAAAAAAAATAATAATAATAATAATAACCACCGTGTGGCGCTCCCATTGTTCCGATTTGAGTTCTGTTTTTTTTTTTTTTCTTTTTGTTCTGTTGTTATACCCTCTAAATCTTAGCGTCACAGCTTGACATTTACAAAAGTTGCGTAGCCAAGAGTACATCTCTGTGTATGTTGGCGATTTTTTACAATTCTAGAAATGGATTTTAATTTGCAACAATGGACTTGTATTAAATTTTGCGTAAAAAACGGATTTAATGGTGCGCGAACGTTGGAAATGTTGGAAAAGTGTTTCGGCAACGATTCTCTAAAGAAAACAGTCGTTTACCAGTGGCTTGGGCGGTTCAGAAGTGGTCGTGACGAAAACCGACGAAAACATTGAATATGAATCAGGCAAGTGAATGGCGTTCACCAAATGAGCCGAGACCAAAAAAAAAAAACATGTCATTTTCAGTCAAAAAAAAGGCAATGCTCACGGTTTTCATGGATTACAACGGTGTAGTGCATCATGAATTTTTGACAGAAGGCCAGACAGTAAACAAAGAGTATTATTTGGGCGTTATGAGATGTTTTGATGAAGCGCTGGCATAAATGTGTTGCAGCCTATAGGGATTACTTTTAAGGGGACAATATAGATTAAGATGAATAAACTTGTATTTTTAATTTTCTAAATACATTCCGGGAACTTTATAAAGTTGAAAGTTTAATTCCAATTACAAAACAAAATAAACTTGCGTGATGAAATTAAAAAAAAAAAAAATAAAAAAAAAAATAGGTCAGTGCTTTTCAATGTTTATCAACAAATAAAACTAACAAGGAAAAAAAATTATCCAAAAATATCAGTTCCCTGTAACCAGTAGCTACTTAATAAATTAGCAACTAAATAAGTTATCAGATAAATTAAAAAATGAATAAGTTACCAAGTTAATAGTCTATTAAATAAACAAAGTCTATTAACAATAGAAAATTTAAAGCATTTTATTGTCGCAATAACATAAATAAGCTTCGGTAGAAAAAACTATAATTTACCCATATGACTCCCATTGACCGGTGGGGAAGCTAAACGACATTAGTCGTCCATGTGTAAAGTGGATATTACTACATACGTATGTATCGTTTGACAAGGTTTTAAACTCATTTATGCGCAAGTAATAATTTGAATCAGGTCAAATTGAAAATATAAGAACCACTAAAGACCTTTCCCCATTAGCTGAATTGTACTCATTCTAAATCGGTGGCAATAGCCTTTTGCCGGAGGGGCATGCAAAATATGTATATATAAATGGAAAGTGGGCAAATGGAGCAGGGTATTGTACTGAATATGAAATTGATCTTCCTTTATTCTGTTAAACGAAATCGCGGTTCAATTAAATAAACATGCTTTAGAGTGTATGTAATCCTGTGCGGCTTAACTCCAAAATATAATTCTCGGTGGAAGAATGACTGAATATTTTCTCAAAGCGTTTTGTTTCTAATACATTTTTTAATTTTTTTTTTTTTCGACCGTCGGAGGATTAACACCGTATGGAAGACTCATAAATATAATTCTCTGTATATTTAGGTATGAGTGTTCTATTTTCAAAGCCTTCGTCTCCATAGATTTCCTTATATTTTTGCCAAACGTCAAGTCGAAGTCGAAAAGTAGAGTGTGAGGGATATCGAAGGAAAAAGTGAATTAAATCTTCAGTAGGAAATCGATTCTTGGTTAGACCAAGGCGTGTTTTACATGCCGGTTATGTTGCTGTTGTCGTGTGGTAAGTTTGGAGATTAAAGTGCTAATAAAACGTTTTCATTATCTTCTTTTTTTTTTTTTGGTAACTACAAACAGCTTTATTTTATTTTATTTTATTACATCCGTGTCAACCTACTACTTCAACGACATCTTGTGTTTTAAATATCAGCGTTCTCTATCTGTGGTCTTGTTGGTTTCTTCGTATTAAAACCAAGTTACATTTTATTATGAATGTTTTTCTATATGTAATAACTAATGACATTATCCAGGAGTTAAATTTGAAAGATGATAGCACTTTTGTTTAGTCTGTTCTACAGCTGAATCTCTTAGTCATTTTCTTAGCAAGTAAATCCAATATGTCCACTTTGTGATGGGGTGGCCGTGGTGTAGTGGTATATTCATAGACTCCTCAAGCAGAGGGTCGCGGGTTCGAATCCCGTGCAAGGCAATTCTCTGAAAAATTCTTTTCATAGAATTTGTATGTTTGTTATATGACAATCACGTCGGCGTCAACTCTACATGAAGGCATAACACTCATGTTGGAGTGGTTGCTGGCTGGGCTTAATGTAAGGAACTAAAGCAACTAGCACATACTAAGACCCACTGGTTGAGGATCCACTAGCTCGTCCCGTCCAGTTTGACAACCACCTCTGGGGAAAATATCGAAACCAAACACACCTGAGTTTCAAACTACTACACCAACATAGCTGCCGTAGTGACTAGTATCGAAGAAGATACAGAAGTGTCGATTCGGCGACAATGAGCAGAATTGAGTATCGCCAGGGAGCCAATCTGGCTTATTTTGCAGTTCGCTTTGGGCCCACATCTACATAAAATTGTGCTCCCGCAAGGCAATACCGTAAGTTCGCTGATTGGGCGCTAGAATTGTTAGCCGGACTTTTCCCAAAAATCAGCTTCTCAGACGAGGTCCATTTTTAGCCCAGCGGCTATGTCAATAAGCGAAATTATCATTATTAGAACGAACACAGTCTACAAGTGTTCGACCAAGTATCAATGCATCCAAAAAGATTGACTGTACGGTGCGGTTTATGGCACCTTGGCATTATCGGAACTTATTTCTTTCGAAAAGAGAAAGGAGACACCGTTACCGTCAATGGTCTCAGGTATAGAGTAATGTTAACCAACTTTCTGTGATGATAGCTCAACGACATTGATATATCCAAACTGTGGTTCCAGCAAGATGGTACTTCATGTCTTATAAGTCACGCAACGCTCGACGTTGTGAATTAGAAATTTGGTGACTAGGTCATCTCACGGTGAGCGTTCATCAATAAGCCGCCGCGACCACGCGATGTGACACTTCTCGGCTAGAGAAAATATCCAACCACTTTGAACGCGCTCGAGGTCAACATTCGACACGCTATTGCCGGAATTACTCCGCAAATATTGGACTGAGTCATTAAAAATTGGATCGACCGCTAAAACACTGCCAGCCAAGCTTACTCAGCCATTTGAGTGATGTGCTATTCTATACATTATGACATGAAAGTAGCTTCAAAATAAAGCTATAATCAATTTAATAACTCACATAGTTGTTGTCGCCCTTTAAATAACTTCGGATATAAGTTCTGCACATACGTAAGGATTAAGATGAAACTGCGCATATTGAAATATGCGCTTAAGTCGAGTTTCTATAGAAATGGACGAGGTCTACGCAATTGCCACATCAGGTGATATCGACTGTATCCTTTCATGCCCTTCTTCGAATTGGAAGACATTTGACAATCGTTAAATGTCCCATTCGATAAAAATTTATGATGTAAATGAATGAGATCTTTCCATTTTATCTATTATCGACTTATATTGTTTTTGCTCCTTAGTATAAGTCTTCAAAATATTCTTCTGGATCCTTTTTGTTAACGATGTGTTTGAGAGAAACTACATACTCTTTTATACGGATGTGTTTCCCGGACAAGAATGTCTACCCAAAATTGCTATAATTAAAAAAGTCATAGCTATACTTTGCTTTGTTGTTATATGCAGTTCCACCATCTATACCAAGGTTCTAGCTTTCGCATTTGTTTACTTTTAATGTCTCCGCAATTCAGTGAAATCCCAAATAACAGCTCTCTTTATCTAACACCAGTATGCTCTATTCACCTCCAGGTGCGTTCATTATATGTAAATGACGTGTCGCTTTATCGCACAATAGGTCCCTGTACGTTTGTAATATTATGTTCCCCAGCTAAACCTATGAATCCTATATGCTTGTTATTAAAAGGGTTGGTTTCATGAAAGATTTCTAGCTAAAGTGGATTTTAATTATCAATCCTTTTTACTGCGCTGCGCAAGTTCAACCAAGGAGTGCCTTTGAGTAGTTCGGTTAGCAGACTCAAGAGTTTGAATGGAGTTTTTAATTTTATCGTTAGGCAAATATACCTTATTTTCAATTATAATCCTCTCAAATTTACAGTATCTATTAATCTCTTAACTCTATTAAATATGGAAAACCTTTAACCCTTTCTTTTTTTCTCATTTTTTATAACTCTTCATTCTAGTCATCTCCTTTCCCAATTCATTCTTCTTCTTTTCAGCAAATCTTGCTTTGAATTTGTCAGTGCTTATTTTTTTATAACGAAATTTTTAATTCTGTTTCTCCCGCTATAAAATATCATCGCCTTTTTACCAGTTCATCAATTATAAAAAAAAATTGCCTCGGCTACCGATCCACATACTATTGCCAACTACTACATTTTTTTTTTTTTGTACAATCATATGCACTCAACACCTTCGTATCGGATCCTTCAATTCTCTCAATATTTAAGTTTCAAAAATTTTATGATAAATTTGTACTTGCCCAAGACGCTTTCCCAAAAAATTGCCCAATAAGTGTGTCTCCAACATTTTCCCTCACTCTCCTCTCTATCTAACTAAAACCGCCTATTTTGAAATTTGGATAAAAAATGCAGTGTTTATTTAAAAGATCACAAGGTTTTTATTTTAATAAAGAGTGTAGACATCAGTCACGACACTGCCATTTATCGAATATTTTTTTCCATACATAATCTCCATGTCTACACTCTTTATTAAAATAAAAACATCAGAGCTTTTTAAATAGACACTGCATTGTTTTTCAAATTTAAAAAAGGCAGTCTTAATGGCACACCCTACATATGCCTCACACAAAGAGAATTCGAAAGAGGAAGAACTCTTTCATCATCCCGTACAACAAAAATGGATCAGATAATGAAGTAACTGTACTCTGTTTAACAAAAATCTACAGTACAGGCTTCATGGGATATTTTTTTTTTTTCGATGGAGAGCTGCAAAGTCACTGGCTAACATTAACATTGTTTTTGGAACTACTCTGACAATCCGATGCAACTCCAGTGCGATCCGCCCACCTATGCATGAGGATACCTGTGTATCCTCCATTTATATCGCCTGAATTTTTTAACGGGTCTTTAGTTACCGGTATAATTAAAGAAGTTTCTTTTTGCTTTAGGTTTAGACAAGTGTATTACACATTATGTTGCAATTTTGTTTTATTTATTTATTTTCCCCGGATTAAATTGAACAATTATTATTTGGTAGCCGATCTGCCGGCAGGAATCAAAAAACTATTATTTTTTTGAGAGAAAGCGAACTCGAAAACTACACAGGCGGTGGTTTGATCGATAATGGCGGATGTCAACAAAGAAAACCGGATGAAGATGCGTGGCAGTTAAAACTATCGTAGTGGAAACCGCTTAAGACTAGCCGCTATCTTCCGTCCTCCCGAACGGTTGAAAAATTGTTTTCTGACGGGTCGCGTGTTTCGTTTGCCTTTCTTTTTACGGAAGTATTTCTTTTGTTTTTTTCTCTCTACGCGGACGAAAGCCTACCGGGATCTCACTACAAAATCTCACAACACAATACTTAACTGTTACTTGGTATCCTTCTTTCCTTGTCTTCCTAGCTCCACTGCTGTTCCCTGATCCCGTCCTCTTTTCCTTTAACTTTCCACTTAATTTTTTTTCTTTTTGTCTTACTGTTTAATTTTTCCTGCATATCAATTTTTTTTTTTTGTCACTTTTGTCCTTTTTTTTATAAACCTCTTTTACGCGTTGTGGTCATCCAAGAAGTGGCCGCCCTGATTCGACTTATGGCCACTCAGACCATTGATCACCGACACACATATTCGTGCATTACACGGCGCTTAGCGGGCCCAATGCTGGTATATGTGTACAGCGCTCCGTTTCATGAAGGAAACAAGGATATTTTTGTAGAAGAAATTTCTACGCTATGAATTTACTGCTTACTGCAGGAAAATTGGTCAGATACTTACATTAAAATTAATCCTTCTGCAGCTTAATACGTTCTTAAAACTAAGAAACTGACACCTTGGAGGTCAAACTATTTAACGTAAAACGTATGTCGAAACCTCAATAGAAGTTTAGATTTAAACTTCAATATGCAAGAAGAGCTACTGTATTAAAAAATTCAACAGAGTGTAAGGTAACGTAAAAAGATATTGGTGAATTATAAATTAATTACTGAATAAAAACTTAACACAAGATGCACCATCATGCGTCAAATATAAGAATAAAGATATTAACAACTCAACAGACATTGTGAAAGTCTTTAACGAACTTTTTACCTGTGTTACTACAAATACTCTGTCTGGTGCAGGCTCCAGTATAGTACCTCAAAATCGTTATGTGGAAAATTTCATTAACAAGGAAACTGGGTGAGCAAGAAATTTTATCATTTGAATAAATTTCTTCATTCCAACTCCATAAAATCATTATGAATTTAAAAAAGTCAATCTCGGCAATAATCTAAAAAGAAAATTAGCTTGGTATGTAGTTGACGTTCTCTAACATATCTTCAACATATAGAAGGCGTCAACAATGCAATATTTCCCGATAATCCGAGAATCGCTGAGGTCATACCGATTTAAAAACAAAGGTAACAAATTTTTTTTTAAATAATTATAGACCTATTTCGCTACTCTTGATGTTTTCTAAAATATTAGAGAATGTGTGCAAAAGCAGAGCTATCACATTTCTTTAAAAATAATTGTTAATCAGGGAGCATCAATATGGTTTTAGAGCAGGTAAGTCGACATTTCTACAGTATAATTAATGCAAGTATAGATAAAACAAAATGTACTGCTGCGAGACAAAAACTGTATTAACTTATACGTATTCCTGTAATTTGGTACATGACCCAACCTCGGGTATAGACCATGATTTGGAAGTTTAAAGACACTAGTTTTTTATCCACAAACGGCTCATCTGTGATAGAACCAAAATCATGTTTTTTTAAACTGTCCACTTTTGATAACAATCCTCCGAACTTTACCCTGTACAGTGCTGACAGTAAATATATAAATGTCACTGCAGAAACCTGAAGTGCGAGCACGAAAACAGTTACACATGACTTAGACATAGTTACACATGACTTAGACACACTCAAATATTTCACTATCGAAATCGTTCTTGATTTAAAATATTTATGGTTGAATATTGATTGCAAAATGGTTTCAAAGCATTATAATTCCATATAAAGAAAATATCTGTTACCAGCATCGTATATTATGCTTAAGGCAATTTTGTTCTCGAAAACTCCTCGAGACTGTATACTACAGCTTAGTGTACCTAAGCTGCAGTATGGAAGGGTATGTTGGGATGACGGTTGCCGATGCATCCAACAACAATTGGTCGTATGTCAAAAACACATTTTGAAAACTGTCAGGAAGAAACGGCATTATTGATAATAGCTTTTATCTGTTTTTAAACTCTAAGATTCTTTCACATCCAAACTTTATTAGCTCGCACATCCTAAATTCCGCTTCTAACTTACCTTCTTCCTCTGTCCCTATTGATCTCCTTTCAACACCTTAAGTCAAATTGAGCAAAAGGAATATAGATACCACAAAAAATATATACGCGTATGTAACAACTGATGGATAGCGGGTTGTGTGTGAAGATTTTGTTGGTGCACTGTTTCATATTGTTGTAAGGGCATAACACCTACAGCAATTTGATTCGGTAAGCCATCGTCAGAATTTTCACTTCGCAGCCTTGCTTAGTATCGTCGGTGTTTGTGTTTACTGTGTTTGTTTTTAATTATGACCATCGATTTCAGGATGGACGTAGCCAATATACGCGGGCTAAAAAGTAATCATTTTTTGCGTACGTCCACGTCTGTATGTACCGACCAGCTGTTTTGGCAATTAGTAAAACACAGGTAGATCCCACACCTCTCAGATCACTCTGATCTGAAGCTACCTGGCTACGAACTAGTGCCACTATTCTTTCCCCATCGGGGTCTCGCCATTTATGTGCGTAGTGAAGTAGCTTACCAAATTCCACCACAATGTAGTCCCTGTTTCAATCCGGAATTCAATATCATGTGGTTAAAATTCCATCTCCGTAAACTCGACCTTCCACGAGTTTGATGCGCTGTCTGACTCCATTCAAGGAATTGTATCCCTATATCCTCATACTGAAATCGTGATTATGCGCGATTTCAATATACACAATTCTGGTTGGCTTCGACATTCTGGACAGACAACACCCGAAGGACGGTGTGTTGAGGTCTTCGCTGCGGAAAATAACTTAACCCAGCTTGCAAATTAGCCCACACGCATACCAGACGTTGATAGTCATACCGCCAACACCCAGGACTTGTTTTTAACTTGTCACTCTGACAAGTACTGCGTTGATGTGCTCTCCCCTCTAGGCTCATCGGACCATTGTGTCATATCAGCTAAAATCTCGTACACCCATAACACAGTTAGAGAAAAAATTCATAAAAGAACTGTATGGCAATACGAGAAAGCCAATTAGAGCGGACTTAACAGCTTCTTTAGGAATTTTAACTGGTCGTTATGTTTCCTCGATAACGACGTGGATGCCGCTGCTGAAATGATCACAGAAACTATTCTCTTGGGAATGAGCTGCTTATCCCTCATCGGATAAAAAGTATCAAACCAAAAGAAAAGGCATGGTACGACTCGAGCTGTTAAGAGGCTGCCAGGGTTAGAGAATTGTTTTTTCGGTCCTACAAGACGAGCCAGAAATGACTTCAACGTCTTTTTCAAGCGTGTGAAATTCCAATACGACCAAAAACTGAGGCAAAAAATACTGCCATGTCTAAAAGGTAGTAAAAAAAATGTTGGTCATTCGTCAAAAACATTAGAAATTCTGCCTCATCCTCCATCCCAACGCTCATCCAGCTGTCAGCTCTTTGGACAAGGCCAATCTGCTTGCTGCATACTTTGCGGCTAGCTCAACACTCCCAGATTGTGCTTTGTCCCCTCCTACACTTGAGTGCCTCGATTCTACAATGGGATGAATCCACTTTCGCACCCGTGTAGTAGAAAGAGTACTTAAAGATCTCAACATGCATAAGTCCGCTGGTCCAGATGGTATATTTCCCCTTCTTCTAAAGAGGTGTTCTTCCACGCTGGCAAAACCACTGCGTAAGCTTTTTCATCAATCCTACTCTTTAGGACTCTTTCCGAGCAGATGGAAAACAGCATTTGTCCAGCCCGTCCCTAAAAAGGCGAATCTTCCTCTCTATCCTCCTACAGACCCATTGCACTTACGTCCCTTCTTCCCAGGGTCATGGAAACGCTGATAAACCGTCACCTCATGAAATATCTCGAAATACGAAAACTTCTCAATGACCGGCAATATAGTTTTTTTAGCAACAGGTCCACTGGCGATTTGATGGCATGTCTCACCGAAAAGTGGAACCAAAGCGTACATCAATCTTGCGAAAGCAAGATAGTTGCACTTGATATTTCTAAGGCATTTCACAGAGTTTGGCATCAGGCTCTCTTGTCGAAAACGCGTGCTTTTGTGATCGATGGCTCTCTTCTTCAATAGATTAGAAATTAGAAATATTCACAAAATAAATGCTGGTGTACCCCAGGGCTTCGTTCTGTCTCCGAAATTCTTTTTAATTTTCATTAAAGATCTCTTGTCTGCTACTTCTAATTCAATTTATTCCTTTGTTGATGACAGCACTCTCTGCTTCTCATATTCGTTCCCGGACTCACGTTCTTGCTCTTCGACTGTAGAACGGGAACGGCAGCGTATGCTAAGCTCATTAAATTCCGATATTAACAGCATAACCAATTGGGGAACTATCAACCGAGTGGAATTTAATTCTTCTAAAACTCAATGCTGTCTGCTGTTATTAAAGCGAAATTCAAATACCCATCCATTATCCATGAATGGCACTTGCATCGTCGAAACCGATAAACTTTCCATTATCGGTATGTGTATCAGTAACAACTGCGAAAACATCTCAGCACCTGCTAGATAGGATCCAAAACCGTGCGATAAAAGAGTGTCTCACCTTAAACGTAGCCGATCTGATCTTGATAAATTTTTCGTTCTCAACTTGCCTTCTTTGTCTACATTTTATCTGCCTTCCTACTCCTCCACGCAAAAAAATTCCTCTTTCATTTTTTTACCAAAAGGTAAGAAGCTTGCTCTCTTAAAATCGTCTTGTTTTGTCTAAATCACATGGCCTTTCAACGTTAATGCTCTTACAATCTGGTTTCCAAAATAAAGAGTCATGAGCTTATTCCATTCTATTATAATGCTTACGCAGTGGATGATAATTCTCTCCCTATGGTTATTGATCCTTCGCTCCCTCTAATTAATTTCCTATGCCGATTCGTCCTACAATTTTATCATAATAGCCTTAAATCTTCTCTCATCGCTATCTTTTCTTTTGCTTAGCTTAACTTTGTTTCAATTAAAATAACACTCCCCAATAAGTCCCTGTACGTCATATGTTGCTATATTCTCCCTGCTCAACCCATCGAATCCTACATCCTTGTTATTAAAGCGATTGACCAACTTATTGATCTAAGTGATTCCATCGACAATGTTTAAATATTTGGTTATTAGGTGACTTTAATCTGCCTTTGCTGAAGTGGTTCAGATTGGATGAATTATTCATTTGTACCGCATCAAACGCTAGTTCACCCAACAAATGCATATTCATTGATCGTATAACAGACTTAAGCCTATGCTAAGTAAGTGGCGTCTCGTTTATTTTTTCAATGGGTATACCTACACTGAAATCGCCTGATCTCGTCTTAAGATTTTTAGGTAAATGAGACAGAGAGAGGAAGAAAGATTTTTGGGCGCAATGGTTATTACTCTCCATAAGGGGCATCTATCTCTATCGGTAGGCAACTAGATTTTTTTCACTAGCAATCTTATCAGCTCCATAGTAACGGTTTATCTATGTAAGGCTTTCAACTATCGATAACTTCTCACCTACTCTCTCTTCTTACAACTTTCGCAAAGCTAGTTTTTGCAAAATTAATATCTACATCAGCAAATCTTCCTTCGATTTTACCAACCTATCTTTAGTTGATACTCTTTCCGTTTTTTACAATGAAATATATACCTCCATTTTTCTTTACGTTCCTTTTTTTCTCAGCAGAAAACAGCATTTACTTCCCATCCCTGGTATACCAGAAAACTTTGTTCTTTACGAAATAAAAAAAAAAATAATATTATGGGCAATAATTCCTCGCACCAATTCTTATTCCTACTACTCTAACTACCTCCAATTCAATCAGCTCTACAACTGCCTCTATCAGTACTTTCTCAACACTGCACAGAGCAATCTTATTATTGATTCTAAGACTTTTTGTCAATTCGTCAACTACAAAAGCAAATCAGACAGTTACTCTACCTCTCTCTCGTTCGATAATATATCTAACTAACCTACCCACATACTCGTACTATTGCCAACTATTTGGAAACCTTCTTAAAAAATCAATTACAGACATCGTAACTGACCGCATATGATTCAGGTACTTTCCCAACTTCCTCATTGGCCCCTCTCTCTCTAAATCTTTTTTTACTCTTATGGAAGAAACGTTAAAATGATGAATTTTTATCCGGGCCAGTCGGGCTCCACACAATATTTCTAAAAAAGTGTACCTCCAATCGCTCTCTCCACTTTCCTCCCTGTTTCATCTATAACTCAAATAAGTACAATTCCCCAAGCTTGGAAGACCTCTTTCATAAACCTGGTCCACAAAACGGTATCAAAAAATAAAGTAACTTATCACCGTCCCATTGCTAAGCTTTCTTACGTACCTTAAATGTTCGAAGGTTTTTTATATGAAGTTCTAAGCTTTCAGTGCAAGCCATTTATATTACTCAATCAACATGGATCTCTGAAATCTCATCAATTGGTCATTTTTAAATTGTCTTCACTCGGTTTTGACCCCGTATTATTACTCATTTACGCCGACGACACTAAGTTCTTCAAAACTATTTCTTCATCCCAAGAAGACCTCGACAAGTTTTCTATCTGCTGTCTAAAAAATTGCTTTGACCTTAATTTCTATAAATGTCAATCTATGACTTTGCCACGTAAGTCCATGCAGTCTCCTCCTCAACTTTATTTTTTCCATGGATAATATATACCGCTGGTTCAATCAGTATTATGCTATAGGGAGTTAAACTTCCGTTCACATATTAATAAAATAATCCCTAAAGCAAACTCATCACTTTGTTTTCTCAGACGATGGTCTAAAGAATTTTGCAAACCCTATGTAACGAGGTTACTGTATGTCGCTCTAATATCTTTTAGAGAGAATAAAAAAATACCCGAATATGACAATGGAAAAACTAACAACTTTATTGCTTTATGTATCAACAACGAAAGCCAAGAAGAAAAAATAACTGATCGTCATCATGCCAGACATGGCCTGATTACACAAAGGTTATTATTTACATAGTATGCTTATGTAAAAGTTTACATAATAATGAAAACAAAAGTGCTTCTCAATTGAATTAAAAAAATGTGCTTGTTACAATGTAAAATAATTATTCCACATTTTCCCAGCGTTGAAAGCCCTTGCTTTCAAAAACATCTTCCGTATCGTCGTCGTTGTTGTCACTTATAGTTAATAAGCATATCTTTGAAATGCCTCTTCTTATGATGCCGCCTTGGGTTTTGACGCCTACAACGAACTAGATTATCGGATCCAGAAGAGGTGCTAACAACTCGACCTAGCGGCCGTTTCAATGGCGGTAAGTTTTCGTCCTTTACCAAGCACCCACGCGTACATTTTTTGCTGCTGCCGTCCACTTGATTTTGAAGAGTGCACAAATACTCCTTGGCCCACCTTTTCCAAAAGGTTTGCTGCATGCCCTGGACCAGCTGCCAATTTGCAAGTCCACTTGTTTTTTGCGTAGTGAAACCAGGGTCTGCAATGAAATTCAAAGGGCCGCCAATAACGAAATGGGGTGTTAGTTTTAGATCTTCTGGATCATAAAGGGCGAGAATTTATCTATTTGACAATTAAAAGTATGAACCTCATCAATTTTCAAGTATGCGCATCCAACTACGCGACGCAAATGATATTTAGCAATTTTAGCAGACGCCTCCCAAAGTCCCCCACAGTGCGGAGATCGCACGGGAATAAACCTCCATTCAATCCCCTCTTCGACGCATGTCCTTTGAATATTCTTATATATTTGTTTACTATAGTCAAATATGTCCTTCAACTCCATCAACTGCACCAACAAAATTAGTTACATTATCCGAATATATCATGCCCGGTTTTCCTCGGCGTGCAACGAAGCGTCGAAGTACGGCTTAATAATACAAAATATCGGATGCATTTTTAAATAATCCTCCTGATATTATGTCCCTCTCCTAAACGCCAAAATCGCTCTTTTAAAATGGCGTTAAGAGCTTGACATCCTGCGAGTTTGTTCACGATGTGAAAGTGTGTTGTTAGCGTCTGAGTAAATGTGTGATGCCTTGGCAGAACTATTTAATGTTTAGCATTAAAATTTTAGCCTTCCGCCTACACGAAGAAGGTTTGATCCTTAATTTGTAGAAATTCTGCGAGTGTATCAGCGCCTGTCAACATATCGTCGACATAGAACTCGGAGAGTACTATCTCTGATCCCAGATCAAAATTTTCTTGCTCATCTCGTGCGAGCTGAATTAAGTTACGAATAGATTAAAAGGTAGAAGATCCTGTGCCATAGGTTACCATATCTAACGTAAAATTTTGAAGATATTCGGAACTATTTTCACGCCAATGAAATTCTAACACAGCGGTAAATCATTTTAAATAGTTGGTCCAACCATAAGAAGGTCATTTAATGATAAACCCGTGGTGGTTTTAGCCAAACCATCGAAAACAACGTGAAGTTTTGTTGTAGTGCTTTCTTCTTTTAAGACGCGATAATACCGCAGAAAATAGTGGCTACTTTGAAGTATGTTTGGAGATGCTAAGCTCATAGATTTAAGTTCTTTATACTCTTTTATGAAATCTTTATATTTCTGTTTAATTTGAGGATTTCGATCTAATCTTGTTTCAAGCCTGAAAAATCTTTTCTTGGCTAAATCATATGATAATCCTAAATTGGATGGCGCTAGCCTAAACGGCTACTTGACTGCATACCGGCCTGTTGGAAGCCGTGTGTGTGATTGGAGGAAATGATTTTCACAATCAATCTCTTCAGGTGACTTAGTTTGACTGGGCTGATCCTGTGAATCGATTTCCCAGAAACGTTTCAAAAGATCATTGCAGGTCTGGTTAGATTCTTCAATTGAATCACGAGAAGGTATTACAAGGTATACTTTATTAACACTACTCAAGTTGCATTCTCCTGAAACTATCCACCCAAGACGAGTTTCTTACAACAAAGGCTTATTTTCTCCAAGACGAATTTGTCCCACGCAAAGTAAGTCAACAAATAATACGGCGCCAATAAGTAAGTCGATTTTATTGGCTTCTAAGAAAAGCGGGTCGATGTTTTTAGGTAGGTTCAGGGAGTTAGAATGCAAACTATCATTAGGCTGTCAATCAGTTATTGACGGAAGAATATAACATTCAATTGTATTAATATAATCATTGATTCTTGACTGGAACGTGATGCTAGTTTTTCGCTTAACAGGTGCGCTTATGGTGTCAATTCCACAAACTGACATTTCTACATTTATTTTATTGACTGCCAATTAAAGCAAAACGAGTTGTTACGAAAAATAGCTGAGAGGCAGAGTCTAGTAAGGCTCTAGCTGGACCAAATTTGGCGTATTTATCGCTAACTAGAATAGAAGCCGTAGCAAGAAATACAAAGCGCTTAAATGAGGAAGGATGGCTAGTAGATAAGTTCAATTGTAATGATAACGCACGCACGTTGTTATTATTACTACGATCTGAGGATATACCTGAAAGGTGAGTTGATGTGGATGGGCAAAAAACTATAAGCTGAGTTAGTGTTCACTAAATGAAGCAACGTGTTGTGTCGCTCTATACACTCTTTCCAACCTCTTGAATTCCATTATCTCACTAAATGCCCCTTTCGCGAAATACCTTGCGTATGTTAGACTTAACCTCAAAGTTGCTCCCTTTTCTCGTAGATCCTTGAGGCAATGCGCTTTCCAAATTTTCAAGCGATTGACATCTTCTTTCTAAAAAGGCTGACATTTCGGTCCAAGACGAAATCACATTAAGTGGAGCCTCTTCCTTCCATCTGGCTTGTGTTTGCCCATCCAATTTGTTCCCAATTAGAAACACTAGTAAGCCATCGGCGAGTTGATCTCTGCTTCTAAGAGTTTCTAATGCTCGTAAGTGTGCGTTAATGGAATTCGACAAATTTCGAAGACCATGTGCTGATACGGCGGATATCCCTCGTAGTTCAAATAATTCACGAATATAAACCTGGAAAATTAAACGTTTGTTACTGAATCTAGCATCTGAATGAAACATCATTTTGAGCACTCATGAAAAAGTTCTTATTTAGGTTTTGTCAATTGCCCGATTATTGAACTGCGTTTTATATAAGCAGTACTCCGATACTGACATGGTAACAATAAAACGATATTAAAATTTACGTCCCTGTCACGGTCGCCAATGTATGTCGCTCTAATATATTTTAGAGAAAATAAAAAATACCCGAATGTGACAATGGAAAAACTAACAACTTTGTTGCTTCATGGATCAACAACGAAAGACAAGAAGAAAAAATAACTGGTCGTCATCATGCCATGTATGACATCATGACGAGCCGTTACACAAAGGTTATTATTTACATAGTATGCTTATGTAGAAGTTTACATAATAATAAAAATAAAAGTGCTTCTTAATTGAATTTAAAAAAATGTGCTTGTTACAATGTAAAATAATTATTCCACAGCGCCCTCTCAAATATGTCAACGAAGTTTGGGCCCCTTTTAGCGAATTCATATATCTCAAATCGAGAAAATTTAAAGTCGTTTCTTTGATTTGCCCTTCCAGGACTACCCTGGGATAATTCTTTTATTTTATCTGCTTATCGTGACCGCCTCAAACTTCTTAACCTAAATACCCTTGAAAAATGCAGAGATGTAGCTGACATTCAATTAAACCCCCGACTGCTCCCTGGTTTTGTGGATTGCGCCACTCTTATAAATATTTTTTTTTATATATATTTTACTAAACGAAGTCTGCTGAATCAAAAGTTAACTAGCTATCAAGTTCAAAGTATTGAAAGATTTCAGCCTATTATTTCACGTCAAAACAGTAATATTTTTTCGAATTTCTATACTTCTGTTGCACATAGAATATCTAATCGGTTACCTCTTGAAATAAGGGGTATGAAAAACTCGTTAATATATAAAAGAAAACTTGTTTAACTGTTTAACTTTGACTTCAATGAAATCAATAATCTGATAAGAATAATTTCATAATATACATATTGCATTATATTAATTTGCTTTACCTACCTTTGATCTGCATTTTTTTATTGCATTTTGTTTATATCACCCAACAACTGATACTTTTATTTATAGTTAGTTTATCGCTCCCCCGATACAATGTGTTCATATATCCGACACTAGTTTTCCTAACCATATGATATGTATGTATGAACTTGTGTACTCACACAAGAACTCGACTACAAATTCAATGGAAATTAAAATGTAAGAAATTAATATGTAAACAAATCAATGAAAAGACGCTGAGCATCTTTTCATCCATTCGTAACCAAGTTGTAACCAAAATGCTTATCAGCACTTTATACCTTTAAAATGTAAACAAAGAAATTAAAATGTAAATAAATCAATGAAAAGACGCCTTTATCCATTCGTAACCAATAACACTGTTAGAGATATTAAAATCGATTGGTAACTTAAATAAATCTGATGATGTGATGCTGATGGTCTTACTAATGTCGTCCTTAAAAGAATCGCCTGTTCTTCAATATCCTCTTCAATGGATATCGGCAACTATAGACCTATTTCATTGCTTTCAGCAATTAATAAACTTTTTGAAAAACTTGTCAAGATAGTAGTAATAGTAAATTTTCTGAATAAAAATAAGTTCTTCATTCCGTTTCAGTTCGGGTTCAACTGAAGATGCACTTTTGAAGTTCTGCTCTAAAATTATGTCTCAGAATAGTAAATTTTCTGAATAAAAATAAGTTCTTCAGTCCGTTTCAGTTCGGGTTCAACTGAAGATGCACTTTTGAAGTTCTGCTCTAAAATTATGTCTCACCTCGATAGTAAAAAAATGTACGGCTGGCCTATTCATCGATATCACCAAAGCCTTCAACATGGTAGACCACAGATACTTAGTGTAAAAACTATAAAGGGCAGGCATCCGCGACTTCATGCTTATTTGGTTTGAGTCTTACCTTAAAAATAAATCACAAAAAGTTAAGTTGGACGGGACAAAAAGCGAAATTAAATTCCTGAATCTCGGGATACCTCAAGGCTCCGTCTTGGGGCCAATTTTATTTTTGGGTTATATAAACTCATTATTTTATATTGATTTCAAAGGCGCTCCAACTGTTTTTGCGATGATATTGGGTTATCATACGATTCGAAAAGTCCTTTGGACTAAGTATCCGAAATAAATTGAGATGTCAACCTATTAAGACATTGGTTCGCTGAACACAAGTAAGTAATAAGTTCCAAAACCAAATTAATGTTCTTTAACTTTTCTCATTCTCAGAAACTGGAAGCTGATGTTTGCTTCCATGCACCAAACTACCGAAGAAACAGATTACTAAATTGCATGTTCTGTTATAATCCCTGTTGTCCTACTTTTTGTAATAGTCAAAACTGTAGTGATAAATGGTTGAGAGTTTTGATGAATTTAAGGATTTAGGGCTCATCCTGGACACTAGTATGACGTGAAAAAATATTTCCGCAATTTTACTACTTGCGCAATGTCTGCTCATCAAAGCTCTTTATCCAAGCTCTTTGAATATTCCATTCAAAGATACAATATGGAAGTACTTGTTGGGGAGGTGGATATCAATCTAAAATCAAACCCTTGCTAGTTCTACAAAAGTGCATTGTAAGACAAATCTCTGGCATTAGATTAGAACACCAGCAATACCCAAAATGTTTCTAAAATCATTAAAAAATTGGTTATTTTACTGTACCTACGATAGGATAGAATTTTTTTTCTCTAATATTTTAGTGTAATAATTATTTTTAAATTTAATTATGCTGTAAATTCGTCTTTTACCATTTATTTAAAATTATATTTATTAATACGCGACTCTGGTCGTCATAATATTATACATTGTTCATGTCTTCTCTTGTAAGGTCACCCCACCTAATTAATTTATCGTTTCAAGACAAGTAGTTTGACATTCAACTCTATTTTTATTTACTGAAAAGAAAGTACAGAATGTCACAAAAATATTTCTTAATTATGTTATTCAATGTAAAATGTAATAAAATCTTAATCTAAAAAAAAAAAACCCAGATGGTAAACAAAATACTTATTAGCACTTTTTGCCTTTAACGACTCACACACATTGTATCCAAAGTATTTCACCACCAAAGAAAGAATTGTATGATCTGCAGTCAAATATAGATCTGCTGCGTTAGCATTATTTAGATATAAAAAGGGTCCACTTGACCATTGTACAGTCAGTATGATTCAAACTCACCCTCCGGTCACAGCTGAAGATTAACCCCCAACAGTGGTAAAGGACCCGATTCTCGGATTTAAAAATAATAAAAGATCAGTGTAGTTCTAACTCAACCTCCGATTACAGCTGAAGATTTTCCACCACCAGTGGTAAGGGATCCGACGCTCAGATTGAATAATAATAAAAGATCAATAACTTAAAATAGAAAAAACGTATTTTCTGCCTGTTGTTTGTAAAGTAACAAATTAAATTGGCGCGAAAATTAATGAAGATATGAGATTCCATGTACGAACAGCAAAAAGACTTTAATTAGCAGTGTAAGGGATGACTTATTAAAAAATGAAAAGTGGAAAAGAATCGAACGAATATCGATATCTCTAGTTACTTTAACTAAATTCATTGAAAAAAGAAAATAGATAGTATCCAATTACCAACGTATATGGTTAATGATACAAAACCTCATAGAGAGGAAATAATTTCAAATCAATAATATACAGTGACTGAAACAATACAATTAGAAAAAAAGAAAATAATAAACGGTGTAACGCTGAGTCTCGTTGACGATGCCGTGAAAATGCCACCAATGAGTTGTCTAGAGGCTGAGGAACTCTACGGAGCTAGACAACTGGCAATGAACTTTTCGATCGGATCGTAGCGACTTGCGAGAGCTTAAGATAGTTTAAGGCAGAGTGTAAGCCTCGCTGTGGGTAAATAAATAAAAGAAAAAAAAAAGACACGAAGGATATTTGGAAAACTCTTTCTAAGGTCGTTCAGAGGCTGAGGAACTCTACCGAACTGAACAGTGGCCAAATCAAGAGTGATCATTTATTTCATGAGCTTCTCTTTTATACATTTTCACGTAGCTTTAATATTAAGCTAAAAGAGTTTTTCCTTTCTTCAGCTTGAAGAGCTTTTTCTGATAAGCTTGAAGAGCTTTTACTGTTTAGCTTGAAGAGCTGTTATAATGCTAGATTAAAGTTGCAGCATTTCCAGTAATACATTTATTTAGTAAGTGACATTGCCAGTATCAAATTTGATATATAAATACAAATGTTTTACTTTTACGATTTTATATACATATGTGCTAAAAGTATTTGTTTGTGTTATGGGATTGCTACAGTCTCCCCCTCTGGAACATCAAATCGGCCCGATGATGTGACAGAAATTGGTTGTTCTTCTTAGGACGTCCTCTTCTTCGGATTGGATCGGGGCTTGGTGTATTCAGGTCGCCACGGGAACATTTGGTAATAGCCGTATAGACTGACTTACCACATGCGTTGTTACCAATACCTCGTCACCTATTTTTAGCTCTGAGTGGGACGTCGCTTTTTATTGACATAGTTTCTATTTCGATCTTGGGTTCTTACTGTTGATTCGCGAGCGTCATGAAGTGTTTTCGACAGTGACTTTAGTTTTTCTGTTATTTGAGGTATCAAATTATCAGACTCGTCAATTTTGCGTATATCGTTGCTTACATCGTTAACTGTACGAAACTCACGTCCGAAAATTAAATATGCTGGAGTATAACCTGTGCTCTGACATTTGGAAGTATTCATTGCAAATCTTATAGACTATCATATAGATATAGATGATCAGCCCAAGTAGAATGATTGTTGCCAACTAAAATCGCGAGTTGCGTCTTCATATCCCTATTTCTTCTTTCGACGTGATTCGCTTCAGGTGATAGACTGGAGTAAGAGTTTGCTGTACCCCAAGACAATGTAGTAAGTGCTGCATTAACACTGAGATAAATTGGACCCCATTGTCGGATATCATTCGCGTGGGTGTTCCGTATCTCAAGAAAATTTCATTCAGAAGTATCGTTGCCCAGTTTTCTGAAGTGGCTTCTTTAAGTGAGAATACTTAGGTCCACCTACTTGCAATGTCTTCGACAATTAAAATCCAGTAGAATATCCAACGCAAGCGATTCTGGTCAAAGGTTGGTGACCGACCACAAACAACTTCAAAGCCTGGATGTCTGGACCACACACATATTTGATGACCCGGAACAAATTGACGGAGCTTGGTTGGGAAGTTTTGATGCACCCATTGTATAGACCGGACCTTGCACCCTCCGGCTACCATTTGTTTTGGTCTTTGCAAAACTTTCTTATAGTAAAAAATTGGCCGACCGAGGAACCGCTGAAAATCACTTGGCCAACTTTTTCGTTGCAGTCACATACCCAAAATGTACGAAAATATTTTAAATTAAGCCTGTTATAAGGTCCTCTACTGCTACAAACTTTGTTGAATACATGTCCTTTACCTTTTAGATAAAAGTTTTGTTAAAATATCTCATTAATTCTTATTATGTAAATAGATATCTTCTTTTATTACCTAAGGCGTTATTACAGCTTTCGCTTTAGGCCAGCCTCTTGACTCCTTTTTGGCCACTTCTGGTGCCCCACTAGGCAGGTCCCTTTCACTTTATTTACTTATGCCGAAGACACTTTCTTTAAGACTATTGCTTCACCCCAAGACTTTATTCTCCCTCAAGAAATCCTTAATAGGCTCTCCACAAATGGAAACTTTGAAACTAAACCAAAACCCTTTGGCGGTAGGATAAGAAAGACATGTAGATCGCAGTAGGCAAGTAGTAGCAAAATTCGACAATACCAGGTTTACCGGTACAAAGTGAGCGTGAAGATATAAATGTCTCGATATAAAAATTTTTCTTTT
The DNA here is from genome assembly GCA_907269105.1 of Volucella inanis. Classification (NCBI taxonomy): domain Eukaryota; kingdom Metazoa; phylum Arthropoda; class Insecta; order Diptera; family Syrphidae; genus Volucella; species Volucella inanis. The sequence continues at coordinate 116,930,835 of OU026153.1, read as the reverse complement.
TTTAATTTTTTTTTTTTTTTTTTTTTTTTTTTGTTTGCGATAACACCTATCAAACATATTTAGTTTAAATCAAGTCATTGAGCAAAGAACATCATATTTTTTCATCGTGTTAAAAATGTCGAATTTTGTACCAGAAAATGATGACTTGCGGAAAGCGTTAATTTCTTGTTTTCATTTGAAGAAAAGTGCTGCAGAGTCGCATCGAATGCTTATCTTCATGCTCTATGAGAAGTTACATGCAAAAGATGGTTTCAATGGTTCAGAGATAATGATTTTGATGTGAGAAATGAAGAACGTGTAAGACTACCGAAAAAGTTTGAAGATACCGAATTGCAAACAATATTGGATTAAGATGACACTTTTAGTCAGAAACAAATGGCAGAGATGTTAAGTGTTTTTTTTTTTTTATAATTGGCTTTTCTCCATTGCGCGGGCAGGTGGTGTAGTAGTTTGAAACTCAGATATTTCTCCCAGAGGTGGTTGTCTAACCGGAGCCAGTGCATCTTCAACCACTGGGTCTAAGTACGTGCTAGTTGTTTTTTCGTTACATTCAGCCCAACCAGCAATCACTCCTACATCAGTGTTATGCCTTCATGTCAGAGTTGACTCCGACGGGATTTTTCATATAACTACATACAAATTCTATGAAAAGACTTTTTCAGAGAATTGCCTCACACGGGATTCGAACCCGCGACCCTCTGGTTGAGGAGTCTATGCATTTACCACTACACCACGGCCAAATCAAACAATTTCTGACCGTTTAAAAGCTACGAAAAAGATCTAAAAGTCTGGAAAATGGGTGCCACATGAATTGAATAAAAGAGAGATGGAAAACCGAAAAACCACCATGCATTGATCGAAAAACTACCAGAATGGGCCAGAAGACACGGCAAGGTAATTTTGCGCCATAACAATGCACCTGCAAAGAAAGCAAAACTGGTTCAGGATACAACCAAAGCACTTGGCTGGGAGCTGCTACCCAACCCGCCGTATTCACCAGACTTGGCTCCTTCCGACTAGCATTTATTTTCATCGATGGGACACGCATTAGCTGAGCAGCACTTCGAATCCTACGAGGTAGTCGAAAATTTGGTGACTTTTTGGTTTGCTTTAAAAGACGATCGTTGGCGTTGAATCCACAAAATGCGTGAAAGATGGGGAAAATGTGTAGCAAGCAATGGCCAATATTTTGAATAAAATATTTTTTACTTTCGCATTAAAAATTAGTGTTATATTTTCACAAAAAAAAAAAAACGCTTTATACCGATACACCTGGTATTACATAAACTTAACTTTACTCACTTTTCGCTTCTAATTTCTATTCGCAGCTCAACGAACTGCGATGAATTGACTGCGAACAAATCATTTCTAGAACATTTAAATACTGGCAAGTGGATTAATAAAAAAATTTAGTCTTAATAAGCGAATAATTTTATTTTACCCAGCTTGCTATTACGCTCCTTTGTTCTGCCTATGCTCAGTATGCACAGGGAAAATCGATAAAGGGATTGTTAAATCCTTTATAAATGGTCACCACACGAAAAATGAAAAAAAAGCGGAGCAAATTGAAACGCGTCCTATTTACTTGGTTATAATTTTTAATGTGTGTTTTATCCCCAAAACGTATGCAATATACTGGGTCTTAATTACAATCATTTATACTGGGAATTTTCTGCATATCATTATTATTGGTAATGCAGTGGATTACTAATGTTTTACATTTCCCCTTTTACATATATTATATTTTTCATTATCATATATCTTATTTCATATAATTAATTAATTCAATTGTAATCTCGAACATCCTCCCCGGTCGTGAACATAGTTCTCAATGTGTTTCGACCCTTAATTTCGTAAAGTGTCTCTGCCTTCATGTTGGTGCTTTCCTTATCGATCACCCGCAGCCATCTTCTTCTTCGTTTGTTTTGATCATCTTCGTTCGTTATTGATGTTTATTGTGTTGATTGCCGAACCGGTATAATGTGTAGTGTAAGTGTTGTGTTGTTGTTGCGTCGAATAAAAAAAAAAAAAAAAATAAAAATAAAGGGTTTTACTCAAACTCTGAAGTTCCTTTTATAGCGATATTGAAAATTGTAAGTATGGTGTGTTGGTCAGGTAATTTAAAGTAAATAGACAAATTCTTGAGTATGCCTTATGGGGTCAACGGCCATTGTTGTTGCAACTGTGCATCGTATTTCTCAATGAAAGTAGCTCATCCTTCCTCTTCTCTCTTTCATGATCGTAGTACGTGTAGGAAATTTGTAAACGATTTGGATTCTTGTGAAGTGTCGTGTTGTCCTTGAACTCTAATTTGCGAAATGCACATTTTGTATCTGGAGAAAAAAAAAACTTGAAAAAAGGCATTAGTGAAAAAAATTTTTTTTTTGTTTTTTGTGAGAAAAAATAAGTACTTGTGAGAGTACTTGTGTGAGAGTGAAATGGTTACGCACGTGTTTGCTTGAGTGTAAATGGGTGTGTTTTTGTTGATGTGTTGTACCAAAACAATAAATTTTAGAATTTTGTGTGTTGTACTTGCCGTCGGCATTCTGAGCTTTGTGATTTTGAAAGTTTTGTATAAATATATTTTATGAACATTTATTATTGTTGATTTGGATTGTGTATGTTTTTTTTTTATATGTGCTGTTGGTCAAAAGTAAACAAATTTTTGTGATCGATCATTTTATTTCTCCATTCTGTGTGAACCCGAACCAGGTAATCTGTCCCAGGATACGGGCTTATGACGCGTGCTAAACTCCATTTTGTGGGGGGTAGGTGATCATCATTGGTCAAGACTAGATCTCCTATCTTGGTTTGCTCCTAAATTTTGTGCCATTTTGGGCGCTGTTGCACACGCGTCAAATATTCAGCTTTCCACTGCTTCCAGAATAGCTGTTGTAATTTCTGGAGGTCCTATCGTTGTAAATGTACGATCTTGATGAAATGTCCTTGTCGGTCATAGGACACATTGGTCTCGAATTTGAGCACGCTTCTATTTGATGTAGAAGGGTGGTGAGTTCCTCAAATGTATAAGTGTTGGTGCCGATGATCCTTTTAAGGTGGTATTTTATTGATTTCACTCCGGCTTCCCACAGTCCGACAAAGTGGGGGTAAGCTGAAGGAATAAAACCCCACTCTATTCCTTCTTTGGAGATCGTTTCTACCACATCTTTCCAATTAAACTTCGATTTCTCAAATGGCTTCTTCAATTCCTTGTTGGCTCCCACGAAGTTCGTCCCATTATCGCTAAATATATGCGAACGTAATCCTCATCCCGCTGTGAATCGTCGTAGGGCTGCGATGAACGCGTTTCTAGTAAGGTCGCTCACCAATTCGATGTGTATGGCCTTGGTAGCCAAACACAAAAAATTGCAAAGTACGCCTTGAAGGTTTTGGCCCCCCGTCCTTTTCAAGACCGACCCCGGAATGTGTAAATGGTTGGGAGATGCGCACTCTTGGCGCCGGTAGATTGCCCATCAGTTGGTGCGACGTTTTAGCTCGGTACCGAAAGCAGATGGTGCGGCTATGTAAATATCCTTTAACACAATTTTTAAATTTCAGGATCCAGTACCTGTTGCGCAATTTTGCTGTAGTTTGCTGTAGTCCTCCATGAAACGTTCGCAGATGCTCATCAGCAATCAAAAGCTTTGTGAAATGATGATTTCCTTTGAATATGATTCGGTGTCTTTGATAAAATGGAAGATCCGCCTGTTGCAATCTACCTCTGACTCGCAAGATTCCATCAGAGTCCGTCTGCGTGTACATGCTTTACGGCGAACAATGTGGCAGAATTTCAGAGAGAGTAAATTATTTTTTCTCGACTCAGGTATGTTTCGTAAATTTGTTATAAATCGTTGACAGTACCCTATGATCCTTATAAGTTTTGTAAGATTAGAGTGTTTTGATATAAGAGTATAAAAATCATTTTTTACCCGAATCCCTTTGAGCTTTAATTGACCGTTTCCCCTCGTTTGTTGTTAAGCTCGTCGGTTGTTGTGGACATTGAAACTCCCAAGATTCTCGCAGAAAATCTGGTCCATTTCACCAAAGTCTATGGCAGAAGGCGTTGTTCCTCTGGATGCTATATCCGCAGGATTCATTTTACTGGAAATGTGCTTCCAACTTTCTGGTTTCAACAGTCGTTGTATTTCGGCTACTCGGTTGTAAACAAAGGTGGCCCACTTAGTTGGAATAGCAGCAATCCACGATAACGTAATGGTTGGGTCAGTCCACGCATATTGCTTCACATCTGGAAAGCCTAAAACCTTAGAAGTAGTGTTGCAAGAGCAACAGCTCCACAGAGTTCTAGTCGTGACACTGTTTGGGTTTCTACTGGAGCGACTCTGGTCTTGGACATAAGCAACTGTACATAAATGACGTTGTTGGAATCGAAAACTCGAAGGTATATAGCAGCACCATATCCCTTATCGGATGCGTCACTGAAACCGTGTAATTCTAGCTCCTTAAGAGAGCTGTGCGTGTGGACCCATCGAGGGATACAGATCTTTTTAAGTTGCGGCAATTCCTCACGAAAAGCGTTCCACTCCTTCTTCAACTCCAATGAAATAGGCTCGTCCCACTTCAGCTCACTACGCCACAGTTTTTGCATAAAAATTTTGCCCTTGACGACGCAGGGTTAAATCCATCCTAAAGGGTCGAAGAGCTTAGCAATGTTGAATAGAATTGTCCTTTTTGTTGGGTCAGCACCGTCGAGTTGAATGTTCTGAAAAGAAAGGCTATCGTCTACTGGAAAGCACTTAATTCCTAGAGTGTTGACGTGATCTGGGGTATCTAAGGGCAAAGCAAAGGCAATTTCCCGCTGATCTACAGGTATTTGATCCAAAACCTCGTTGGAATTGCTTGCCCATTTCCGCAGATTGAACCTTCCCGCGGTCAGCAAACTGTTAACTTCATCACGCCTCAATACTGTTTCCTTAACAGTATTAGCTCCAGAGAACAGACCATCTACATAAGTGTCTTCCCTCACTATTCGTGCGCCCAACGGATAGTTGTGCTCCTCATCAGTAGCCAGTTGATTGAGCGATCGAATGGCAAGGTAGAGTGCACAGTTTGTACCGAACATAACTGTTTGGATGCGATATACCTTGATTGGATTGATATCACAGTCACGCCAAGCAATCATCTGGTAGTAAGAGTCGGCTGAGCTGACACGGATTTGCCTGTACATTTTCTCAATGTCGATAACGATACCTCGTATCGTCCGCTATCCAACCTTTTCGTCGTTGCCTTATAGAACTCCTCAGATGCTTTGTCCTCGTATGTTTGGTGAGCTTTAAAGGGTGTTTCTTACATATCCCAGAAACGTTGGAGCTGCCGGCTGACATCAAGTACTTGAAGAAAGTTCCTTATGGCTCGACTGGGTTTTTGTACTTTACCCATCAAAATCCACCCAAGTGACGTATTCTGCGCAATGGGTGACTTTGCTTCCTCGCCACGGATGATTTCTGGAAGTACTATCTCGGAGTAGATGTCGTTTCCCAATAGCAGATCGACTTCGGCGGGTTTATAGTAGGTCGGTTCAGCTAGAGTTAATCCGTGTATGTGTTTCCACTGCTTTGGTATTAGCTTGTGGGCCGAAAGAAGGCCAGTCAGCGATACGAATATTAAGGCTCGGGTGCTGGTTTCATAGACCGAGTGCAGAGACCCCAACCTTATTGTTGGTTTCTCTGTTCCTTATCTGTCCCTAGCTTTTCTTCCCAGAGTTGTTATGTTATTGTGGGAAGTTTTTTCACTAAACAAAAGATAAGAATAACATCCCAGTGTTCCACCGGTACATCGAGATTTTTCAAAGTGTGTCGACATTCCACTGATGTATCTAGAAATTTTTTCAGATATGCAGCGGCCACGTGGCTAATGTTCTCTTGTGCAAAAAATATTCTCAGCTGTGCATTAACAAGGACACGTTTATGGTCATAGCGAGATGTAAGAATGTCCCATGCTGGTTTATAGTTCCCGTTGTCAATGACTAAATGTTGAAAGAGATGCTCGGCTTCACCACCCAAACTAGATTTCAAATAATGCAATTTCTCAACCTCTGTTAGTGTTTTATTCGTATGTGTTAAAGATACAAAAAGATCATGAAATGATCTCCAGGATTCATATTATCCCAAAAAGACTGGTAAATTAATTTTCGGCAATCGAATGGTGTTCTTATCGCTAGAGGTGCTTATATTACAACTTACCGGAGTCTGAACTGTTGCTTGAAGTTTATCCATGCTACCTAAAAGCGCTGTTTTGTAGTCCAGATAATTGTCTTTAATCCTGTCGAAGATTTCCTCTAATTCATCCTCCTTTCCAGCTTCAATTAAGGATATTCCAACGGTGTTATGTTGGGTACTAATCTTGAAATTTTCCTCCAGTACGGCAATCCTATTGGAGATGTAATTTTTTGTCCTCTCCTTCGGGGATCTCTTTCCAAAATTTTCCCAATCCTTTGTAATTTGCTTTAGCAAATTCTTTTGGAGCTTTAGAGCAATGCTCATTTTTGAAATCAAGTAAAAATAAAAAAAAAATACTCGTAAGAGAAAAAAAATTAAAATGGGGGTGTATTTCAACTTGCGTATATTTTAGATTATTTAAATTGCCGGAGATCTGCAGAAAATTGATTTGAAATCGAAACGGTGTGTGTCGCACAGTTGTAGCGGATATCCCAATGGAGCCTTTGCGGTAGCACGACGCGGGAAACCGATTTGCATCTTAAAAAAAACTCACGGGTAGTATTGTTCTTCACTTTTTGTCTATAGTTTCTTTAAGTTAATGTCTGTTTTTTTTTTATCTTATATTATAGTTTTATCACACACGTTGATTGATTTCCTATCAATCGTAAGGACTCGAGGGACCATGAAAATCGATAAAGGGATTGTTAAATCCTTTGTAAATGGTCACCACACGAAAAATGAAAAAAAAAGCGGAGCAAAATGAAACGCGTCCTATTCACTTGGTTATAATTTTTAATGTGTGTTTTATCCCCAAAAGGTATGCAATATACTGGGTCTTAATTACAATCATTTATACTGGGAATTTTCTGCATATCATTATTATTGGTAATGCAGTGGATTACTAATGTTTTACATTTCCCCTTTTACATATATTGTATTTTACATTATCATATATTTTATTACATATAATTAATTAATTCAATTGTAATCTCGAACACATAGTAATAATGACCTTCGCATACGAAGATCATACCCCAGACACATAGAAGCACTGAAGGATTCATTGTAAGATCTTTTAATTCTGCTACCATTTCCTAGAACCATTGAGAATACCCAACAGCGTATAAGTATCATCAATGTGTGTTATGAGTATCCTACTTTTTGTTTTTAATGTCAAAACTATTAAATTTACTAATTCAAATATAGTTTATGTTTCTGAAAAAAACACATAGGCCAAGAAACGACAAAACAACAAAAAATGGCGTCTTAAATCAGCTTATATACAAAAGATATTTTCAAATAGAACAAAATTAAAACTTTACGCCTTAAAAAAAATTTATATTTACCTATGTAAAAATTAATTGTTTATTTATTAATTTTTGTGCTTGCAACTGTAGTTAAATTTTATATACTATATACTACATATATATTCATTTTTTAACTTCACATAATAGTATTTTTTTGAATATAAAAATATCATGACTAAGCTTTTCAAGAACATTATCAACTTCGCTTTACCAAGGCGTAGCTAAGAAGCTTTTGTAATATGACCAGTTTATTCCTACACAAAATAATAAGTCATTACTCGTATGCTACATGGTAGTGTTGAGTTAATTAAAATCAAGCATATACGAAAAACAGTATATGTACACAAGTTCCTTCCTGTTAGTAGATCAAGTTTCTGAATTGAATCTGCACTTTATTTACACAACCCAATTTCCTTTCAATCCACCTAGCAGACAAAATACCCGTCATTCACACGAAACAATTTTCGTTCAATCCACCTAGCAGACAAAAATGTTTTCGACCAAAAACCGAATGCAATGCTTTTGCTGACATTATAATCAATACTATAAATGCATGTGGAGTATTGAAGAGTTTTTGATCTTGAGCTTTCGGGTAACAATAAAGGTCAGGCAATCTGCCTGAAAAAATATTTTTTTATACAGAAACAAATTATATTTTCATTACGACCTTCTCACGATAACCAAGTGACAAAAAACGTGACAACCAAGCACGATAAAAAATAAAAGGAAAACTAAAAGTGGACACCAAGCCACATTGAAGCAGTAGGACAGCGTTTGTGTAAGGAAAAAGCGCCCGTTAGAAAAACAAGGACAAAAAAGAATTCAGATATTTGTGGACAGCCGCCCCATCCAATAACCAACAGTTCCCGAAACTCTACATCATTATGGAAATAGAAAATAAAACAGTTATAGTTTTGTAAGTCATTTTTGAAAACCATTGTTACTTTAGACTTACTTAAATTCACTATTTTTTGATTTTATTTTAACAAAGAAAAAATAATTGTATCCCCAACAATATTTAAATAAGTCATAAAGACATATTACATACATATATCAAACAATAACTACCTATAATCAAAATTAAAGTGAAACTTACTGTCATATCCATATTACATTCTTAATTAAATAGAATAAGACTCAGTGGTATCATTATCATTGCTACAATCAAGTTTCAAATTTTGGTTTCGGTAAATAAAAAGAAATTTGAAATCCAAGTTATTTCATTTCAAGATGCTAATCTTCCATTCTCCGCTTCCGCCCGAATACCAAACCAAATTAAAAACAATATGATAGAACTAATTACAGGGTGATTCATCGTGAAGTTTGATTTTAATAGGCTTTTTTTGACAGATCATGCGTGATTCCTATCAAACTGATAATGGAAAGACTCACATCACAAAAGCGTATCGAAATTGTTCAGATTTTACGAAAATCGGCGTTCTCTGAAAAATGCTTTTCGTGCGATTCAAGGAACTTACGGTTCGTATAATCAACCTACTGAAACCACTATTGTCAATACCATTCCCAAATTTAAGTTCCAGTAAACTGGAAGATATTCGACCGAATAAACCACATCCAGCATGAAGTGCTGTACCTGAAAGTGTACGCAAAGACCGTGACGTATCGATTCGTCGTCGTTCTCAGCAGCTTGGCTTGGCGTATTTACGTGAGGATCTCGGCCTTAAAGCGTACGAAATTCACTTCGTGCAAGAATTATTTTCAGTGAATGGGCTCTGGAAAAACTCAATGACAATCCGGTGTTTTATCGTGAAATTTTGTATAGTGACGAATCCCATTTCTAGCTCAATGGATACGTTAGAAAACAAAATTTTCATATTTGTGCTGATGAGCAAATATGGACTACATCCATTAAAAACAAAAATGAGGCAAATCAGAATGTTACCGTCAATGGTAACCGTTATCGCGCCATGTTAACGGACTATGTGCTTCCTGAAATTAAAGCACATGGTCATGGTGAGCTCCTGTTTCAACAAAACGGCGCTACGAGCTATACAGCGCGTGAAACAATGGACTTGAGATATCATTTTGTTGAGCACTTAATTTTACATTTTGCTACGGTAAATTGGTGGCCTAGATCGTGCGATACGACACCTTTGGACTATTTTCTCTGGAGTTATGTAAAATCTCAGGTCTTCAGGAATAAGCCAGCTACGATTGACTTTTTAAAAGCCAACATTACTCGTGTTATTCGCGAGATACAAGTCGCTACCAGACTCACATGTCAGAAGGTTAAAATGTGATCTACCAAGACTTTTGAGTATCCGAGAACTAGCAGATCTCCCACAAGCATTGCATATTTATTTGAAGTGGCAAAATGTGGACTTTAGGGCTTAGTACGCTAATAATTTCTAATTTACTGTTCGAAGAACCTTCCAGAAAACACTATCGCCTGTTCCTTCCAGTAGAAATACTGCATCCTAACCAACACCCATTCCCGCACCTAGGCGCAATTTCTTTTTGCAGCTTCTTCATAACCCTCGTAATCAACAAGCTCCTCAGTGTCATTGAAAAGAACCAACAACAACGACTGATACCAAACCAACGCCCACTCTCGCCTTAACTTATGGACGTCGATGGTTCCGTAAGGACCGAAGAGGTAAACTACCAAAGCACGCCTCAAAATCAGCAAGTTATTCAAACACGCCAAAATTCACACCATTCGTGTAACGAGTTTAAAAGGAATTAGAAGAATACGGTAAACCATAAAGACGCAGGTCATGAAGAGACATTAATAAAATATAAGACTGACAATAACGGTTTTGACATATTTCATTCCCGTTTGAGGAAGGAAGGATGTGTGAAGATGTGTTTAGCTTTATAGACGCATTTAATGATCCAATAGAGTTGGCCAATTCAGTTCAGAAAGAAATCTTATTTAAGTTTCTTAAGACTACAGTTAGAGGAAATGCAACTACGATCCTTTTGAATAAGGACATAAAGGATCGGGAAGCATTAACACCACAATGAGGTAGTATATTTAGAATACTCCATACAGTTTGCAGTTGCATAGCGAGCATACAACATACATCAGGGAAGGAATGAATACATCACGTAAAACGAATAGAGACCCTAGAAAGACGTCGAATGCAAGCTAAATTGCACGATGTGAAAGGAAAACATCAGCGAGGGCAAATATATAATAATAATATAATAATATTATAACCGAATAAAGAAGCACTTACTGCTTTCACTAGCGAAGTGCTGGAAACGCTTTTACCTTATGTCGTTACCCAGAGGCCAAAGTCGTTGTGCAAAAGAGTTATGTCTGAAAAACATAATGGGCTTTTAGGCATGGAGGTGACAAATTATGTGAAAAATGTTAACACTGTCAGTACAAAAAAGTACTTCGGAAACCAACCAGAAACCACAAGAAATTGATTTCGACCTCTAAAAAAGGAATTGAAAATTGTCTGTGGACTTGATAGGGCCATTAATAGAGACAGAAAAAGTATACAAATTTGCGCTTTATATTCAAGAACATCTTTTGAAATTAAGGTGAAAATTTTAGTTACAACACAACAATACACGGAACAATTGGATATATAGGGTTTTCCAATAGGGACTTGGCAACTTTGAATTTAATTTGTGAACGAACTCTTTCACTAATCATCAAACTGTTACTAACGAGCAACGTCTGCAAATTATAAAAATTTTCTACAGATATTCGGATTCGGTGACTGCAACTTTAAGAGCGTTAACTCCAATCTTCGGTCGAAATTCTCGCCCTAGTATACAGGCAATAACAAGTTTAGTGCAAAAATTTGAGTCTACATATTCGTCGTCTGATGTTGCCGTGTCAGTGAGACAACGGGTTGGTCGAAGTGTCGAAAATATCGCTGACGTTCAGACTTCCGTAGCAAACGATCCAAATCAGTCAATTCCAGGGCGTTCTCAAGAACTGGGCATCGCTCAGACCACATTATGGCGTATTTTGCGTAAGGATCTTGGTTTACACCCATACAAGATCAAGCTGACTCAAGAATTGAAGCCAAGGTGCGCCAAAATGATGAATTTCATCGCAAAATCAACTTCAGTTACGAAGCTCATTTTTGGCTTTGGTTTATGCCAACACGTCGACGACGTTGGAAGAGCTCAGAGCTAACATTGAATGCGAAAAAGCGACCGTTTCAGCCGAAATGTGTGGCCGAGTCGTTGAAAATTGGGTCCAACGAATACCGCTGCAAACGTGCCCGCGGTGGCCATATGAACGAAGTCGAGTTCCATTCATAAATGTTTTGATTGTACTTCAAGCCAATAATAAAGTTTTTGAAATATCTCAAATGGTTTGCCTTTTATTTAAAAAAAAAGTTGTCAATTCGTTATTAGAAAACCCTATACATCATATGAGTAAGAATACGCAAAACGCGAAAATTAACATAGTGAAATTGAAAATTCAAACAAAAAAATAAACAGACAAGTGAAAGAAATAAGTGATACCCTAGCCTTAGTTACCAAAGTAAATATAGGAAAAACAGAAAAAAAGTTATCAATGCTTAAAAACATTATAAGTACTTTAAACGAAGCATGTTTAGGTCATTTAGCTGACTGCAAAGAATACCAGTAGCACAACATACATACATAGACATAATCTCTAATTTATTATGGGTGGAAAACCGCGGTTTCGTATAGGTTTAGTGAACATGTTAGGTTCAGAGTTCAAAGGAAAGATAATTGAAGAAAACAGTTTAATGCACTCATATTTTAATGCAGCAACAAAAACAGTAAATCACAAAATTTTATTATTGGACATTTTTCAAAAGCATGTAACATAATTCATCCTAGGGTAATCGAACTTTTGCAAGTACTGGAGGAATTAAAAAGCTTAAATATTGATGATTTTCTTTTTTTTAAACCAGATAATTTATTTCGACAATATTTATAAATACACGCTTACAAAAACGGAAACGTTTCACACTTCCACCTGAAGTCAGTCAACTATTATGTTGCAGCGAACCTATACAAGAATTTGACATTAGCAATTAAGATGAGGAAATTAATGAAAGTAAAGGGGCCTTTTTGATTAAAGTTTACAAAATAAATTAGTTTTAAGGGATTAATAAATGTTTTAGAATAATAAAAATGAGTGTCTGAATACAATGTATTGTACTATATTATGTTTGCATTAATAGTTGCAAGAGGGTTAATTTAAATTTTTAGTTAGTTTTTTTTTAAATTCCATTTTTTTTTTTCACAAATTTATGCTTACTTATGAAATTCTTACAGGTTCTAGTTTGAATGCCATGATTTTGTAGTCGTTATTAATTTCGCACAGAAAAAGTGGTCTTATGACCTAAAGTGCAGTTATAGAAAATCATTCTAATATTATGAAAGGAATTGAAATTAAAGTTTACTATAAAAATGAGGACATTATTGTGCTTCTTTTAATCTCCATTATAAGAGAGAAATATTGATTTGTACAAGATAATATCTGTACCAAAATTGGTGAAGAATGTAATTATTTTAATAGATTTGTCAATTAAGTTTCTAATAAGAAGAAAAGGTAAATAACATTTTACTATAAGAAAAAATTTAGAAGGTTGGTAGGAGATTAATACAAATTTTATATGTAAAACTCAGTTGTTCGAGAGCAAACTTGATTTTAAGAATTTTGAAATTAACATTTCCTTGAGAAATAAAACAACAAACTGTGTTTTAAAAATTGTAAATTCATAAATCAAAACGTTTCATAAAATTAAGGACATAAAATGTCCTTATAACTGTTATAAGAATATGAAAGACGGAATACGATTAAGTGTTGGAATTTTAACTCTAGAACATAATTGTATTTGCGAGAAATTAGAAATTATTATCAGAACACTAATCTAGGGAAAACTACTACTGTAAAAGATAAAATTATTACAGATAACCTAGAAAATTGTTGCATAAATATCAAATTTGAAGAAGCTAAGTTAGATACTAAGATATGTTATTAGCCGTAATTTCTATATATAAAAAATCGAGATGAATCTTATCTGGTGTTACCGGAACAATCCTACTGGCATTCATAGTCTAGATGTAGCACGGGAGGAAGAGCAAAATTTACAATTTAATGCTTAACATCTTAAATCCCGTCGGCGTCAACTCTGACATGAAGGCATAACACTGATGTTGGAGTGGTTGCTAGCATGTATTGAAAGACCCACTGGTTGCGGATGCACTGGCTCCAGTTTGATAACCACCTCTGGGAAAAATATCGAAACCTAATACACCTGAGTTTCAAACTACTACACCACCCGCCCGCGCCCTAGATTATAAAAAAAAAACTACATTATTATTAATTAAACAAAATTTTTGAACTTTGTTTTTCTTATCGCGTTTTGATAATTTTTTTGTTGGTTGTTTTTGTTTTTCTTTATAAATCATTTTTGATAAATTTTATTATTATTTTAGTGCAATAAACATCGTATTCTGTTTTACTTATCTGCCCTGACATTACGATCTATTACACTTTTGCTATTCTCTAAGTTCCTTAAAAAAAAAAAAAACGAACACTATTTAGCCACAGCCAAAATCCAAAAACTCCAAAACAACTTATTTAACGAAGCCTCACGCATTGTTATCGAAATAGCTTCGAAGTCAGGAAACGATCTTCTTCAGTCAGGGCATTCTTGGATTGACAGTCTTAAATGGCGTATTGTTATATGCTTCCTAAAGTGTACTTCATTTTTCGTCATATCAGATTTCTATTGGTAATAGAATCCCTCTTCATGATGAGGTCAGTATGTCACCAAGCCATCTACTAGCGGATATGGAGAAAGAAATGTTTCGAACAACATTTCTCCCACCAGCAAGTTATTATGTAATTCCACCTCGAATTGAAAAGTTTATTTCCACTAGTGCATCCTCTACTGCACCTGCTGAAGGTGTTGTTTCTCCCCTTGCAGATGATCTTCCAAAACAGATTATATTGAGAAAACTATGAAGTACCATGTCGACCACCGACAAGTGCACACGTTAACCAGTGCACCCGTAAATTCTCATGTGCTGTACAAAAAAAAAAAAAAAAACAAATAAACTGCGAAGCGTAGTAAAAACATCAAACAAAAAGCAAAATAAGCGCCCGCGTTTGAAAAAAAATAAAGTACAGTGCAGTGGAGAAAAAAAAAATTGAGCACTGCGGGTATTCCACCACTCTCCCTCCTGGTCGAAGTGTTGTTGCTTGCACTCGGTCACCGCAGTTACTGTACATATCGTATCATATGGAACGGGCACTGACTGAGTGAATTTTGTTGGTGAAATGTATTATATTGTTGTAAGGGCATAACATCTACAGCAATATGATGCCGTTACCCAACGTCTCACTTCGCAATCTTGCTTAGCATCATCATTATTTTGGTTTTTGTGTTTGTTTGTGATTATGACTAGTGAATTCAGGGTGGATATACCCAATATACGCGAGCTAAAAAGTAAGGACATCCGTGTCTGTATTTACAGACCAGTAGTTTTGGCATATAGTAAAACACAGGTAGATCCCCGCCAGGTAGATCTCAGATCATTATGTTTTTCTATGTACATCCGCGTCTGTATTTACAGACCAGCAGTTCTGGCATTTAGTAAAACACAGGTAGATCCCCACCAGGTAGATCCCTACCAGGTAGATCTCAGATCATTATGGTTTCAAGCAACATATCTAGGAACTAGTGTCATTATTCATTTGTCACCACGTAGTGATACAGCTTACCAAACTCCACCCCAATGTAGTCCCTGTTCCAATCCGGAATTAAATTTCATGTGTTTAAAATTCTATCTCCGTAAGCAAATTATCTAATGCTACTTTATTTACAGAAGCCCCAAACTGGACAGCAATTCGACCTTGATCCAGTTTGTAAATGAACTCACACGAATACCCTATACGAAAAATAGAGGACTTCTTTTAAACTTCTCGCCCTGATAAGTACACTATTCAAGTACTTTCCCTTTTGGGCTCGTGACCCATTGTGTCATAACAGCTAATTTCTCGTACACCAACCACCAATTTCTTTAGAAATTTTAACTGTTCATTATGTTTCCTCGATAATGTAGTGGATGTCGCTACTAACATGATCATAAATGTTATTCTCTTTGGAATGAGATGCATTATTCCTCATCGGATGAAGAGCATCAAACTAAAAGAAACGGCGTGGTACGACCCAAGCTATCAAGAAGCCGTCGGAATTAGAAAAATGTTTTTTCGGTCCTACAAGATCAACCCGACAGAGGTAAATCGAAACAAATTTTAACGAGCCACTAATGACAACAACGCCTTTCTTAAGTGTGCGAAATTCCAATACGACCAACAACTGAGGCAAAAGATACTTCAATGTCCCAAAGCAAGTAACAATTTTAGGTCGTTCGCCAAAGACATTAGAAATATTGCCTCATTCTCCATTTCAACGCTCATTTAAAATGACATTTCATCTTTCAGCGCTTTAAATAAGGCCAATCTGCTTGCTGAACACTTGCGGATAACTCAACATTCCAGATTATGATTTTTTCCCGTCTACACTTAATTGCGTTGAATTTTCAATGGAACGAATCTACTTTCGCAATCATGTAGTAGAAAGAGGACTTAAAAATCATAATAAACACAAGTCCACTGGTCCAGATAGCATATCTCCTCTTTTTCTGAAGTGGTGTTCTTCCTCGCTGGCAAAACTACTGCGTAAGCTTTATTATCAATCCTATTTGAAAAGATTCTTTTCCTAATCAAATAAAACACTACTCTTCTACGTTATAATAATAAAAATATTTTATTTAAACGAATGCTCCGTACGCTTTGAAGTAACACAATCGAATCTTTCTGGTTTGTAAGTTGGTTTGTTGAAAAGGCTGCTTTTGGGTATGGTGAGATTGGGGAGGGTTAACAAATGAGTGGGACAGTTGGCCATCTTTATTATTTGGGACATTCAAATTTTATCGCCGACATTCCGGTCACGTTGATGCGTTGCAAACCGTCAATCGTCTTTGTTAAGCAATGGTGCTATCTTTGTGATGGGACGTCGGTAGCTTCTGGAACTAGTCAAGCTGGACTACACGAACCCTTCCGTCATCACCCTTAATGGTTTTGTACCCATTTGTAAGGCGGAACGTTGTCTTTATGAACGATTACCAGACTTCCTTCCTTGATGTTGGGTTGAACCGTTTGCCACTTAGCTCGCACCAGGAGATTTTCGAGGCATTCTTTCAGCCATCTCTTCCAAAAATGTTGCTTAATTGCGGATATTCGTTAACATTTAATAAGATAAGAAAATTCATAATTTTTTAAATTTGGTTCCTGGAACGAATTGATCGTCGACCCAATGAGGAAGTTTCCCGGAGTCAGAGCGCTAACATCGCTGGGGACTGAGGACACTAGAATGATAGGCCTCGAACTTAGGATTCCTTCCATTTCAGCTACCGCCGTCGTCAGCTCCTCAAACGTCAATAATGCGCTGCCCAAAATCTTCTGCAAAAGCGTTTTTGCGGACTTCACTGCAGCTTCCCAAAGCCCCCCGAAGAGCTGCGCGCGGGGAGGTATGAACTGGAACTAAATCATTTTTTCTGAAGCGAAATTAAAAATATTGTTTTGATTAAGGGTTTTATAAAATTTCTTTCGAAATTCCAATAGCTTTGTCTTAGCGCACAAAGTTTGTTGCATTGTCACAATAGATTTTAGTTGGACAACCTCTTCGCCCTATCAAATGCTTTAGCGCTGCCATAAATGCGTCCGAAGTGAGATCGGAAACAAACTCTAAATGCACTGCCTTTGAAACAAAAATGTGGGTCTTGTAAGGCTGTTTCCTATGAATTTTTCATGAAGTCAGGATCTGCCCACAGAAATCTACCCCGCAAATTGAAAAGAGTTGGTTGGAAGTTAATCGATCCATAGGTAAGTTCCCCATTATTTGTTGCAGTAGCTTCGGCTTATATCTTCTACAATGGATGCAATTATTTACGACCTGCCTCACTCGTTTCTGCCCCCAATAATCCAAAACCGATATCTCACGAAGTTGAGTAAAGCCTGTGGCCCGGCATGAAAGTTGATGAGGTGCAAATGCCGAACATAATTCATAACGAAAGAGTCATCTTTGGGAAGTAACATTGGAAAATTCCTATCATATTCGATGTTTGCATTAACAATTCGACCACCAACTCTTAGGATGCTCCAACCTGAACTCTCCTCGATGAATGAACACAAATTGCGAAGCTTTGCGTTTGAAGTATTGACAACTTGACAACTTTTTTTTAAATAAAAGGCAAACCATTTTAAAAACCGTATTATTAGCTTGAAGTACAATCAAAACATTTATGAAAGGAACTCGATTTCGTTCATATGCCCACCGCGGGCACATTGGCAGCAGTTGATTCGTTGGACTCAATTTTCAACGACTCGGCCGAAACGATGTTGGCTCTTCCAACGTCGTCGGCGTGTTGGCATAGCCCCACAGAAAATGGTCAAGCGGCGTTAAATCGCACGATAACACGCTCACCATATTTAATCTTCAATAAATCGATTGTTGCGTGTGCTGTGTGCCTTGTGGCACCAACCTGTTGAAACCACATGTCGTCCAAGTCCATATCTTCCAATTCGGGCCAAAAACAATAGGTGATCATTGCGCGATAACGATGACCATTTACAGTAAAGTGACGATCGTTATCGTCGACGAAAAAATATGGCCCAATAACGCCGCCGGCATGCAAACCGCATCAAACAGTTATTTTTTGTGGATAAAGTAGTGATTTATGAAGCACATGTGGGTTTTTACCCGATCAATAACGCATATTTTGCTTATTGACGAACCCATTGAGCCAAAAATGAGCTTCGGTCACTGAAGATGATTTTGCGATGAAATTCATCATTTTGGCACATCTTTTCTAGAACCCAATCGGAGAACGTACGTCGCTTCAAATGGTCCATCGGCTTCAATTCTTGAGTCAGTTTGATCTTGTATGGTTGTAAACCAAGATCCTTACGCAAAATACGATATAATGTGGTCTGAGCGATGCCCAATTCTTGAGAGCGCCGTGGGATTGACTAATTTGGATCGTTTGCTACGGATGTAGACTCTATTTTTTGCACTAAACTTGTTATTGCATGTCTACTAGGACCGGAATTACGACCGAAAATTCTAGTTAACGCTCTTAAAGTTGCAGTCACCGACTCTGAATATCTTTAGAAAATTTTTATAATTTTCAAACGTTGCTCGTTAGTGTACCTTACCATGATGAAAATGTTGAGTTTACTGAATAAATTGACAGTGACATTTTGATGATTAGTGAAAGAGTGCGTTCACAAATTAAATTCAAAGCTGTCAAGTCCCTATTGGAAAACCCTATAGTACCTCGCGTCTTTAATTCTGAAATATCCGCTGAAAAGGATGCAACGTACATTCGCCATCAGCGCCTGGTTGAGATTTTCGGCTGAAAGATCCATGTTTGTCCTCCGATTTTTGAGAATAAGCAGACACATTAAGACATATGCGACTATTCGTATAGTTTTTGAACACGAGCTATGCCTGTAGAATATTTGTAAGAAGTTCTCTTCTACATTTTCGCATATGAGTACACTTTTTACTCTCTTCTTCTGTTCCAATAACGGATTTCCTGCGTTGATTTCTTCCAGTTGCTCGTTAGTTGTCCAGTAGATGCACCTCTTCCTTAGGAAATCAGGCCCCTTAAACCAAGATGAGTGTTGTAAATCCTCGAGGTTGCATCCTCTCGAAATAAGATCTGTAGGTTTGTTCTCGGACCTCACGTGTCTCCAACAGACACCTACATTTAACAATTGTATGTCGCTTACTCGGTTTGTGACGAAAGTTTCTCAGGCACCTGGATATGCATCCAGCCAGCACATAACTATCGTAGAATCTACCCAAAAATAAATTTGATCGAACGTAAATTCAAACGTCCCCTTTATCTTGTTTCAAAGCTTAGCTAACATATGAGTGCGACCTTTGATTTTGCTGCAATTAGATTAACCGAAACAACGCCGAATTCATCTTCGCACCTTGTGTACAGGCAGCATCCGTAGGCCTTAGTCGACGCGTCGGAAAACCAATGGATTCGAACACACCTACAGTTAGCTTGATTCTGGGAACCTATATACAATTAAGCCTTTGCAAGTCAGTGGTATACTCCTTCCAACAGGATTCGAATTTGCTTGGTAAAGGATCGTCCCAATATAGCTTTTCTATCCGCAACGATATTTTTGCCCTGACAACAATTGGACAAATTAAACCGTAGGGATCAAACAACCTACTCGCAGATGACAATATGGTGTGCTTTGTAAGCTTAGACGACGAAAACGAAAACTTATATGAGTACTGAAAAATATCCTGTTTGGGATTCCACGAGATTCCAAACGTCTTTGTGGTTTCCAGATCCTCAATGTTTAAATCCACATTAGTTGATTCATTGGACAAATTACCGGGTGCATTAGAATACCATTTATGGAGTTTGAAATTACATTTTTCAAGGATTGCAGTAACTTCTCGTTAAATCTGATTTAATCCATCAACCTAACTAGCTCCCGTCAACAGATCGTCGACATAAACATCATTCAGAACAACCTTTGCCCCTACTGGAAACTCCTTCTCGCATCTTAGGCCAATCTCATTAAGACACCGCGTTGCGAGAAATGGTGCTGACAAGGTACCAGCCGAAATATTTGGATCACTTCCGTCGGGTCGTCTTACCAGAGAACAAACTGAAACCGTCTATCATCGGCATCGATTTCGATCTGACGGTACATCTTTTTAATGTCCGCAGTCAAGACGTATCTGTGACATCTAAATCGAAGAACAATCATGTTTATTTCTTCCTGAATGGTTGGTCCACGACAGATGTTGTTAAGCGACAGATTATATGTAGTCTGACATGATGCGTCGAATACTACTCTAATTTTGGTAGACGAACTTTCGGGTCGGAGATCGCACTGATATGGCATGAAATATTGGGGCTTTCTGAAATCGAGTTTAGTTACCCTTGACATGTGCCCCAAGTCCAAATACTCTCGCATGAATTTGGAGTATTTAATTTTAAGCTCCTCGTTCCTACTTATTCTTCTTTCCAGGGAGAGAAATCTCTTTCTGGCTATTTCCGGAGAGCTCCCAAGTTGAGCCGGGCTATCTTTAAATGGAAGTTTCACCATAAACTATCCGCTTTTAAGCAACCTTGTGTTTTCTTTAAAATGCTGTTCGCAAGTGGTCTGCTCGGAAGTGGAAATGATTTTGCTTTCTATTTGCCAAAACCCTTCTGCCAGTCTGTCCAACCCGCAGATGTTTATCTTGAAGTCGTGTCCAAGAAATTGCACGTTGGCTTACGTGCACTAGTTGCGCGAAGTACTGCGTTTTGAAGAATTGGTAGATTTTGACCCAGCTTGATGTGGACCTTTTCCATAAGATTGAGGAATACATCTGCTCCCAGCAACATATCAATGCATTGAGGATTTGGAATAATGGATCTGCTTAATTAATATCGAGGGAAATTTTCCAATCATTTATCGGTAGCCGATGTTGCGGTGGAAACTCCGTAATTGAGTGCGCTATCCAGAATTCGATACTTCTTCTGAAGCGTTCAAACTTTGACTCTACTGTCGCTCTAGTTGTAGAATGAATTGATGTCTCCTACCCCAATTATATCGATCGGACTGTTAATCGAATATTAACTAACTTCGACAGTGACTCAGTCATTAAATTTATTTGGAAACCTGAATCAAGTAAAGCTCTAGCCGAAACGAAGCCTCCTGCCTGATTCCTAACATTCAATACTACTGTCGCTAAGATGACTTGTGATGTGACATCACTATGTAGAGCTATTCTAGGAGTCCTTGCTTGCAGCGATGTAAATGGTTCATCTGGCTCCTTGGGCGTATTATACCTGTGCAACAATAAATGATAAGGATCCATGCAGACGTCACACCTCTTTAAATAGCAGTTGCTCACTTCATGTCCCTTTTTCAAACAATTAATGCATAATGATAAACGTTTAGCATTCTTAAACAGATCATAAACATTTAAGCACTTAAATTTGGCGCAATCTGCAATCGAGTGATGTGGAGATTTGCAGAAATAACACGCAGAGTTCATAATTGGCAAGGAAGTATGTATAGTATAGTCTTCGATGGTTTTGCCTTGACTTCTGCTCAAACTTCCCATTTTCAGCAAATAAATATTTGGACTCCCTGCTCTCTAAGAATTGGCAACGCCTACTCAATACTACGGCACATTCCGAATGCTTCGGAAAGTTCGCATACTCTAACGATTCGTCCCATTTAATTTGAGTCTCATTATAGACCTTCGACATCACTAAATATATTACGATTGCATTAGAAATGTCTTCGTGATTCCCTAAGGACGTTAAGGAATCAAAAAGTGCTGACACATTGTCGAGGAGTCCTCTAAGTTGAACCGGCGACGCACTCTTAATCTTCAGAAGGTCAAAAAGTTGCGAAATGTATATAAGAATATTAGTGTCGTAAATGTTTCAATAAAATTTTTATAATCGCTATATTTGCCCGAAAATATGGGCAATCTAAGTTGAGGAAGCCGCGAAAGCGGCTGCTGAGGAATACCAAACTAAGCTTCTGTCATACTAAATTTCCTTCGCTTTCCCATCAACGAAACTATTTTTGTTTTTGTTGCGCAATATAGCTCTTCTATCTCACCACGGCAATTATCTGATAATAGTAACTCTTCTATTCGAGTTTGATAGCTTAGCGCTTGCTTGAAATAGGATTCTACGATCCCTAGACGACATTGTAGATCTGCTTACTCCCTTCAAACTCCCTTCGAGCTCACTTCGAGTCTATTATGTTTTTAATCGAGATATATTACCCTACTGGTTTTCAACCCATTCAATGCGTCCTACGATGTTTCTGCTTCCACCAAAATAGTGGCTGCGTTGTTTGCCTCTTTTTTACGAACAGCTGATTGTCAATACAACAAAAGCTTTCCCTTCCTCAACAGGCGGCGGCGACAAAAAGTTTTAGCAACGAAAATTCTCCCAATTGGCGAACCAACGAATAATTAAAAATCTAGTAAAGAGAAAGCACACAATTGCAAATGCAGCAAACCAACTCCAACAACACGAATCACGACGAAACCGATGAGCTCTAGAGATTTTTCTTCCTCTCCACTGCAGCGGGCGACAATAATTTTTACACAGCGAAATGCTCTCACTTTTTTTTCGATCCACACGTCGGCGATGCGAGATGCGACGAATACGAGATCTGATCAGACGAATGTGAAACGGAAACTTTAAAGCGAATTGCAGAGACATACATGCATGTGCGTATGTGCATATGTGTTAGGCACGATGTAGCAAACTTAGCATGCGGCGACGATTTCAAACCAATTAGAGAATTTGTCTATTAAATGAAAGGGATACGGGCAATGATTATGCAGACATCGGCTTTTCGATTTGTCTAAGCGGAGTGCTTTTTTTTGTAAAGCGAAACAAACTAATACTCAGCGTGGGGAAATTATGCAAATTGCGACGAATTGCAATTAAAATGAATCGAATGCAAATTCCCCTTTGGTGTGGCGAATGGTTTAATACGAGTATGAGCGAATTTATTTGCAAGTACCTCAATTATTAAAATAATCAGTGCATGTAATGTAACTTGTGGGTGTTTTACATGATTTAAATTTGAAAGAATCGTAGTCGCAATTAACGTAGCAAATGTCGTTGGTGTTCAATTTCCACGAATATAGGAAATGATACATACAATTAATTGTATGAGTGTGACGAATAACGACAAAGCTGTGGTGGTCAGTACAGTTACTTCAAGTTGTGTGATTAATGATTTTCAGATACATGGCTAAACAAAAAAGCAATATTTTAGTTAAAACCGATATAGTTATGTTTCAAATCGAAAAAAGTAAATATTTGCGGTCACAGTACTTGAAAAATCGTCAGAGGGTGTCAGATTTCTCGATTCTTTTTTGTGTGCCAGTAATGTTAAAAGTACATGACTTAGAATTTTTATAATTTTGTGATAACCGACCACTTGACCTATCACCCGTTTACGGCTTGAAGTTGATTTTTGGGGCACCCTGTATAATGCGCCTACAACGAATGAATTTCCTGAGTTATGAGTGGACAAGAATTTAAAAGTAGAAATATTATTTCTTATTTTTATTAATTTTTATTTTCATTTTTGGTCTAAATTATTCGCTACGCAGAATATGTGAAACGCGTATATCAGATAATGCCTCAAAATATTCACTTTTATTTTGTAAAGATCTTACTTAAATCTTACTTCAATGCAACCTGAAGCGATAAAAACTATATTCTTTATGAACTTTTATGCTTATCGAATGATGACAAGGCATCATTTTTTTGCCAGTTGCTCTGTTTGGGATGACATGTACGCTAAAATTTAAACAGAAAATTTTTATAGCTAGAGCTATAGTTTATATGTACACCTATGCGATGCTTGTCGTACTGATGAAAATGTTTAAATATTTGTAAGCTTCACATTTTGCGTTCTACCGTCAACGACAGTCCGCGAAAAGATACAGGGTGCAATGACATACGTTAGAGCTTATGGGTGCTTTGTTTCACTTCATTTCATTTTGAATGCATTTTTATTAATGTCAATTCAATAGTACTTTAATGCTTAAAAATTATCTTAATTAACTTAAACATACAGGGCGATTCATCGTGAGATTTGATTTTCAATAGCCTTTTTTTGACAGATCACGCATGACTGCTATCAAACTGCTTTGTCATTTCTGTTCAGTATCGTTTGGTAAATTATCGTGGGAAGACTCACACTACAACAGCATCTCAAAATTGTTCAGCTGTATGACAAAAGTCAGCGTTCTGTGAGAAATATTTTTCGTGCGGTTCGAGGAACCTACTGAAACCACTATTGCCATTACCATTCGCAAATTTGAGTCCCAGTTTACATTTTACAGTTTACAGTTTACGAAAGGTTAGACCACATCTAGCACGTAGTGAAGAGACTATAGCAGCTGTAGCTGAGAGTGTACGCGAAGACATTGACGAATCGATTCGTCGTCGTTCGCAGCAGCTTTCCTAGACGTATTCGACAACTTGGCCTATTTTAGGTAAGGATCTCAGCCTAATAGCGTACAAAATTCAACTTGTGCAAGAATTGAAGCCAGGCGACTTGAATTTTCGTCATATTTTCAGTGAATGGACTCTGGAAAGCTCATTGAAAATTCGGTGTTTTATCGTGAAGTTTTATTCAGTGATGAAGCCCATTTCTGGCTCAATGGATGCGTTAGTAACCAAAATTGCCGTGTTTGAGCTGATAAGCAACTCGAAATGTACCAAGAGCTACCATAATAAATATTAAAAATAACGGTATGGTATGGTTTATGGGCTGGTGGAATCATTGGTCTATATTTCTTCAAAAATGAGGCATATTAGAATGTTAACTTCAATTGTAACTGTTATCGCGCCATATTAACGGACTATGTGCTTTCTGAAACTCAAGCACATGGTCTCGGTGAGCTCCGGTTTCAACAAGACGGCGCTACACCTTTGGACTATTTTCTCTGGGGATATGTAAGGTCTCAGGACTTCAGGAATTAGCCAGCTACGATTGACGCTTGGGAAGCCAACATTACTCATGTTATCCGAAAGATACCAGTCGCTATGCTCTAACGAGTCGCCCAAAATTATATGCCATAAATTGTTCTTGTAATTGATAATAAAAACTTAATTAACTACTTAATTCACGCGGTTTTTTTCAAAATTTTTGAAAGTTTATTTAAGAAAAACGTGTACAATATTATTATTCAAAGTATTACCCATCTGAAGCTATGACTTTTTCCCATCGTTCTTTCAATTTGTGGATCCCATCCAAAAAGAACTGCGCCGGCTTGGCAGCCAAGAATGAATCAAACCAATTTTTGATATTCTGATCTGATGTGAACCGTATTTTAGTGAGGGCAGTCTGCATCGACTGGAACAAATGGTAGTCAGGAGGGGAAAGGTCTGGACTATAAGGCATTTGGGGTAAGACTTCCCATCCACTGGGGCCGAGCGTTGTCATAATTGAAAATTATTGCCTCGTGTCTGGTCGCATATTCCGGACGTTTTTCGGCTACTGCTCTTTTCAAACTGACTAATTGTGTTCGGTAGCGTTGACCATTGATGGTTTCAACCGGTTTTAGCAGCTCATAACACAGCACACCCATCTGATCCCACCAAATACAGAGCATTACCTTCGCGGCATGGATATTCGGCTTTGCCGTTCATTTGGCTGGTTGCCCGGGTTTCATATATGATTTCTTGCGCTTGGGGTTGTCGTAATGGGTCCATTTTGCATCACCAGCAACAATCCAATGCAAAAATGTCTTCCTTTTGTGGCATTACAGCAGCATTTCGGGCATGCAAAACCTTTTAACGTCTCTCGGCTTGAGTTTATGTGTACCTCAATTTCCTTGCTTTTGAATATATCCAGCTGCTTTTAAACGTTTTGAAATGGCTGCTTGAGTGACTCCCAAAGATTCTGTGAGCTCTTCTTGTGTTTGGCAACAATCTTCATAGAGTAATGCTTCCAGTTCTTCACCTTCAAACTTTTTTTTGGCTGTCCAGGACGTTCATCGTCTTCCAAGCCAAAATCACCATTTTTAAATCGTGCAAACCAGTTTTGGCACGTTCGCTCAGCTAGTGCATGTTCATCATAAACTTCCACCAAAATACGACGACTTTCGGCAGCAGTTTTCTTCATATTAAAGTAATGAAGAAGAACTCCCCGCAAAAACTTTTTCAGGCAAAAAGTTCGACATATTTGAGTGAAAAAAATGGGTGTGGTTACTCGTACATGTCTGAAGCCTGATGCCCTTCGTTTGCTCCGACTCTTGATTTTTTTGGCGCCCTTCTTTTCCCTTCACCGGGCAGCCTTTCGGTTGAAGTTGATGTAGAGGGCTGCTTTACTAATTTAGGAGTTGACGATGTGGCCTGATAAACCAGGCGTATTATCAGCTGATTTAACTTCTTGTTCGACTTTTGGCATAGCGGAACACTTGCCTGCCTCTATTACGTGATATTGTTGAAGTTGTTGTGTTTGGTTTGTAAAGTGAGTAAAAAAAAAAAGAACGGCAATTTGTCGGGTGATCGAACCCGTATCCACGGTTCTGCTAACCGAGCACACTATCACTGGGCTAATTGGGGCCCTTTACAAGTTTAAAGTTCGTTTTATATTTACCATTAGCGAAATAAAGTCGAAACATGTTTGTTAAACACAAGGGTGATGATGATGAGCGCCCTGATATCTTTATAACAATAACATGCTAAATCAAATGAGCGGAAATAACAGTTTTGGTTTTTAAAATATTAACCTTGCATATTCATGAACACTCACCTACTGTTGTCCACCTTGCAGTACATCTTAAAATAGTCAAAGGGTATTATTTAATGCACAAAATATTTTGGTATCACCGCGTAAAACAACTCTAACCGTTTTTTTTAAACTGTGTAGAGAAGATAATTTCGCACGAACTTTTTTCACATGTATTACGTACCAAGAAAGTTCCAAAGACAAAAGCAAGGTGAACAAATAAGTGGTTTTTCCGGTGTAAGGAAAGCCTTTGCTATCACGTAGTGCGTATAAAGTGCATCCCAACAATGCTAAATTCTTTTATCGGCGCATGGAACTACACCACATCCGATGTCTAACATATTTTTCTCGCTAAAAATAGTAAACAGCATATCGCATCGCAGCTGCCAATCCGCTTTCAAGACCCTAGGAAAGCTCGAAGGTGATTCAAATTGGAATAAATGCAGGAATCTTTTCGCTGTCACTTTGGTTTTTTGCAGTTTTCGGAGCCTTTGGCAGCAGTTTGGCGGAAGACATCTTTAATCGCGTGCGAAATATTTATTCAGATATTGATGTTAGTGAAAGAACATTCAATGCAGTTTAATTCTAATTAAACAAATAGTTCAATCAATATTGAGATTAACATAAGAGCCCGCGCACACTGGATCAGTTTTAAACCGGGGTAAGACCGGGACTGGATGTTGCCGCAACTCTTTTGCAAGGTGGACGAACAACACACACTACATTCAAATTGCCACTTAACAGTGCCCAGCGACGAAGTTATTATAGGAAAATTCCTTAATCGTGTGGGATGAATGAAGCTCACAAAATGTCACTAGAAGTTGTTAACAGAGCATTAAGGGACTTAAGACCGATGGATGCACTATTTGGAGAAATAACGTTACTACTTTCAGGAAAATTTCGCAAAACATTGCATGTTATAACTCATGCAAATCGAGCAGACAAAGTAAATGATTGCCTAAAAAAGTCCATATTATGGCAATCTGTTGGAAAAATGTCTCCTTAAAAAAAAAAAATCGTAAGAATTCACGAGAGAACGATGCCAATACTGAAGCATTTGCAGGAAAGTGTTCTGTGCATTGGAAATGGAACATTTCCGGAACACTTCCTTTAGGACAACAATTAAGTAAAAATAGTAACTTATTCCAATGGGTATAACCCGATAGATAACCGATAACTGTATCATGGCTTAGAGATAGAGGTATTCTAGAACATATAAACGATTTTGCGGCCAATAATAAGACCTAATTTTGACAAAGGTTAATGGAGGAATGATCCAATACATTAGAATGCAAGATCCCCATATTTCAAAGTTTTGGATTTCTACGTATGGGAAACGATGAAGGAACGTGTATATTCATTTGAAATAGGAACATTGGCTGAATTGCAGGAGCGGATAGCTTCAGCGGCACAACATATGAAATAGACTTTAAAAAGTATTTAGGTGGTATTCCATTCAGGCTGGTGTAGGACACTTTGGGCTACTGTTATGGATTTAAGATTATGTATAGAAAATTATAATTATTAATGCAAATATTTATTTGCTTATAATAATCTATTATAACACTTATTTTAGAGTCATTTTTTTAGTATTAATAAAAAATAGCCACATCTGGGATTATATTATTTAACCTTATGCCTGAAAAACTGTAAGCCTCAGGTAAAAACTTTGTATGGTGAATTGGTAGGTAATATTACGGTACACCAAAATAATAATAAACAAAAAAAAAATTTGCATACTTTTCCCAGATAAATGCAATTTTGCCAAAAAATTTAATAAAAAAAATTTTAAAAAAAATTGTGTTTAATGAGCAATGTGTGAGCAGCATTCGAATGTGAATTAACCTTAAATCAAGTGGCTATAAAACGAGCCCATTCCGTTTTTTTTAGTTTTAAAACACTAGAAATTATAACTAAATAATTTTTGTTACCTACTTCTCTGAAGAACCTTTTTTAAGCACCTGGTAATTCACTGCAGGGTGAAGATACACCCCTGGTTCCATAAGGTTTTTTTTTCATAATATAAATCAATCAATCAGATCCCAAAATAAATATCTGTATCCCAAACAGGATTATCCTCTAACATATGTGCATGTATCTATGTTTTTTTATTTTAATATATAAATCTATTGGTAAATCTATTGTGTATTTTTGTTTATATTTTACATATTTTTCTTACTTTATTTTGTATACTATATTTTTATATTATTTAACTGTTCTAATAAATTGGAGCAATATTTACAGGTTGTTTAATGTGGTCATACTATTGCAAGGATAGCAACTCACCAGAGTACTGAATATTGTTTTAATGATGTGTTTATTTGAGTTTTGTTTATCCCTTCTTGGTATCGTAGAAGACGATGGATTTCGGTCAGGGGAAGGTCGTATATTAACTTTATTAACATTTATTTTAAGTGTTTCCTTTTGATATATTTATATGGAAACGTGGATCAGAAGAAGAGGATGCTCCTTTAGTTTCTCTTTCTTGATTGTTTAGGAATGTATCCTTCGATGTGCGAAAAGAGCAATTGATAGGCGATCCTATTAAAAAAGTTCCCTCTTATGAAACTATTGAAACTATGTCTAACTTATGTTAACTGCTTTAAATGAGTTTGGGCGACACGGGTATGGTTATTAAGTCACATTGACTGAAGCTATTATGTATTATCAAGATTCTGCGCGATGCATTCCCCATTCTTGTTGACTTGTGGTAATTCGAAAAGCTGGCAGTAATATGTGTCTTTGACCTTTTTGCATTCGATGTCCTCTTATTGATAGTGCTATGGCCAAAAGGATTTGAGAGATAAAAGGGTGGCTTTTTTTCTTTTTTTTTTTTTACTGGGTATTGGTAGAAAAAGGTTTACGGATTTAAATACATGATAGGAAAACGTAGAAAAAACTGTATTCTGCATTAATTTGATAGAATTCTACTTCAATTAATTTCACATTTCTAACAGAAATATTATATCCGAAAAACACATGTTTGTCGGTTTAATGCTTTGAAAGTTGACTTATTATGCATTGTTAGTCTTTAGTTCTTAAAACGTGCGTTTTCCAGATCATCAAGGACGTGAAGCATTATACTAGCAGCGGTTCTTATATGATTGACACAGTTCGAGAGTATTGCTTTTAATATCTAATTTGTCTTGAATTTTAGAAGCCAGGTTAGTTACCTTTTTTCTATAGTCGTCTACTACCTTTGTGGTACGCGATATTTATTTATTGACTACTGTAACTGTCTGATTTTAGTTCGTGCTGAGAGTGTAAACTGGTTGATCAAAATTGTCCACCTCCAGAATTTAAATTTCCAGTTCTAATTTTGAAAATGGTTCCAGGTACATTTTTAATTCCTTTCTTAGTTCTTTGTGTAAGTACATTGTATTAAAATTAAATTTGTCATTTACCATATTTAGTCGGTATTCTACAAGATTTATAGTGCTAATAATTCTATTGAACTTTTTTTTTGAAAAATATTTTGCATGTTTCCTTAAACGGCTTTTAATTTTGCTTTGAAATTTTCAGAGTATATTTTTAAATAGTTCTACGATGGGTTTATGAAAAAAAATTTATTTCTTGAAGCCTCTACAGCTATTTTCCCCTTTAAGCTCTCATAATAGTGACAAATGTTTTCTATTTCGAAAGAAACTTTACTATAGAACGTTAGAATTTTTGTTTCATTCCTGCACTAATCGTAGGTGTTTGATAATTGTCAATGAAACCTTTCAGTAGGGTTGTTAGAGGTAGGTTTAAGTGGAGTTACAAAATGAATATTTTTATTACGTAAGAAAACAAATTCTTTAATAAAGCTATTTTGTTTAAACCGGAACCATTGTGCGTAACTATTAACTTTGGTGTTCCGTGGTGTTAACTCAAATAAGATAAAAGAAAGACTGCACTTCACGTTGTTCAACACACGACTGACAATTTTATTATTTTTATAAACAGAAATTTGCTTTGCAAACGCAATATATTTCAGATTATTATTTGCTGACTTTTTCTACCAGCCGTGAGAACAGACATAGGCGGACGATTCGGAAATTTGAGTTTGTGAAAAACGACAAAAAGTATGTCATTTCTCATATGCTTTAAAATAAAATTTTATGAGTAACTTAACATAACTCCCCTTCTTGAGGATTGCTAGACTCTAAACCTTAAATCTATACATCCAAGTCAAATCGGGATGTGGTTCTTCTAGACGCCGGCTTTGGTCCTCTATTTTTACAACGATAGGTGATGAAGATCCCAATCATGTCAGCCAGCAAAAAATAACTCAACCCGTAATGATGGTAGTCGTGGATACTTGGAATTGCATTATTGGGGATTTCTTTCAAATTGTCAATTACCTAGTCAGTGTTGTTTTAAATTTTAGTTTACTTAGCTATGTCAATGTCGTCCACCGGTGGTAGTGCATTAGCCTAAGATATCGACTCTGAGTCAAGCATCCAATCGGTGACATTAAGACTAGGATCGAATGTTTTTCAAATATTACCGCTGTTTCGGCCGCTAAATATGGCGTTGGGTAACCTTAAAACGCATGTATCTCTAAACTCCAATATACCGTTTCCAGTAATCTCTATTGTATTTGTTTTGTCTACGGAAACCAGAATTCCCGTTACAATGGACACAGTTAAAAATATCCAAATGTTAGACTCCTTCAGAGCAATCTTACGATCTCGTATACCGGTTGCTTTCACAGAGCAGTTGGATAATGCAGTTTTATCTTGATGTAGTAAGGTCAATTCACAGCTTTGGGAATCAGCTTGGTGTATGTTAGTTTGTTTAGAATGGTTGCAAAGGTAAATTTTAAGCAATACTGTCTTTTTAATGTTACTACAAGATACGGCGCTGATGTGCTAATAACTGGAATAATAGGTACTTGAACTAGATTAATCAATTGGAATTCCTCGCTATCGGTTATCGGTAGCTGCATTTCAAATATAATTGAATCATTCAGAATACGACCTTTGACTGTGGCCAATGTACAATGTACATTTTCAAAGCCAAACCCTTTGGCAAACTCACACTTCGATGCAGAGTAAGACGTATCAACGGGTAGCCGTGGCTCAAGTGGTAGTGGACTGGCTTCCAAATCGGGATGTTTGGTGTTCGAATCCCAGCCTCGCCCAAAAGACATTGGTTTTTTTTTTAGTTAACAAGAATCAAGTTAACTAGAGATCAACAACAAGCCAACTTCCACTAATAATTTAGTCTCCCTATCAAATGTTGGATGCCACCAATGGAGCGAAATAACCAATGAGTGCAAACATCTTTCTCTCTCCCTCTAGTAATACCCTCTTGAGTGTTAAATTCTTAAAAAAGAAAAAAAAAAAAAAAACTGGAGCTGCGAATTCATTTGTTTTAAAGTGATAAATAGTGGATTTATTTTAGTATGATTAAGGTCCAATATGATCGTCGAGTAGAGCATCCTGAGTACGTTCTAAATTGGTGAGTATCAGTATTAAATAGACGGTCATTGATACTAAATTTTGTTTGATTTCAGCTATGTTCTGTAAGAAATTTGTTCAAAACTCGAAATTGCTGGCGAACTTCAATAGCGTTACGTTTCAAAACATTAGCCGTGGAATCTAATATTGAACTTTGTTTACGTAGGAGATTAGATAGATGCTGCTCGTTTTCATTTGCAATAGCCATTTGGTTTTCTATGCGTTTGGCGTCCTCTTGATTTATAATACCAAATAAACTGTGCGCCAAGGTGCCAATGATATCGAACGGAGATTTTGCCATCCTACTCCTGTAATAACTTGGTATGTGAAGACCTAGTAAGAGCTCATTTTCATGTTCGATAACTTCAAGTCTATGCCTCAATGAAACTACTGTTGACCTGCAATACCTGTGATATGATATTTCTCTTGTGCAAAACTCATCGATTTGATTAAGGTATAATCAATCTCTAGCCAGTACGTTGTCAAATTATAATATAGATGTATGCTCCAGAATGAATTTATTAATCGAATCGCTCCAATATCTTCGAAGAAAATACTGACAGAGTCGTCGAGTTTTTTTATATTCAACTGCTTGTTATTTTGTGATAATTCTACGTGTAGGAGAAAAAGAACTAGTAATACCGTAAATAAGGCACCTTTGGTATTTTGCTACTTCGCAATGTTCTGTTTGGCTTATTGATGCTTTGCTTTTCCTCGCTAATATCCTTTTTCGGCTCGTTTTGGTCACGGAGGTGCATCGATAAGAAAATGGCCAGGTGTTAGTGCCTCTAGGTCGTTTGGGTCTGATTACATTGGGGTTAGCGAACGTGAATTCAGAATAGCTTCTATCTGAATTACCACCGTCAGCAGTTGTTCGTAGGTAAGTGAAGCTTCCTTCAAATATCGAATTAAAAATCCTTTAGCGGACCTCACAGAGGAGGTATGAACTTCCAATTTATTCCATCCTTCGGGCATGCTGATCCTAGTGCCGATCTTATTGCATCTGACTTAAATGACATTTGTAGTTCGTTAAGATAATTTTTCGCGCTGACGAAGCTTGTCTCATTGCCACAGAATATTGTATGACAAACGCTTCTTCTACCTATGAATGTTTTTAAGACACAAATAAAGGCCTCTGCAGACAAATCACCCACAATTTCCAGGTGAACTGCCTTTGTCTAGAAACATACAAATACAGCTACGTACGACTTTGTAGGAGCCCTACCCCTGATCTTGCAATGAGTTTTGATTGGGCCACAAAGATCGACTCAACAGTGATAAAATGCGCGAGACGACGTTATTCGCTCTTTTGGCAAGTTTCCCATCATCTGTTCCATTGTCTTCAGGTTTGCTCGAAAACATTCAATACAATTAGAAACTGTTTGTCGCGTCATCAACGGCTGATGCTGTCAGCACAAACTTCTTCTTTCGACGTTCTGGAATGTCTTCCGGAACAACATAGCACATCCTTTCAAATGACAAGTCATCTTTGGACAGGAAGTCTGACCCTTTTATGCAGTTTCATTGCTGTATATCTATGCTTGCTTGGATCTTCGCCACCCGGTTTGCAACGTATGTTTCCCATGTGTAGGAAGGTGATCTGATCCATGCTAGTACTGCAGTGGAGTCGGTGTTAAAGCACACTTCCTTTATTTTATTAGTTAGCACTTGCAGTACCCTTGTCACTAGTTCAACCATGAGGACAGCACCTTGTAGATAGATAGATGTAGTTTTGAAAGCACCCACTCTTGATTTTGAACACAGCAACTGTGAATATACTTTTAAGTACAATAACCAGTTGTCAGTTTGCTCTTTGGGAAGTTGCTTTTCCCAAGATAACTTTGTTTTCCATAATTCCTGTAGGAAAATTTTTCCAGAAGACTTAAAGGATCAAATAGATTGGCGAGCTCAGCCAGTACACTTCGCTTGCATACTCGATCATGTAAAGTGTTAGCCTCATCAAAATTAAACTTGAACTTGAATGTGTCAGAAGCAGGATCCCAAATTAGTCCTCAATGTCTTTATAACTTCCGATTGATAAAAGGTAACCAGTTGCTCCTTATGTTCATCAGAAATTGTTTTTAAAATGTCTGGGTGATTTGGCATAAAAATTTCTGAGTTCAAAGTTACCCAGGTTCAACAGAATGCGAATTTCAGCTAGCAATTTCTGGGCATCTATGCTTTTTGCGCCCGTAAGGCAATCGTCTACATAAAACCATTTCATCATCAAGCATCAAACACTACCCTCAGTTTTGTCGATGAACTTTCAGATTTCATAACGCAGTGATGGGGAATTACGTAATGAGTTTTGCATAATTTGTTCTCATTAATTAAACTCATATGACAAACAGATTCATATTCTCGCATAAATTTAATGTTAGATGATTTTTGTTAATATGTTTTCTCTAATCTTCTTTCCAATGCCAAGAATCGTTTTGTAACTAGTGCCAGCGACTCTCTTAAAAATGCGTCTGGTTGGTCCTCCAGCAGCAGTCTTACTACGAACTAATTGGGGCCCTTTACAAGTTTAAAGTTCGTTTTATATTTACCATTAGCGAAATAAAGTCGAAACATGTTTGTTAAACACAAGGGTGATGATGATGAGCGCCCTGATATCTTTATAACAATAACATGCTAAATCAAATGAGCGGAAATAACAGTTTTGGTTTTTAAAATATTAACCTTGCATATTCATGAACACTCACCTACTGTTGTCCACCTTGCAGTACATCTTAAAATAGTCAAAGGGTATTATTTAATGCACAAAATATTTTGGTATCACCGCGTAAAACAACTCTAACCGTTTTTTTTAAACTGTGTAGAGAAGATAATTTCGCACGAACTTTTTTCACATGTATTACGTACCAAGAAAGTTCCAAAGACAAAAGCAAGGTGAACAAATAAGTGGTTTTTCCGGTGTAAGGAAAGCCTTTGCTATCACGTAGTGCGTATAAAGTGCATCCCAACAATGCTAAATTCTTTTATCGGCGCATGGAACTACACCACATCCGATGTCTAACATATTTTTCTCGCTAAAAATAGTAAACAGCATATCGCATCGCAGCTGCCAATCCGCTTTCAAGACCCTAGGAAAGCTCGAAGGTGATTCAAATTGGAATAAATGCAGGAATCTTTTCGCTGTCACTTTGGTTTTTTGCAGTTTTCGGAGCCTTTGGCAGCAGTTTGGCGGAAGACATCTTTAATCGCGTGCGAAATATTTATTCAGATATTGATGTTAGTGAAAGAACATTCAATGCAGTTTAATTCTAATTAAACAAATAGTTCAATCAATATTGAGATTAACATAAGAGCCCGCGCACACTGGATCAGTTTTAAACCGGGGTAAGACCGGGACTGGATGTTGCCGCAACTCTTTTGCAAGGTGGACGAACAACACACACTACATTCAAATTGCCACTTAACAGTGCCCAGCGACGAAGTTATTATAGGAAAATTCCTTAATCGTGTGGGATGAATGAAGCTCACAAAATGTCACTAGAAGTTGTTAACAGAGCATTAAGGGACTTAAGACCGATGGATGCACTATTTGGAGAAATAACGTTACTACTTTCAGGAAAATTTCGCAAAACATTGCATGTTATAACTCATGCAAATCGAGCAGACAAAGTAAATGATTGCCTAAAAAAGTCCATATTATGGCAATCTGTTGGAAAAATGTCTCCTTAAAAAAAAAAAAATCGTAAGAATTCACGAGAGAACGATGCCAATACTGAAGCATTTGCAGGAAAGTGTTCTGTGCATTGGAAATGGAACATTTCCGGAACACTTCCTTTAGGACAACAATTAAGTAAAAATAGTAACTTATTCCAATGGGTATAACCCGATAGATAACCGATAACTGTATCATGGCTTAGAGATAGAGGTATTCTAGAACATATAAACGATTTTGCGGCCAATAATAAGACCTAATTTTGACAAAGGTTAATGGAGGAATGATCCAATACATTAGAATGCAAGATCCCCATATTTCAAAGTTTTGGATTTCTACGTATGGGAAACGATGAAGGAACGTGTATATTCATTTGAAATAGGAACATTGGCTGAATTGCAGGAGCGGATAGCTTCAGCGGCACAACATATGAAATAGACTTTAAAAAGTATTTAGGTGGTATTCCATTCAGGCTGGTGTAGGACACTTTGGGCTACTGTTATGGATTTAAGATTATGTATAGAAAATTATAATTATTAATGCAAATATTTATTTGCTTATAATAATCTATTATAACACTTATTTTAGAGTCATTTTTTTAGTATTAATAAAAAATAGCCACATCTGGGATTATATTATTTAACCTTATGCCTGAAAAACTGTAAGCCTCAGGTAAAAACTTTGTATGGTGAATTGGTAGGTAATATTACGGTACACCAAAATAATAATAAACAAAAAAAAAATTTGCATACTTTTCCCAGATAAATGCAATTTTGCCAAAAAATTTAATAAAAAAAATTTTAAAAAAAATTGTGTTTAATGAGCAATGTGTGAGCAGCATTCGAATGTGAATTAACCTTAAATCAAGTGGCTATAAAACGAGCCCATTCCGTTTTTTTTAGTTTTAAAACACTAGAAATTATAACTAAATAATTTTTGTTACCTACTTCTCTGAAGAACCTTTTTTAAGCACCTGGTAATTCACTGCAGGGTGAAGATACACCCCTGGTTCCATAAGGTTTTTTTTTCATAATATAAATCAATCAATCAGATCCCAAAATAAATATCTGTATCCCAAACAGGATTATCCTCTAACATATGTGCATGTATCTATGTTTTTTTATTTTAATATATAAATCTATTGGTAAATCTATTCTGTGTATTTTTGTTTATATTTTACATATTTTTCTTACTTTATTTTGTATACTATATTTTTATATTATTTAACTGTTCTAATAAATTGGAGCAATATTTACAGGTTGTTTAATGTGGTCATACTATTGCAAGGATAGCAACTCACCAGAGTACTGAATATTGTTTTAATGATGTGTTTATTTGAGTTTTGTTTATCCCTTCTTGGTATCGTAGAAGACGATGGATTTCGGTCAGGGGAAGGTCGTATATTAACTTTATTAACATTTATTTTTAGTGTTTCCTTTTGATATATTTATATGGAAACGTGGATCAGAAGAAGAGGATGCTCCTTTAGTTTCTCTTTCTTGATTGTTTAGGAATGTATCCTTCGATGTGCGAAAAGAGCAATTGATAGGCGATCCTATTAAAAAAGTTCCCTCTTATGAAACTATTGAAACT
This sequence comes from Volucella inanis, assembly GCA_907269105.1. Taxonomy (NCBI): domain Eukaryota; kingdom Metazoa; phylum Arthropoda; class Insecta; order Diptera; family Syrphidae; genus Volucella; species Volucella inanis. Next base: position 116,893,348 of record OU026153.1, on the reverse strand, counting down.
ATGTCTAACTTATGTTAACTGCTTTAAATGAGTTTGGGCGACACGGGTATGGTTATTAAGTCACATTGACTGAAGCTATTATGTATTATCAAGATTCTGCGCTATGCATTCCCCATTCTTGTTGACTTGTGGTAATTCGAAAAGCTGGCAGTAATATGTGTCTTTGACCTTTTTGCATTCGATGTCCTCTTATTGATAGTGCTATGGCCAAAAGGATTTGAGAGATAAAAGGGTGGCTTTTTTTCTTTTTTTTTTTTTACTGGGTATTGGTAGAAAAAGGTTTACGGATTTAAATACATGATAGGAAAACGTAGAAAAAACTGTATTCTGCATTAATTTGATAGAATTCTACTTCAATTAATTTCACATTTCTAACAGAAATATTATATCCGAAAAACACATGTTTGTCGGTTTAATGCTTTGAAAGTTGACTTATTATGCATTGTTAGTCTTTAGTTCTTAAAACGTGCGTTTTCCAGATCATCAAGGACGTGAAGCATTATACTAGCAGCGGTTCTTATATGATTGACACAGTTCGAGAGTATTGCTTTTAATATCTAATTTGTCTTGAATTTTAGAAGCCAGGTTAGTTACCTTTTTTCTATAGTCGTCTACTACCTTTGTGGTACGCGATATTTATTTATTGACTACTGTAACTGTCTGATTTTAGTTCGTGCTGAGAGTGTAAACTGGTTGATCAAAATTGTCCACCTCCAGAATTTAAATTTCCAGTTCTAATTTTGAAAATGGTTCCAGGTACATTTTTAATTCCTTTCTTAGTTCTTTGTGTAAGTACATTGTATTAAAATTAAATTTGTCATTTACCATATTTAGTCGGTATTCTACAAGATTTATAGTGCTAATAATTCTATTGAACTTTTTTTTTGAAAAATATTTTGCATGTTTCCTTAAACGGCTTTTAATTTTGCTTTGAAATTTTCAGAGTATATTTTTAAATAGTTCTACGATGGGTTTATGAAAAAAAATTTATTTCTTGAAGCCTCTACAGCTATTTTCCCCTTTAAGCTCTCATAATAGTGACAAATGTTTTCTATTTCGAAAGAAACTTTACTATAGAACGTTAGAATTTTTGTTTCATTCCTGCACTAATCGTAGGTGTTTGATAATTGTCAATGAAACCTTTCAGTAGGGTTGTTAGAGGTAGGTTTAAGTGGAGTTACAAAATGAATATTTTTATTACGTAAGAAAACAAATTCTTTAATAAAGCTATTTTGTTTAAACCGGAACCATTGTGCGTAACTATTAACTTTGGTGTTCCGTGGTGTTAACTCAAATAAGATAAAAGAAAGACTGCACTTCACGTTGTTCAACACACGACTGACAATTTTATTATTTTTATAAACAGAAATTTGCTTTGCAAACGCAATATATTTCAGATTATTATTTGCTGACTTTTTCTACCAGCCGTGAGAACAGACATAGGCGGACGATTCGGAAATTTGAGTTTGTGAAAAACGACAAAAAGTATGTCATTTCTCATATGCTTTAAAATAAAATTTTATGAGTAACTTAACATAACTCCCCTTCTTGAGGATTGCTAGACTCTAAACCTTAAATCTATACATCCAAGTCAAATCGGGATGTGGTTCTTCTAGACGCCGGCTTTGGTCCTCTATTTTTACAACGATAGGTGATGAAGATCCCAATCATGTCAGCCAGCAAAAAATAACTCAACCCGTAATGATGGTAGTCGTGGATACTTGGAATTGCATTATTGGGGATTTCTTTCAAATTGTCAATTACCTAGTCAGTGTTGTTTTAAATTTTAGTTTACTTAGCTATGTCAATGTCGTCCACCGGTGGTAGTGCATTAGCCTAAGATATCGACTCTGAGTCAAGCATCCAATCGGTGACATTAAGACTAGGATCGAATGTTTTTCAAATATTACCGCTGTTTCGGCCGCTAAATATGGCGTTGGGTAACCTTAAAACGCATGTATCTCTAAACTCCAATATACCGTTTCCAGTAATCTCTATTGTATTTGTTTTGTCTACGGAAACCAGAATTCCCGTTACAATGGACACAGTTAAAAATATCCAAATGTTAGACTCCTTCAGAGCAATCTTACGATCTCGTATACCGGTTGCTTTCACAGAGCAGTTGGATAATGCAGTTTTATCTTGATGTAGTAAGGTCAATTCACAGCTTTGGGAATCAGCTTGGTGTATGTTAGTTTGTTTAGAATGGTTGCAAAGGTAAATTTTAAGCAATACTGTCTTTTTAATGTTACTACAAGGTACGGCGCTGATGTGCTAATAACTGGAATAATAGGTACTTGAACTAGATTAATCAATTGGAATTCCTCGCTATCGGTTATCGGTAGCTGCATTTCAAATATAATTGAATCATTCAGAATACGACCTTTGACTGTGGCCAATGTACAATGTACATTTTCAAAGCCAAACCCTTTGGCAAACTCACACTTCGATGCAGAGTAAGACGTATCAACGGGTAGCCGTGGCTCAAGTGGTAGTGGACTGGCTTCCAAATCGGGATGTTTGGTGTTCGAATCCCAGCCTCGCCCAAAAGACATTGGTTTTTTTTTTAGTTAACAAGAATCAAGTTAACTAGAGATCAACAACAAGCCAACTTCCACTAATAATTTAGTCTCCCTATCAAATGTTGGATGCCACCAATGGAGCGAAATAACCAATGAGTGCAAACATCTTTCTCTCTCCCTCTAGTAATACCCTCTTGAGTGTTAAATTCTTAAAAAAGAAAAAAAAAAAAAAACTGGAGCTGCGAATTCATTTGTTTTAAAGTGATAAATAGTGGATTTATTTTAGCATGATTAAGGTCCAATATGATCGTCGAGTAGAGCATCCTGAGTACGTTCTAAATTGGTGAGTATCAGTATTAAATAGACGGTCATTGATACTAAATTTTGTTTGATTTCAGCTATGTTCTGTAAGAAATTTGTTCAAAACTCGAAATTGCTGGCGAACTTCAATAGCGTTACGTTTCAAAACATTAGCCGTGGAATCTAATATTGAACTTTGTTTACGTAGGAGATTAGATAGATGCTGCTCGTTTTCATTTGCAATAGCCATTTGGTTTTCTATGCGTTTGGCGTCCTCTTGATTTATAATACCAAATAAACTGTGCGCCAAGGTGCCAATGATATCGAACGGAGATTTTGCCATCCTACTCCTGTAATAACTTGGTATGTGAAGACCTAGTAAGAGCTCATTTTCATGTTCGATAACTTCAAGTCTATGCCTCAATGAAACTACTGTTGACCTGCAATACCTGTGATATGATATTTCTCTTGTGCAAAACTCATCGATTTGATTAAGGTATAATCAATCTCTAGCCAGTACGTTGTCAAATTATAATATAGATGTATGCTCCAGAATGAATTTATTAATCGAATCGCTCCAATATCTTCGAAGAAAATACTGACAGAGTCGTCGAGTTTTTTTATATTCAACTGCTTGTTATTTTGTGATAGGAGAAAAAGAACTAGTAATACCGTAAATAAGGCACCTTTGGTATTTTGCTACTTCGCAATGTTCTGTTTGGCTTATTGATGCTTTGCTTTTCCTCGCTAATATCCTTTTTCGGCTCGTTTTGGTCACGGAGGTGCATCGATAAGAAAATGGCCAGGTGTTAGTGCCTCTAGGTCGTTTGGGTCTGATTACATTGGGGTTAGCGAACGTGAATTCAGAATAGCTTCTATCTGAATTACCACCGTCAGCAGTTGTTCGTAGGTAAGTGAAGCTTCCTTCAAATATCGAATTAAAAATCCTTTAGCGGACCTCACAGAGGAGGTATGAACTTCCAATTTATTCCATCCTTCGGGCATGCTGATCCTAGTGCCGATCTTATTGCATCTGACTTAAATGACATTTGTAGTTCGTTAAGATAATTTTTCGCTCTGACGAAGCTTGTCTCATTGCCACAGAATATTGTATGACAAACGCTTCTTCTACCTATGAATGTTTTTAAGACACAAATAAAGGCCTCTGCAGACAAATCACCCACAATTTCCAGGTGAACTGCCTTTGTCTAGAAACATACAAATACAGCTACGTACGACTTTGTAGGAGCCCTACCCCTGATCTTGCAATGAGTTTTGATTGAGCCACAAAGATCGACTCAACAGTGATAAAATGCGCGAGACGACGTTATTCGCTCTTTTGGCAAGTTTCCCATCATCTGTTCCATTGTCTTCAGGTTTGCTCGAAAACATTCAATACAATTAGAAACTGTTTGTCGCGTCATCAACGGCTGATGCTGTCAGCACAAACTTCTTCTTTCGACGTTCTGGAATGTCTTCCGGAACAACATAGCACATCCTTTCAAATGACAAGTCATCTTTGGACAGGAAGTCTGACCCTTTTATGCAGTTTCATTGCTGTATATCTATGCTTGCTTGGATCTTCGCCACCCGGTTTGCAACGTATGTTTCCCATGTGTAGGAAGGTGATCTGATCCATGCTAGTACTGCAGTGGAGTCGGTGTTAAAGCACACTTCCTTTATTTTATTAGTTAGCACTTGCAGTACCCTTGTCACTAGTTCAACCATGAGGACAGCACCTTGTAGATAGATAGATGTAGTTTTGAAAGCACCCACTCTTGATTTTGAACACAGCAACTGTGAATATACTTTTAAGTACAATAACCAGTTGTCAGTTTGCTCTTTGGGAAGTTGCTTTTCCCAAGATAACTTTGTTTTCCATAATTCCTGTAGGAAAATTTTTCCAGAAGACTTAAAGGATCAAATAGATTGGCGAGCTCAGCCAGTACACTTCGCTTGCATACTCGATCATGTAAAGTGTTAGCCTCATCAAAATTAAACTTGAACTTGAATGTGTCAGAAGCAGGATCCCAAATTAGTCCTCAATGTCTTTATAACTTCCGATTGATAAAAGGTAACCAGTTGCTCCTTATGTTCATCAGAAATTGTTTTTAAAATGTCTGGGTGATTTGGCATAAAAATTTCTGAGTTCAAAGTTACCCAGGTTCAACAGAATGCGAATTTCAGCTAGCAATTTCTGGGCATCTATGCTTTTTGCGCCCGTAAGGCAATCGTCTACATAAAACCATTTCATCATCAAGCATCAAACACTACCCTCAGTTTTGTCGATGAACTTTCAGATTTCATAACGCAGTGATGGGGAATTACGTAATGAGTTTTGCATAATTTGTTCTCATTAATTAAACTCATATGACAAACAGATTCATATTCTCGCATAAATTTAATGTTAGATGATTTTTGTTAATATGTTTTCTCTAATCTTCTTTCCAATGCCAAGAATCGTTTTGTAACTAGTGCCAGCGACTCTCTTAAAAATGCGTCTGGTTGGTCCTCCAGCAGCAGTCTTACTACGAACTAATTATGTATTCGCATTTAATTTCGTGTTAACTTGAAAGTGAGCTTCGCATTCGTTCTCCTCCTCGCTTATGGTGTTAAAATGAGAATCATAATTTTCTGATTCCCAAAATTTTCTCATGAGTTTATCTAAAGATGTGAGTGACGGTTTTGTTTCCACATGACAGTGGGTTGCTGTGTCAATCACTGATGCACTTCCACCCACAATCCATCCCAACTCGAAATTGCGCAATACTAGAAGGTATGATATGATATGATATCTTCATATCCCCTGGTATGGGAAGATCAAAAAATATTTCTGCTCCTAGCAGCATATCAATATGTTGGGCCGAAGAGTATGTAGGATCCCCAAGTTGTACATGCGGCGGTACCTTCCAAAGTATTGTATATATGTATTTCGTGTGTTCGCTGATTTAGGGCAAAATGTAGGCCTCAAGGATGGACCTATGCGATGAGGTCCTTGTTTATTAGTGACAAATTCGGCTTTGCACTACCAATACCACTAATTGAAATTTTTTATGGCCTTACTCGTGTGCAAGATTTGCCGTTATAAAATTTAATTGTGAGCCAGAGTCTAATAGTACACGACATTTAATACGTGACCTATTAGAAGAGACGACATTGAAAATCACAGTAGCCAAATAGACATAACTTTTTTTTTATTTTTGCTACCTACGGCTGTATTGGCAGATGTGACAGATGGTGGATCGACACTTAAAATATTCATTGATTGGATTGATGGTTATCACCACTGCTGATTAACTGCTGTTAACTGCACTCATGCTGCTGATTAGATTTCGTTTTCTTCTGCTGACTTTCAGATGAATTCTGCTGCTGTTGATTGCACTCTTGCTGCTGATAAGAAGGCGTTTTCTCCCGGTGATTATTATTTGAGTTTTGCTGCTGTGGCTGCTGATTATGTAGAAGGGTGTTGTGTTTACGATCACATTCCTGACAACTTATGGACTGGCATGATTGGGAGTAGTGACCCACCTTCAAGCAATTTCTGCAAAGTTGTAGTCTGCGGACAGCTTTGTCTCGATCATCATCTGAAAGAGATAAAAATTGTGAGCAACGATAGATTCTATGTTTACCTGGATGACACATAGCGCATTGATACTATTGTCGCTATTTGTGCAAACGGAAGATCTCTTTCCTTCGTCTCGACTGCCAACGGCTTCAAATGCTTGTAACCGTGATCCCACGAACTTAAAGAATTCATCCAACATGGGACTATTTTTCGTATCGTCCAGTGACGGCTTGAAAAATTCCCTGCTTTCCTTATCCAACTTTTGTAGCATAAGATGGACAATTATTGGATCGAAATTGGTAACCCCGAATCCTGGGTTCGTGATTGGCTGCATTACTTCCGTAGTTGTGTCGTGCAAGCTTCTTAAACTGGAGGTGGTTCCAACTGCCGGAGTTTGTGACAGTAATCTGGTCAGTTGGGCTGTCAGCAACAGTCTGCGATTGTCTATACGTTCGACAAGAGTGTTCCAAGCCACTTCGTAGTTGTCATCAGTTCGTTGAAAGTGTTGTATAAGGTTGTGTGTCTCTCCTGTGACATTTTCTCGCAAGAAATAAAGCTTTTGTGCGGGTGGTATTGGCTGCACATGTATAAACAGCTTAAACATATCATAGAATTACCGCCAGTGAAGATAGTTCACATCGAACTTTGGCAATTCTATATTAGGAAGTTTCATTACTGCAGAGATCGGTTTTTTTTGGTGGCTTAAGAAACTCCAATTATTCGCACAGCGCCTGTTCTACCCGCTCCTTCATGTCAAAGTACATCTGTACTTCTTCAACTGTTACATGTTCTTCCAATTTTCAGAATACAGAGTTACTATTTCCTCCCAATTCTGCTCAATTGACCTTGTTTTGATTCGACAGAATGTTTTACTACGTCCTTGGGAAATCTCCGCTGAGCACTTGTCTAAAGATGTTTGGAGAATATTCATGAGAAAGAGTAGCTATTCCTTTTGCATCAGGACAGTACGTGGCATCGTCCGGGGTTGAGCTGGTAGCGCAGGAGCTTGACTTGGCTTCGGCACTGGCGGTGGCTCCACTTTACCCTTTGGAATCGCTCCTGAATGTAGGTCACCTTTTGGATAATTTGTCGTTTTAATTTCGCCAGTCTCATCTCGTTTCGTGTATTCTTCTACGCGACGATGGATGTCACATCTGCACGGCCTCAAAGTAGTCCTTGAAATAAGGATGGTCCAACTGATCGGAGAACTTTTCTCGGATAATAGTGTCCGCTTTATCAAACATTTTCCAATTCCGCTCTAATTCATCACCACGCTCAAGTACCATAGATAGCTGAGAGTTTTCCTTGGCTCGGAATTTTCGCTAAAGTTGCAGTTGTTCCGACAAATTTCTTGTCCCACTTATTCCTGTTGAGTCGCGTAGTACTTCAGGTCTTTCACTTTACTTAACTTTTCTGTTTGAGACATCTTAAATGTCCTGACACGGTCGGCACATAAATGTTAACTCAAACGATTCGGAAATTTGAGTCCGTGAATTTATTCTAGTGTGTCTGATCCCACGCTTGGAACGATATCAGCATTGCAGTTAATTATTGAAAATGCAAATCGACAAAAAGTATAGGGTTTTCTAATAACGGCAAACCATTTGAGATATTTCAAAAATTTTATTATTGGCTTGAAGTACAATCAAAACATTTATGAATGGAACTCGACTTCGTTCATATGGCCACCGCGGGCACGTTTGTGCAAACCGCACCAAACAGTTATTTTTTGTGGAAGAAGTGGTGATTCATGAAGCACATATGCTTTTTCACCCGACCAATAACGCATATTTTGCTTACTGACGAACCCATTAAGCCAAAAATGAGCTTCGTCACTGAAGATTTTGCGCTGAAATTCATCATCTTGGCGCATCTTCTCCAGAACACAATCGGAAAACGTACGTCGCTTCAAATGGTTCATCGGCTTCAATTCTTGAGTCAGCTTGATCTTGTATGGGTGTAAATCAAGATCCTTACGCAAAATACGATGCTCTGAGCGATGCCCAATTCTTGAGAAAGCCGTGGAATTGACTGATTTCGATCGTTTGCTACGGACGTCTGAACGGCACCGATATTTTCAACACTTCGAACAAACCGTTGTCTCACTAAAACGGCAACATCACACAACGAATATGTAGACTATGTAGAATATGTAGAATATTTTTGCACTAAACTTGTTATTGCCTTCCTACTAGGGCGAGAATTACGACCGAAAATTGGAGTTAACGCTCTTAAAGTTGCAGTCACCGACTCCGAATATCTGTACTTTACCATGATGAAAATGTTGAGCTTCCTGAATAAATTTACCGTAACAGTTTGATTATTAAAGAAACAGTGCGTTCACAAATTAAATTCAAAGTCATCAAATCCCTATTGGAAAACCCTATATAAGAAATGACACTGTTATAAAATGAAATCTTATGCGTAACTTAACAAGTGGTGAGAAAGGAAAGGTATAAAGGCTCTGAGTACTATATATACATATATAGGGTATTCTGGTGCATATTTTGAAAATGTATCTATTAATGTTTGGCAGTCTTAGGACTTCATGTTGAACGTATCTGCATGTACAACTTAGAAGAGTTAGGGTTACAAAGCTGCGAGTTTTAGTCTAATTGTAAATTTCACTTTTGGTTTCAATTACATATACCACGATTATTTGTAATACCTTTATGAACTCTTTTAACTAAATCATTTTAGGATTTGGCATTTTTAATAATGTAGTATAATAATGGTTTAAGCCAGGTGTACTTTGATGAACTGCAATTTTTTGGTAAAGGTGCTTATAAAATATTTTGCATTACAGGTTGAAATGTAGCAGGCGTATTTTTCAGACCAAATTTTCAACACTTAGAGCGGTTTTTTGAATATTGATGGTCTGTTGTGAAAAAGTAATTGTATTTTCCAACTTCAGTAAACTATCTTACTTACTTATTTCAGTGTTCATTTAACACGGCAATTATATTCGGGAAGGGCTATATGTCGTCTATTGTCTTTTTGTTGACATTTCTGTGGTCAATTACAATCCGACTTTTTTTCCCGGACGTATCTGCCTGTTTTAGAACTACCCAAATGAGTATGACCCATGGTGTAATAATGTTATTTTTTAATACCTTTCGAAGTTGTTTATGAACTTCTGTTTATGGAAAACCGGGTAACGGTACTATTATATATTTCTATTCGTGCCTACCCGTTAATGGAAAAGGTTATTGTTTCTGGTATTTTGCAATTTTGAACACTTGGTTTAGAAAATACAATCTCTCCTTACTATGGAGTTACTTGTATTTAAATCTTTGAGGTTGTTTGTGGGGTAATAATTTATCAAGAAAGGGTATATTTATTTTAGGCGTAATAAATCGCGATGAATAAACTAAAGAAGAGTTTAAATTTCGAATCAGATCTAATCCTACTACACCATCAAAAACGCTATGAATAATTTTAATTTCTTTGTTTACGTTAAAAGTGGATATGGTGACGATAGTATTATGTGCTGATTATATTGTGTCTACAAAAGAATCACTCGTGTTGAAGTTTGATGAATATTTATCTACAATAAGGGGACCAAGAAAGGATTTTGTGGCTCCTACAACGATTAATATCAAAGTTTCATAGTGGATTACTGATTTTGATATAAGATAATTGTTGATTATCAAATTTATTGTTAAAGTTTATAGTCAGAGTTCGGGAAGTTCGGTTGGAAATTGAAGAAAACCCTTTTATTCGCTATTTTTGAAATAAGACTTTTCATTTTTCAAATTCTCTTCTTTCTACCTTAGGCTGTGTCTGATTGTTGTCGTATTATATGATGCAATACGTTTCTTGCGAATTAGAATTACCGGGTTTTTGAATGGTGGTATGAGTGGAAAAATTTGAGAATAATAATTTTCGTTAAGGTTGAAGAGAACTACATTGAAATTGGAGTTGATCTTCTGGTTGAACGGGATATATATTTTAAAAATTTGTTGTCTACTGATGTGAATTCGCTATCTATTTTGGAATGCGTTCTGATATGTAATTTTAATGACCATCGTGGCAAGTTTTGCTTACCGTTCGATATCAACAATTTGATACAGACTATAAAATGGACATGCATTATCAGCAGGCCTTCTAAGTTTTTCTAGCTGGACTTCGTAATCCATACAGAATTATGGTTTGATCAAAAGAGCCTAGTTCACCCGATAAGTTTCATTAAAAAAGATAACATTAGATATTTGCAAAAAAAAAAATATCCTTCCTGTTTTCAAGAGCGAAAGAATTTACTGTTCTGTGAATAATAACATGCATATAGCACTGATGGGAACTGCTCTTCTCATGGCTTTTCCTCCGAACGACTTCAATGTAGTTTTGTTCAACAATTACTCGTGATCTTTTCAAATTTCCTTTTTAGGGCTTCAAATGATAGCATAAAAACTAGGTATACAACGAGGTTCGGTAAAAATTCTTCATTCATCTGAACCGTTCTCAATTATTCTTTTTGACCAGTTCTCGCTTGACTATATCGTATATCAGACTACTACCTTCTGTTTTGTTCATATGTTATTCGTTTTACTCACTTATTACTTACTATTTTACTTTTACTGACAGCAATGCAGCTACTACTGGTTCATCTACCTACGGTGTGGTTGTATGGTGCAATGTCTTAAGATTGCACCCAACTAAAAAAAAGTCGCTCAACTCAATCCGCGGCTTTAGATATTCTGTTTCATTTTACACCCCTCGACATCTTCAGCAGGCAAGTAGCTATGGCTACATCTTTTCGCCTTAAGGCGACTACACAGTAGACATATAATTTATTTGGTCGCGCTAATATTCCTAATATATTAGGAATCAACATAGAGAATATCGATCACACCATATCTAAACTTCGGTTTGACAAAGACTTTCATGCGAGCCTCCCCTCTATATCCTTCTGGGATGAAAACGCTTTCATGGAGAACAAGTCTATCCACATCTATACATATGGACCTTAAACGAATAACGGAGTTGGTAGCGGTGTTTTCTCTGATAAGCTAAATCTAAGCCTCTCCTTCCGTCTCCCATATCACCGTAGCGTGTTCAAAGCGGAAATTTTGGCGATTAAGAAATCTCTGTCTTGGCTAAATAAAAACGTGATATCTGCAAAGGTTATCCGCATCTTTTCGGATAGTCAGGTCGCTATCAAGTCCTTGGACTCCGTCTCACTAAATTCTAAGACCGCCCTTGGAACCACTTTACCTATTCTACCGGAAAATCGAAGCATAGGGATACCAATTGCTATTTGAAAATTATTATACAAGCTGTATGTTAACAAAAGAGCTGACCTTAGATGAACCGGTTGGTCAACATGTCTAGCGACTAAACAGATCTGGCCAAAGCTGGATCTGAATCATTGTCATCACTGGACACTGCCTTATAGGCAAGCATGAAAGAAGACTTGGCGCTTTTACAAACGTTTTCTGAAGAAGTTGCATAGACGCAAAGGAAGAGGAGGCAATCCTCCACCTTTATTTTATTAATGCTTATTGCAAGCTTATTCTTAGAACTAACAATTCTCTGTACATGTTCAGCTCTCTTCCAGAGAAGAAAGCTCCTAGGTGAACCCAAACGATCTAAAAAAAATAGACGTTAACAGTCCCCTGCTCTTCACCATAAGCTCAAATTGGTTCCATGAGTAAAAATATCATAGATCCACGTGGCAGCACAACGGCCCAATAGGCCTAAGTGGGTTGGTTCTCTAACCGCCACTTTCACCTAACTTAACCTAAACTTACTGATGTTTGTCGACTAAGAACATATTACAAAAACAAATACATATATGATACCTCACACGTTCATACAGCTTTTCAATAAATATAGGTCATAAAAACATATTTTTCCCTGAAATTAATACTTGTTCATTACATTCCTCTACTCAGTTTAGAAAAAACTGCTCCAACTTGTTCAGCCAAAAGTGACACTTCAGTTTTTTTTAATTTATACTGATAACGTCTTCGTTTTACTTTTCTTTTAATGTTGCAATCCTTTATTTATCTCTTTTTATTTATCATCCACATATTTATCATCCACATGGTACAATGATTTGTGTACGCCTCTGTAATTTGTAAAAAAGTTTTTGTTAATAAACAATGCATTTAGAGTCATTACGCCTAATATAACTTGATTGGTTTAAATAAATTTCCATAGATGGCAAATGATTTGTGTACGCCTCTGTAATTTGTAAAAAAGTTTTTGTTAATAAACAATGCATTTAGAGTCATTACGCCTTTTATAATTTGATTGGTTTAAATAAATTTCCTCCCACTTAATCGTTCGTTAATGTTTAAGAAGCTAATATTGATTTGGATATCATCCTACATAAATCGTCATTTAAATTGTATTAACATTTTGCTACGATCTACCTAGTATGTCCTATTAAATTAACTAAAAAAATTATAAAAAAAATATGGTGGTACTTCAAATGAAAAACTTAATTTTTTTTTTCAATTATTATCTAAAATTGAAAGATTTTTTTTTAATTTTAATTTCTATAATTTCAGCACGTCGCTCTTCTTCACCTTTCAAAGGACCTCTCGATGGAAATTTGTCACGTGCGTTTAGTGTTCCACCAGTTCCATCTCTCAAGAGGGCTTCAAGTCCCTTTCAATCAACACCGTTATTTTTTCGAGCCAGATCAGTAGATTCTTTCTCAGACGCAATATTTCCTAGTTACTTAAGTAAGCACAACACATTTGATCGTGCAAGTTCACCTACACCAGTGAAGCCCGGTCGTTGGGGACCAAGATCAAATGAAATTGCTTATGATTCTAATGGTAAAACAATACAATTTTAAATACGAAAATTAAATGGCTTGCTGATGAATGTTAAAATACGTACATGTATGCCCTTGGTGTACATGTACAGAAGAGTATGTGTTTGCATTATTAACAATGATAATGGTATACACTTACCTTCTAAAATATTTTCTTAATATATCATTACTATATTTTTACTTCAATAACCTAGTTATTTTCCTATATCTAGGGCTACCTGTCTTTCACCCAGGAAACCGTTTCAGATACTTGTTCGAACCAAGCCCAAGTGCACCAATTTCAGCATTCACGCGTGACCCTTTTTGGTGGGGCATTGATGACTTAGCACCATACCGTGCCAATTTCAGAGCACATAGCCCACCATTAGTGAGAGATTCCTTTTTATCCCCAGTAAAATCTCGCTATTTATGGACTAAACATCCGGTTAGGCCTTTACTTGGTAAGATATTTATTATTTAATTTTTTTCTGCTACGAAAAAAAAAAGAAAAACAAATAAAACAAATAAAAAATAGAACACTCCAAAAAAACATTAATTATTTGTTATTAAATAAGATAAAACAAAAAATTGAAAAAAAATTGAAATAAATCGTTATTAGTGTATCTTAATTTTTTTTAACTCTCTTGTTTTTATTTATTTTTTTTTTTAGCTCACTATCGCTGACGTGAAACGACAACTTAAAAGAAATGGCATAGATTTGGGATTAATTGATTGGCGTTATTTGATTTGAATGAATTCTCAGTTACCCAAATTATATTCTATTGTCTGCTTATATATATTTTATTTGACGCAAATAAAGCTATACGCAAAACGTTGTGTAAAGTTACTTAATACTTTATTTAGGAATTAAAGAAATAAATGTATATAGTCAATTGCATATGGTATATGTACTCGTTAGTATCCTTTTATTTAATTATGTATTTACTCGTATATATGAAGTTTAAAGTAACGGACTTTTAATATAATGTTACAAATTAGAGACGAGCTCTGCAAACCTTCAATTCCTTTTTTTTTCAGATTTTTATTTATATATGTACATATAATATAAGTACATACTTATATACGTATTTATATATATACACATACGCGTATACTTCTACACACATGGCATGTTTTTGGTTTTGTGCCGACTTTGTTTGGCTGTAATTTTGCTTTGACTGTCATTTGCACAAGATGTTAAAGTCATTAAAGTCAATTTAAATGTCATTAGATTGAACGATTTTTTGTTCATATTCATATGCCAACTATTCAAGGCGTAATGAAAACTTTTGAAAATCTGCATACACTGGGAGGTAACACAAGGTCGAGCGATAGAAAGCCTTCGACGCCATACACCACAGTTGGTAATATTTCCATCATCTTAGTTAAATTTCAATTTAGCATAAAATTCAATTGACGTAATAACTTGAGCTACAGTAATCGCCGCAGCGCGATTAGTCCATATTTCTTTGAGAATGCTAGATACAATGCGACTATGTTACAATTACTAATAAGTCATATTCGTGAAATGTTCGAAAACTTATTAGTGGCCAAATTAGATAAATACGGTCTATAGACAATGTAATTTCATGAGAACGGTATCACATCACATTCAACTCGCGATATAATCTAAGAACTTGCGACATCTACGGGGCCTTCCGATCCCTTTATTTTACCGTCTGCGAATTCTTCCTCTGGAAGTACTTGAAATGAAAGGTGAACATTACCAAACCAACTGAAATGCATGCACTTCGCTCAAGTTTTTTAACTAAGTTTACTATCACTTCATATTAAGCCTTTTTTTTTTTTTTTTTTTTTTTTTTTTTTTTTTTTTTTTTTTAACAATTACAGAAAATATAGGAGAGTAAGAAGGTGTGCCACGTACCACACAGCGTGCGCTATCTTATTGCAAGAGCTGAAAAAGCGTTCAGTGCATTCACTCATACTAAAAGTGCTGTGGAGGATATTTCAATGATTTCATATTTCATAACTATTCATACCAATTATGTTTCAAAACGATTAAATTTCACACCTTTTAATTTTAAAATTATTTATAAAATACAAAGAAAATTGTTGGTTTGCTATTCTGTATTTTTTTATAATGACGTCCGAAAGTTGTCTTTGGGGTATACTGATGAGCATTCATGGCGAAACTGGCTTTACGGTTAAAGATTTAAAGGGGCGGAATGCTACTAGCGATTTCAATAGAGCACTGTTGGTGGAAAAATAATAAAATAAAGTAAGACAGGAGACATTACGTCGGTGTTCAAGGGTGACTGACTGACTAATATAAGTATCAAATATGAGTCTTATCGCACAGTTTTGAATCTTATCTAATAGGTGCAGATATGTTTTAGAAGCATCTGACCAGACATTTGCATTGTACTTCAATTTTGGGCGGATAAAAGCCTTATACGCCGGGTGAGTTTTTTAACTTCACACATCCAAATTACTCGAAAAATACGCGATATAGCGAAAAATGTTTCAAACAAAAGTCACAAGGTTCTGAAGGGAACATAAGATGGTAACCACGAGTTTGACCTTGTGACCCATTTTCAAGGTCAACCGAAGGAAACTTTTGATTTTTCAAATGATAATTCCTGCTTTTCATTGCTTAGTCGTATTCCAAAATGGGGCACACGACTTTGTCTCAAAGGTCTTATTCATTCAGTCCTAGATACCACTGCACTGGCACGAATAAATCATTAATCGGTTTCCAACGTTGTTAGGAGGTCGAGATTTGTTTTAAGGAAGTCATTATTGCCTCGAGTGAAGTTAAAACTCAAATAAATTTCAGATAGAGACAAATTGACTTAAACTTATCTGAGAGTGTATGATGTGCACTCTGCCTTTTTTCTATTTGAACGGAACTATACTGCATCAACTACGAGACCCCTTTTTCTTCGCCAAGGTGTTATTCTCTGATGAGTCGACTTTTACCAATCGCAGTACGGTCAATCGACATAATATGCATTACTGGGCTACCGAAAACTCTTTTTGGTTTCGACAAGTTGAACGCCAGCACCCTTGGAATGTTAATGTTTAGGCAGAAATTATTGGGGATAAATTAATAGGTCTGTATTTTATTGAAGGCAACTTGTTAGCGAAAAGTATGCAAACTTCTTGAAGGACCATCTTCCAGTATTACTAGAAGAACTGCCATTGGAGTTGCGACAAACAATGTGGTTTCAATATGATGGTTGTCCAGCGGATAGACAAGTGTATTGAAGTAAATGGTCACATTTTCGAGCATTTGTTGAAATAGTCTCGGGAAATAAACGTCGAAATGGGAAGAATTCAATGATTCAACAGTGGGAGGCAAGGGGACCCACTCTAATTAATCACCCCAAAGGAAACAAAATACTGCTACGTCCGCGTTATTGTTTCTGGGTTATGCTAAATGCAGGATGTAAAAACAAATGCCAAGCCTACGAGCAATACGACTGAGCAATGAAAATCAGGAATTATTATTTGAAAAATTAAAAGTGACCTTCGTTTGACCTTAAAAACGGGTCTCAAGGTCAAACTTGTGGTCACCATCTTATGTCCCCTTCAGAACCTTGTCTGAAACATTTTTCGCAATATTTCGTACTTTTTGAGTAATGTTGATGTCTTAAGTTTAATGGCGCCCTCTGACGGGAAAAGAACGCATTTTTGTGTTTCATGTAAAAGAATTGTAATTTTTCACGCAGATTACGAATCTGTTAAAAAAATAGGGGTTCATATTAAAAAATCAAAAGTGACCTTCGTTTGACCTTGAAAAAAGGGCTCAAGGTTAAACTAGTGGTCACCACCTTATGTCCCCTTTAGAACCTTGTGACTTTTGTTTGAAGCATTTTTCGCGCTATCGCGTATTTTTCGAGTAAATTGAATGTCTCAAGTTAAAAAACTCATCCGGTATTAAGGCCAGATCAGAGAGAGTGAAATATTTCTTACATCACTTGAGGGGACCTAAACATATCGCAACATTTTTGAATGCATCGAATATGCGGTCATTCCAACGTAAGGTGTCACTGACACACATACCGACATAATGGATGGATAATGGCTTAGTGTTTAAATTTCGATTTAATGACTGTAGACAGCATTGTGTCTCAGAAGCATTAAATTCCACTCTGTTAATAGTTCCCCAATTGGTTATGCTATTGATATTGGAATTAAATGAGCTTAACATACGCTGCCGTTCTTCTAAAGCCGAGAAGCACGAACGTGAGTCCCGGAACGAATATGAAAAGCAGAGAATAATGCCATCAGCAAACTAATATATTGGATTAAGAACAGCAGACAAGAGATCATTAATGCAAATTAAAAAGAGTTTCCTAGAAAGAACGGAGGAGCATTTATTTTGTGAATATCAAACTTGAAACCATTCAAGGCATCTTTAATTGAAGAAAGTCATCGATCCCCTAAGCACGCAGTTTTGACAAAAGAGCCTGATGCCAAATGCTGTCAAATATCATTGAATTATCAAGTGCAACTATCCTGTTTCCCCAGATTGATGTACGCTTTGGTTCCACTTTTAGGTGACACATGCCATCAGATTACTAGTGGACTTGTTGCTACGAAAACCGTACTATCAGTCATTGAGAAGTTTTCGTATTTCGAGATATTACATAAGCTGACAGTTTATTAGCGTTTCTACGACCTTGAACAGAGGAGCTTAAGTGCAATGGGTCTGTAGGAAAATAAAGAAGAAGATTCGCCTTTTTTACGGTGAGGCCTCTCAAATGCTGTGGTTTCGCCAGTGAGAAAGAACACCTCTTCAGAAAAAGGGAGATATAACATCTGGATCAGCGGATTTGTGTATATTAAGATCTTTTAGTATTCTTGCTACTACACGAGTTCGTGAGAGGATTCGCTCAATTCAAGAAGATTCAACGCACTCAAGTGCAGGCGGCGACAAAACACAATCTGGAATTGTTGAGCTAGTTCCAAAGTGTACACCAAGAAGATAGGCCTTGTCCAAGGAACTATCAGCTTGAATGTCGGCGTTAATAAGCGTTGGAAAAAGCAAAATTTTCCAGTTAAATTTCTTGAAGAAACTCCAATTTTCTCTTTGCGTACGCTTATTTTAGGAATCTAAACTGTGTGGTGGGTGTATGAGAAATTAGTTTATATGACGCATTGGTCCGACAAGCTTAGAAGGGAGAGCAAATCAACGGTAAACTTATCAGGGTGAGATGTTAAAAACAAGTCCTGAATATTGGTGGTATTACTGTTAACATTACATTAGCGTGAGCTAATTTACAAGCTGCTTTAAATTGTTTCCCGCAGCAAAGACCTCAACATACCGCCCATCAGGTTTTGTCTGTCCATAATATCGTCCATGTCTTACTAACTGATGTGAACATAAAATTATGGTAGGTGACGATTAAAATACACTTAATAGGGTGATTCATCGTGAGTTTTGACTTATAATGTAAAATAAAATACATAAATTTAAAAGTAAACATAACACTTTTATTACTAATTAAAATAACAATTCATGGTATCTACTTTTCAAAAATGATATCATGTAAATGTTGGCCACAACTACGTCTCAAGTGGTTCATTCAAAAGGTCTAATTTTGGGCGACCCGTTCGAGCATAGCGACTGGTATCTCGAGGATAACACGAGTTATGTTGGCCTCCAAAGCTTCAATCATACTTGGCTTATTCCTAAAAACATGATAATTTACATATCCGTAGAGGATAAAAGGTGTGATATCGCACGATCTAGGCGGCCAATTTACCGCAGCAAAACTTGAAATTAAGTGCTCACCAAAATGATTTCTCAACAAGTCCATTGTTTTACGCGCTGTTTGGCTCGTAGCGCTATCTTGTTGAGCTCACTGAGACCATGTGCTTGTATTTCAGTAAGCACATAGTCCATTAACATTAACATGGAGGTTACCATTGACGGTAACATTCTGATTTGCCTAATTTTTAAAGAAATATGAACCAATGATTCCAACAGCCCTTAAACCACACCATACCGTTGTTTTTTATAGATGTAACGGTAGTTCTTGATACCTGGCTTCAACTCTTGCACAAGTTGAATTTTGTACGATTTTAGGTCGAGATTCTCGCGTAAAATACGCCAAGTTGTCGAATACGCCAAGCCAAGCTGCTGAGAACGACGACGTACACTCTCAGCTACACATGCTATAGCCTCTTCACTACGTTCTGGATGTGATCTAACCGGTCGAGTATCATCCACTGATGTAAACTGGGACTCAAATTTACGAATGGTATTGGAAATAGTGGTGTCAGTAGTTCGATTATGCGCACCGTTAGTTCATCGAATCGCACGAAAAACATTTCTCACAGAACGCTGATTTTCGTAATACAGCTGAATAATTTAGAGACACTGTTATAGTGTAAGTCTTTCCACGATGACTTGCCAAATGAAACTGAACAAAAATGATAAAACACTTTGATAGGAGCACGCATGATCTGTCAAAAAAAGCTTATTGAAAATCAAACCTCACGATAAATCACCCTATATATTGACTATACAAATACATATATATATGTGTGTATGTATGAATGTGTATATGCACAAACACAAACACATATATACCATATATAGAATGTCCCCTAATTTGTTAAGGACAGTAAGGACCTATCTCCAATGTTGACAATATTTATCGAGAATTTAAGAAAAGGCTTACTTTGGTGTACCCTGACCCATATTACCGGAAACTGTCTGTAAGGTGGAAACTTCTTTAAGGACTTTATTTTTAAAAAAATAAATGCTTTGGTAACTGTTCTATTTTTCATGCCCATATTAATTTTCGATTTTGAGGTCTTTTTCCATCAAAATTGCCTAATAAACCTAACGTTTTACAATTTTTTTCTTATGACCGTAAAAATAATAAAACAAAAAATTATCATCAAGTTTTCAGAAAAGCTCACAGATTTTATGCTACGTGCTCGTTTATTTGACTACCTGTCAAAATCTTCGTTTTCTTACCCTGCGCCTTAAAATTTCTCAGAAAGAGTTTGAGGTTGGAAAGCCTATTTGAAAAATTTATTAACCAAAATTCGTATTAAACGTTAGAAAAAAAAATCATCAGTTCAATTTTTCTTACGCCAAGGTTACAGTTGCTACGAAACACTATTTAAAATGTTTGCATTTACAAACAATGAGTACACAGACTTTATTTACGTTTATGGGCTGTGCAATGGAAATTCAACCAGAGCGCGACAAAGATATCATGAACTTTATCCTAACCGATTAGTTCCACAATTCAATGTTTCTTAGTACAAAATTTCTAATGCATTGCATGGACAAAATCCGTATCCATACAACTGTGTAGGAACTACGATGGCCATTCCAGAAGTGACCGACCCAACAAAGAAAACACAAAAATTTTTGGAAAAAAAAAATTATTTATTTTTCATCATAATTGCCTAACAGCTCTATACACTTTTCCCAGCGATGTTCAAAAAGTTCTATACCCTTTTATTTTGCTCCTCAAAATAGTCATTAACTGCCGACATCACTTCTTCGTCGTAGGAAAATCTTTGACCACTGAGCCATTTTTTCAAGTTTGCGAACAGAAAATAATCAGAGGTGACTAAATCTGGCGAATAGGGTGCATATATATATACTTCATAGACTGCGTACTTTCCATAAAAGTGATATTATATAAACAACTACCTCCATGCCTTTTTCATACTGGGTACTTCTGGGACTGGGTACTTCTGGGACCAAAAAATTTGAAATTGGGCTGAATTCTACAAACATTTGGAGCTTTTGCGAACTGATTTACTAGACGTATAAATAATAATAGTAATAACAATAGTAATAATAAAAATGAAAATAATAATAATAACAATAACAATATTAATAATAATATTAATAATAATAATAATAGCAATAATAATAATATTACTAATAATAATAATAATAATAATAATAATAATAAAAATAATAATAACAAGAATAATAATAATAATAATGACAATAATAATAATAATAGTAATAATAATATTAGCAGTAATAATAATAATAATAACTAAAATAATAATAACAATAAAAATAATAATAATAATAACAATAATAGTAATCATAATAATAATAATAATAATAATAATGATAATAAAAATAACAATAATAATAATAATAGTAACAATAATAATAACAATAATATTAATAATAATAGTAATCATAATAATAATAATAATAATAATAATAATAATAAAAATAACAATAATAATAATAATAGTAATAACAATAATAATAAAAGTAATAATATTAATAACAAAAATAATAATATATTAATAATAATAATAATATAAATACTAATAATAATGACAATAACAATAATAATAACAATAATTGTAATAAAAATAATAACAATGAAAAGAATAATAATAATAATAATAACATTAATTTTAATAATATTAATAATAACAATAACAATAATAATAATAAAAATAAAAACAATAATAATAATAATAATACTAACAAAAATATCCATAACAATAATAATAATAATAATAATAATAATAATGACAATAATAATAATAACAATGATGATAATTATAGTAATAATAAAAATAATAACAATATTATTGATAATATTAGTAGAAATAATAATAATAATAATAATAATAACGATAACAATAATAATAATAATAATAATAATAATAATAATAAAAATAATTATGATAATAAGGATAATAATAATAATAACAACAACAAAAATTTATAATATTAAAAATTATAATAATAATAATAACAAAAACAATAATAATAATAATAATAAAAATAATAATAATAATAATAATAATATTAATGATAATAATAATTATAATAATAATTATAATGAAAATTATTATAAAAATAAAAATAATAATACAATAAAAATAATAACAACAATAATAATAATAATAATAATAATATTAATAATAATAATAATAATAATATTAATAATAATAATAATAATAATAATAATGTTAAAAATATCAATAATTATAATAACAAAAATGATAATAATAATAATAATACTAGTAACAAGAATAATAACAATAATAACAATAATATTAATAATAATTACAATATTAATATTAATAATGATAATAAAAATAATATTAATAATAATAATAATTACAATAATAAAAATAGTAATAATAATAATACCAATAATAATATAATAATAATAATAATGATAATAATAATAATAAAAATTATAATAATAATAATAATAATAATAATAATAAAAGTAATAATAACAATTAAAATAACACTAAAAGTAATAATAATAATAACAATGAAAATAATAATAAAAATAATATTAATAACATTAATGTTAATAATATTAATAATAATAATAACAGTAATAATCACAATAATAATAATAATAATAATAATAATAATAATAATAATAATAATAAAAATAATAATAATAATAAAAATAATAATAATAATAAAAATAATAATAATAGCAATAATGTTAATAATATTAATAATGATAATAACATTAGTGAAAATAATAATAATAATAATAATAATAATATAATAATAATAATGATAAAAATAATAATGAAAATTATAATAAAAATAATAATAACAATAATAATAATAATACTAATAATAATAATAATAATAATAATAATAATAATAAAAAGAATAATAATAATAATAATAATACTAGTAATAATAATAATAATAAGAGTAATAATTATAATTATAATTATAATAATAATAAAAGTAATAAA
>OU026153.1:116863696-116868696 GCA_907269105.1 Volucella inanis | reverse complement strand
GCTCTAAAGTTGGTCCCATTGTCGCTGAATGTTTCCAGTGGCAAGCCTCTCCTCGCGATGAACCTTTTAGGGGCTAGGATGCATGAATCCAGAAGGACTCTGCGCGATTTTGATGAAGATGGCTTGAAAAGTCAGGCATGTTATCAAGATGCCCCACCACTTCTCTGAGCGTCTGCCGACTCGTACTGCAATTGGGCCGAAGTAATCGATTCCGATTTATATATTAAAAGAGTTGAGTAAATGATCTTAGTTTACTCGGTGGCAACTCTCAGATTAGTCGTATTGGTCTAGCTCTCACGTTTTTGCAATGTTGACAAGTTCCTCTTAGATTTTCAACTACACTTCTAAGGCTCAGAATGTAGTACAGCTGCCGAAGTTCGTTGATGACTGCCTCGCTATGCTGATGGTGAAATTTTCGATGAAAATGATCTATTATGAGTTCAGTTATGTGATGTCGTTTTGGCAAGGTTATAGGCCGTTTCATTTCGCACATATCCCTGTATACATATCCGCATCCTTATATCATTATTATTATAACATTGTTCATGTCCAAATAGGGCGATAGTTTTTACAGCAAGTGGTTACTGTTAAATATAATACAATTATTCAACTTAACTCTTAAAGCAGAAACTTCTTCTGGAAGCGCTTCCTGTTGACATTGACGGTACAGGTAGTTTTAAGACCGCACCAATTTGTTCCAACTAGAGAATGTAGGGTTGTCTATGATACTTGGTACGTTGGCGATGTCGTGAGCGAAGTGTACTCTATCTTCTTCGGATGTGCTGAAGTTTAGGGATTCACCTTTAGGCTATTCCTCTGGTTGCGCGTCTAAGAATTCTGGCCCTCGATACCATCGAATGTCAGACTAGAACAGATTATTAGGTTTCCATTTGGTAGCTTCGTCTGCCACGTTTTCCTTATTTGGAACCCATCTTCATATTCCTATATCTGTTTCTTCCAATAATTCCCCTATTCTGAATGCTACGTAATGCTTGTATCTTCTTTGTTCTGATCTTATCCAAAAAAGTACGGTCTTTGAGTCACTCCAAAATGTGAAATTTTTCTCGTGTATATTTAGACATATAGACTTGCATAATCGTACCGCCAGCACTATTCTAGCTCCAACCTAGGTATCGACAAGTCCTTTAGGGGCGCTACTTTTAAGTTTGCACCTTTAAGTGAGCATTCGACTTGCAGTCCCGAAAAGAAACGCAGATAGGCTGCTGAAGCGTAAGCTTTCTCGCTGGCGTCTACAAATATGTGCAATTCTACTGTAGCGCTGAAATGAAGTGATTGACCATATGGACGTCTAATTACATTTCGTTCTATCTCTGGTAGATGGCTTACCCATTCCTTCCATACTTCATAGTGACTGTCTCCTATGTCATCATTCCATTGGCGTTCCATTGCCAAATTTCTCTTAGTAATATCTTGAGCTTGACCAGAAAATTTGCGATAAGGCCAAGGTAGTCGAAAATACTCATCATTGCCTTTTAAACTTCTCTCTTCGTTGGACGTACTTGATCTGTCCTTGACCGCCCTTAGCTTATGTGTTTTGAGTGGAAACCGCCACAGACCAAGTATCTTTTCAGCATCGTTAAACTCATGCCACACTGCAATCTTTTTTGGCAACTCATTGTGTGCTTAAAAATTGACCTCTCTTAAAACACTTTTGGAGTTTGACAAGAAGCTGTGGTTTTCGAATCCAGCTTTCGAATGAATATATTTTACTCTATCGCCTCTATTTCGGGGTCAACGCTATCCAGGTAATCGTGCACGTAATGTTTTCAACAATAGCTTCTACTGCTCTAGGGTATTGAGCTATGAACTTGCTGGCGTTAGCATTTTTAACAAATTGCGCGCAATATTGTTAACCAGTTGAGCTGAATATCATCACCATTATGACGTATTTTTCTATTTCCCAGATCGTAGGATTCCTCTATAGGAATCTTTGGGCGTCCTGGTCGTCTCTGGCAATTTTCACTTGGTGAAACATATCGCATATATCTGCGCATATTGCTATCTTTCCTAGACCTAATTTATACAAAATTGTAGTAAGCGAGTTCACCGTATTTGGTCCACTTAACAGTAGGGAATTAAGTGATACACCAAGACTTTTTACCGCTGCATCCCATACGATGCGGATCTTATTCGGCTTATTTGCGTTTATTATACAGGAAATATTGGCAGGTACCACGTTCTCGGACTTGTGACAAGCTGCTCCGGCGGTTCTATTTTGCGAGCATATCCTTATTGCAGGTGAATACAGATCTGATTCTGTACCGACTATGTCGGTAAGTTCAAGTTCTGGATTGTTCTTACATTAGAGATCTTGAATTTTTTTTCATTTATTTTTTCTGTGTAGCGCTTGTCGGTTGTCCATTTTAAACAGAGTGGGGCGACATCACCATCGAGTTGCAGTTGTCGAGCCAGCCTTTCGTCCATAATGGTAACTGAAGAGCCATCGTTGAGAAATGCATACGCATCGCATTTGGTCGTTCTGGTATATAATGTCACTGGAAGAATTCTAAAAAGTGTATAACTATTCTTCGAAATATACATATTGGAATTTGCATATTTGTCGTTATTTTTATTAGTTTTAGTTGTCTCGAATATATCGGAGTCGAGAGTAGCGTTCTTATGTAACAGTCTGTAGTGGCGAAAAACACATCCGTCCTGCCTACATTTTTTGTTTGAAGTGCATTGTACCCTGCCATGAGCTCAGAGATGGGATCAACATAACCGGTAACATACGATGTTACACTTATCATTTAAGTTCATATTGTTGAACTTTGAACAACACTCCACATTATTACATTCGATGCTGCAGATCTTGCACTTCTTGGTTTGTTTGTTGCCTTCTAGAGTCTCAACCTTTTTGTGTGTGTTTAGAAACCTGTTCGCTGTAAATGGACGTTTGTCGTTTTTCTTTCGACTTAGCGACGTATATGATGTTGGTGAAACGTCGACTGCTGCTCGAGCTATCTGTTGTAGCCTTCCACTGAATGTTGACAGATTGGCGGTAGTCGTTCGACCAATTGTTGGATAAGACAGGGATTCTCGATATGCGCCTTTAAATTGTTGGATTCAATTATGGCACATACACTCTGCACTGCAAATGAGAATGCAATAAGACTTTCTAGTTTGTCGGCTCTTGGGGATGACTCCTTCCTGATTTTTGTTGGAAGTGTATTTATTATGATATCAGGTCTTCCATAGAGTATAATAGTTTATAACGAATGGCTTCTAATGCATTGCTCTTTGGACTTCGCTGCAAGCGAATTAAATTTTCGTCGTTTGAGTCACCTCATGTCCGCGTTGAGTTCTGAAAAGAACTGATAAAGAGTGGCCAATCTTCTGGATTCCCACTGAATAGGGGTAATTTCCTGTCAATTCCATGCTATGAAGGAATGTGAGAAGAGCTTAACTCGAACTGTTCTCTTTGCGTAATTGCACGTTATTACACTTAGCCGGGGTAAGTACCGCGGAGAGGATTTTTTGCTTACAACTATACCATTAGCGTTATTCGCCTCAATTTCGTTGTCAATTCCTGACCTAAGCACAGGATCTGATACCCACTTAACAAATATTTCTTTGTGTATAGTAAGAGCTTTCGAAACGGCAACTAAATCCGTGTCAGAGTCCATTTGACCGAATATCTCATACTTTCTATCCAGATATTCACGGCCTCTTTTTTCTTTAAGAAGACGCTCTTCCTCAAGTTTTTTTTAATCTGAGATTTGTGGATCTGGAAGTTGTCATTCCTGTTTTTTGAACAACACCGGTTGTTTTAATTCCGGTTCAGCCTGAAAGGCGGCTCTTAAATGTTGCTGCGAAGTAACTACAGTTGGTGGAAGTTGCTGCTGGGAAGATGGTGTCGGTTGTGAGGACACTGCCGTTGATGTTGATTCTGTGCAGACTTTGCCTGACTCCTGAGGGTTCTGGACTACGTTCTTGGTGTTTGAGGCGTGTGAATATACGCAGCTGTCGCACATCCAATCTGTTTGGGCGATACTTTAATCGACGCCCGCACATGAGAAATGGTACCAAGTGTCGCAGACATCGCATTGAACCATTTCGGCGATATCCTCGCGTTTGCACTTAGGGCAACTGTGTTGGTTTTTTACATTTTCGCGGCGTAGGGGGGGGGGGCAAGGTGGCGTTTTGGCTTTTCTACAGGTATTGCTAGAAATATGAGACATAATGACTTACCCCAGACTACGTGCTAAAGCGGCAGCAAATGAAAATCTGATGCGATCTGATTGTTGGCTGATGATGATGATCCGAACGGATAAGGCTCTGATGACTTACTGTCTGATGACTTCTTCTGGCGTTAGCCACTCCGCGTGGCAGATGTGAAATCTTATTTAGGATTCTGAAGAATGTTGCGCTCTTAAGAACATGAACTGTTGCTTGTCTTGGCAAATGTTTTGCCCTTATTTTTTAGAAACAAAGAATTTATTTTCACTTAGTTAATAAATTATTTATTAAATATTTTTCCAAGTACTTTTAAGAAGACGAGAAACTTCAAAATTCGTATTTTTAATCACGCGTTTGTTCTTTCGGGAATTTAAACATGGGAAAAAAAACAATAGTTTTTGAGAAATCCCAAGTTGTTATTTTAATACATTTGTCTTTCTCCCTCCCGGGTTGTGGTGCCAAGTTCAAATACACTTTCAGCGTTGCCAGGTATGCTAACAAAAGTAATAATATTAATAATAATAATAATAATAATAATATTAGTAATAATAATAATAGTAATAATAATAATAATAAAAACGATAATAATAATAATAAGAATAATAATAATAATAATAATAATAATAACAATAATAATAATAATAATAATAATAATAATAATAATAATAATAATAATAATAATAATAATAATAATACTAATAATAATAATAATAATAATAACAATAATAATAATATTAATAATAATGGTAATAATAATAAGGTAAATATTAATAATAATAATAATGTTAATAATAATAATA